>JAQFVV010012601.1:591256-1191256 GCA_028023455.1 Epiperipatus broadwayi | reverse complement strand
TCAATTCAAAATGATTAAACAGCAGAATATCAGATTTTCTAAATTCACAACTTCTATCATTCAAAAAAATTGTAAAGACTAATGGTAACGTTTCACGACTACCAATATTTATTATCTTAGAATAATTTACAATTTAATTAAATACATTATTTATTTAATTTTGAATTTACTACCATTTAAAAATTCATAATTAATATTTCATTTATCTTAATATCATCTCACTTATATAAATAATATAATACATACATATCAAATATAAAAATATTATTATCCTTATTTTTAAACCACTAAATATCATGTGATCACCATTTCCTATGCTTACACAAGCTGTTGAAATAGAGGCAAAACTTTCTTGCATCCATTGATTATTCTGGTTTGTACTGAATGAAACTACTGTATGTAAGCATAAGAAATGTTTATCATGTAATGTTTAGTAGTTTAATACAAATCCTTCCAAATAGGATGATGGTGACTGTGGTTATTAAAGAACCAAAGATACCAAAATATATAAATGCTGAACTGGGTTCAGATCTCTATAACTGTACAAGTGAATGAGCTTGAATTAAAAACATTATTGTGTTTTTATTTTGGACTCATAGCTAAATATGTAAAAGGTAGCTAGCTGCTGGAGAAATGCATTAGATTCTTAAGATCTAGGTGCAATGCTTTCAAATTCAAGGTTTTTCACTGATGAAAACCACAAGCTATAAACTAGTCTGGGAATATTGGATGAGTAGTGCTGTGTCCCGGCTTTCGCCTACTGAACAGCAATGATAAATTTAGTTTAGTAACAAAGACACAGTATGGAATATGATAGTTTAATATACAATAAATAGGTTAATACATAAATAGCTAACATTTATATATACTGTGGAGAACTAATTACAATAGTTGGGGATCCTAATATCCTAATGCTGTACTAAAGTTAAAAGTTTATAAATAAGTTCACTCTACCTGAGACAAGCATAAATTAATTAATCACAAAGAGCCCAGTTGGGTGTTATAAAATAATAAAAGATCAGTACAATCTGTTCAAGGTCCTAGTCGGCTGGATTATCTACAGGCGCCGAGTACCTGGGATATTGTCTCCTTGAATATACACCCACCAGCGCTGTAGCAGGAAACGAGTCTTTTGAATTTTGTTTTTATACCTGTCGCGAGTTGGTCTCGTTTGCTTTCTTTATATTTCTGGAGTAGTTGGTGACCCATATCTGTCAAATGTTAGATCTGGGTTGCACTGACTTATTTCATGCTATATACACTAGTTACAAAAATTAGCTTGACAATCTGCAATCGTTGTCAATTGTTATTATTCTATATATATATATATAACAAATAGGTACTAGATAGATATTTTATGCACAAACCTTGCATCCATTAATTACTCTGGCTTGCAGTAAGGGGCATTTCAACTCTTATTTTTATAAAATAATAAACATAATTCAATATTAAAGAAAGAAGCAGAATTTAATAAATATCTGTGAATTAATAAGTTTAAAATCATAATGCCATTATTTATTTTTTTTTAATTTTAAACCAAAGATTCTGCTTAATTTATTATTTTATTTTTTTCCTAGTAAAGAGCAAATGAATAATTTTAATATAATTTTTTTGTAAGTGATGTTTAATATTATTTAGTTATTAAGTGGAAAAGAATGACAAATTAAATAATCTGCATTAAATTATAACTTTAAAGCTACTGTTTTTAAAAAAGGAAAATACTTGCTATAGTAGATTTTAATATATATATATAGAAAGTTACCAATAAAGGGCAAGTTAAATTATTAAAAAGCACAACAGAAATTTAAACAACTATGTGAAGAGGACAAGAAACATGCTAAATATTATTAACTTTTATGATATAAAAATGTTCAATAAGATATTATATATAGAACTTGCATAACAAGCTGTGAGAATATCCTCAACTCCAGACCGGTTTCTGCATCTGGTGTCATCAGTGAGGTGTCAGGATATTCATTAGATTAAAAATACTAAGACAAGCCCAGCACTTTATATAATATATAACTATTGAGAAGAAAATCTGAAATTTTCAGACATCCATATGTCTAAAAATCCAGCTATCTAACTCAAATAGCCATATGGGACTGAACTAAGTTCAGATACACCATATATTAATAGCTTTAGCAATATAAAATCGCCAAAGTTTTAATAGCAAAAAATTAAATTATAAAAAAAAAATCAAGTCAGATGTCACATGACCTAATTTTAATACGTAAATTTTAATTTGTAAATACGAGCTTTATTAAAATTAGGTCATGTGACATCTGACTTGATTTTTTTTAGCATTTTACTTTTTGATAATAAGATATTAAAGTTAATGATGATAATATCAGTATTAATTTAATGTAGAAGAGACAAAATTAATTGATGAATGTTTACTGTTTTGATTCCTAATGACTAAAGATTATTTAATCTTAAGAAAGTCTATGTTTTATATTAATATTAAAAATAGAGAAGTTGGAATAAAAAAAAGAACTGCTGAATATATAAGTTTTTGGGTAATATTTTAAGACTTGATAGATTTTTACAAAATATTTTGGAAAGACAATTTTAGAAAGTAAGACTGAGGGATGGATCAAGATAATCCTATCTTAGAAATCATTGAAACTGAATGATTTTTAAACATAGATATGAAATGAACTGCTGAAAATGAAACAAAATGGCTGCAATGACAAGGCATTGTGTTTAGAAATTCATGATGATTAAAAATAAATTTAATATACAGAATATATTTATAAATATATATTCAAAACTGTATATATTAAAATTAATATTTATTTAAGTTTTCAGCAACTAATTTATGCTTTATAAAACCCATAAGGTTGATAGTGATAGGAATAAAAGGTATATTATCAAATTATGATTAATCCAACTCCCCCCAAAAAAATCATTAATTTGAAAAAACCCAGTAAGCAAAGATAATGAAGGAATAATTTTATTCTATTTAATAATTTAAATACAGACTATTTCTATACTAGAAAATAATTTAGAAAATCAATCAAATAGCTTTATCATGTAATTGATTAATTAAGGATAACATACCATTTACAACTTTCTTAAACACTTTAACAATACTGTTTTTATATCAAAACTATTCTAATAGTTTCAACTGTCCTGCAGTCATCATCAGAGTTACAATATCCAAATACATAATTATACAATTAATACATATTATATACATATTCATATACATAATTAAATATACAAATAAAATATACTTTTTAACCTGACCATATTTTATTTGTGTATTTAATTATAACAGGTCTGTTATATGTCACACAATAATATAGTGTGTGTCACAAATATATATAAAGTTGAAAGGAAAAGTAGAAATAAATATAGACTAAAATTTTAGTAGATATTTTCTACATTCCTGGATTAAAAATAATAAATAAAGGGTTAAATAACTCTGAATTTAAAACTGAATTTTATTATAAATTAAAACATTTAAAAAGGTCTAAATAAATATTAGTATTTTAATTATTATTATTATTATTACTATTATTATTATTATTATTATTATTATTATTATTATTATTATTCTGATTTTGAAATTTAAAAAAAAAAACATGATTTATTTTTAAAAATATTGTTATTAATGCTTGCTTACATTTCTATTATCTATTTTGAAATCTTTTTAATTAGTTAAACTGATAAAATTTCCAAAATGTATCTTTTAATTAAAAGTGCTTTTGGAGAAATTAAAATTGGTTTTAATCAAGACAGATTGAAAAACAGTTAATGTGTTTTTATCGTATCAAGAGTAAAAAGGATTAGATAGATTAAAAACAATCTGCAGTGTGCTTTTATCACAGATGATTCTATAAAAGGATTGATAAAAATATCAGTTCAGTTTGGCTTGCAGATTTTGTAAGAGTTGTCCAGAAGTCTGGTTTTAATATTTTAAGAAGTAGTAGCCAAATAAGCCAACTAGTCTGTATAGTAGTTTTTGAAAAGAGTTAGCTAATATAGTTTGGCTAATATCTTTGTAAAAGTTAACTGCTGTTTCTTTGGTAACTATAGTGGAGAATGGCCACAGTAAAGCTAGCTGCAGAGATGAATGGCAGAATTATAGAAAACTATCATGAGAATGTAAAAATGCAAAAAAGCTTCTGCTCTAGAGTTCACTGGTGGAGTTTGAATTCACATGGAGGAAAAGGATCAAGATTCTTTGTAATTCATAGCTACAAATATATTCTGAGGAAACAACTAACTTTCCTGGACCAATCATAGCCAGAAGGGAACTGATTAATGCCAACAGCCATACCTGAATTATACCTTTCTGATTATGAAAATCCTGGATTATAGCTGTTTCACCAAGATCAACTCTCAAAGAGAAGCACAGATAAATGTATATACAATGGTGAGTAGTATTATATATAATGAGAATGAAATTTTAAATAAATTTCTTTGATAAAAGTGACATTTAAAAACCTGTATATTTTAAAGGATAGGAAGTAAATAATTTTTGCTTAAACTGAATTAAAATCTAGAAGTAATGTTTGATTCATGGACAATTTGTTTTGGAAAAGAAAAAAGAGGATTTCAAAAATCTTTTTTAGATTAATTTAAAAATATAATTAATTAATTGAGAGTAACCTATCATAAGAAAAAACTTTTGAGTTACCTGTCAAAAAACAACTTTTTTTTAAAAAAAAAAAGAGAAAAGAAAATACTTTTATTGACTAAAAAAAGAGACTAATTAATAATATTGGCTCTGTTAAATATGAAAGTAATGGCCAAGATCGCTTACTATCTCCCGTTCATTACCATCACCAAGACATTCCTATCCAAAGTTTACAGGCTAAGTGCATGACTGTTTTGGAAGGGTCGTACTTCATCCATCAGCAATTCCATAGAAAACAATGGAATGTCCCTTCATTCCATTTAGGCAATATTCTATCAAAAAAACACAGTGGTAGTCAACTTGGCACAAAAATATGATAGCATCCTTGCAACAGAACCAATAACCCCCACAGATATGCCTCCTCCTGAGAAGTCCTCTTGGATAGACAAATTCTCTCCCATCTTTACAAATTCAATGGCAACTCCTCCGAGTGCTTTCTTACTAAAATCTCCATATGGACTGCCTACTCATTAATGAACCCCCAACCTTCACAATTAAGATCAAGACTTGGAGTAACAAACCACAAAATTACTACACTATTGAAATTCTTATTGATGGAGCCAAAGTTATTAGATTTTTTAATTAATGCTAACTTGAACACAATTCCAACAAACTATTTCCTCCATTACAGAAGATTTATAAAAAACATAGATCCTTCCTGCCCTGTCTGTAATAGAGAGGAAGAAACTTTCGAGCATATGATTCTATCCTGTACAGGCTTGACATCTTTAAGGCTAATGATAGCCCAAAATACCTCAATTGACTATTATAAAATGCTATCTATTAAAGATTGCATGAAAGACCGAAACTTCATTCACATAAGAATATTGACTTTTATTATATACTCACTGTGGATAACTAGATGCAAAATCACCTTCAATATCCCACCGCCGAATGCAAAGGCAATATTCATCAGTACCTTAAAGAAGATTTTAAAAAAAGATAAAATTATATCAACAAAATTACTTTATGAGAACACTTGGAGTCTGTTCAAAATCCACAGCATCCCAACACCGCTATAATCACTCATGGAAAGAACTAAACCTTTCTCTTCAAACCACATAGGAAATAAAGATCATTTTGTTAAGGCAGCTGATCTTCTTGAAAAAGAAAATACCAATAAACCAAGGTTCCAAATGGACTAAATAAAACACTCAGGGCCATCTCTAATAAAATTAATTTGGATTTAAAAAAAAAAACACTGGCTAACTATTGCCTTCTTTCTGTTTTCCATGTGTATATAACCATTTTATCTTCTTTTACTCACAATATAAACATATATATGCAGAATGACTCAAAAGAGTAAATGTAACAATTTTTTTATATCAATAATAAAATTCTTTTTGAAAGTAAAGTAATTAATAATATTAATTCATATCATTTGTATGTTCACATATGCACATGTATGTGTGAATTTTATGTATAGTTTTCAAATGGAATTAATTATGAAATATTTTAAAAATTGTATTATTTTGATAAAGTCAAACATGTTCATTTTATATCAAGCTACATGCCTGTGTGCTGAATGGGTTTTAAGTAAAGCTAATGTAACATATATGTAAACCAATGTAATAACTTGAATTGCGATAATTACAAAAAAATTGTATAGTAATCAAAATCAGAAACCTCATATGTGTATAGCCATATTTTAAATACTTAAATATCTTTTTTTTTATTGTTAATAAACTTGTCTTCAATTATTAAAATTATTCCAATGGTTCTAAATATTTTGAGAGTATCTGTTTCCATCATCTCTTGGTCACATACAGAAATAAAGCTTGTGTTCTACTCAGCTGGATTTGTGCATAGTGGTCTGATATATGAATGGGGATGTATATTAGTGCTTTGGGGCATCCAATGATGATCAATCATCATCCTGGTTGGCACAAAAGAGAATACTCTTTAAAGCCCATGAAATAAATTTTATTTTAGTTTAGTCTTATTAGATGTTGAGTTTATAGTTGGCCAGTACAAGTGATCAGAGCATGGATGATGATCAATATGTTTTAATGTCTGAGCATTACTGTTTAGATTTTCTGAATTTTATGTATTTCTTATAAATGAGCACTTAAGCTGATGCATTCAAATTATGTGTAAATAATTTTCCGAGCTGGAAAAGGCTAAATAGTTTGCCTGGTCTACAGAAGACCCATTTCCAATCCAGTCACAAGGTTTGTCTGTTGATTTATATTTTGTATTGTTCAAATCCAGCCACATGATGGACTGTTGATTTATATTGATTTTATTTGATGTTGATCATTCATGTTGGTGAATGGTTACTTGGAATATACTTATACTTACTATAATGCTGGTTAATTATATTAATTAGTTGCTCTAAGGATTTAACTGATCTAATTGGCTGATATCACAGAGATCTCAAGATCTCATGCTTTCTTTTAATATATAAAATTTACTTATACCTTTTAGATGTTAAACATTACCTTAACATTATTTGAAATATCTTTGAACTTGGGGTGATGATGTTTTGCCATCACCCCAGGTTCTCTCCATCTCCCCATCCATTTATTACACATTACTTGAATAATTAATTTTAGATTTTGTTTATTTGTGGTATGACATTGTTCCATCATCCCAGGTATAACCACTCAATTACTTTTTCCTTCCATCCTGATCCCTCCATCATGTTACATTATGTATATGAATATCTATATAAAATATATTGATTGTATAATCAGCATTCTTGGAGCATGAAAAAGCTACTGGACACAGATTTGAACCCACCAACCCCAAAATAGTGTGCAAAGAGAGAAATGACCATAGGCGCAAAATAAAGGAGGCATATTTCATAAACAATGACAATCAATTAATAGAAAGGACACCTGTTTCACCATTTCAAAAAGATGGACAAACTAATCCAAACAATATTTAAATAAAATACTGAAACACCTAACTAATTAACATAAATTAGAATACTCCCCCTCATCGCTAACAACTGCATGCAGCTATGAGTATGAAGCCATGGAACTTTGAAAGTGCTAAGCATTAAATAAATTATTAATAAATATAACTTCTCTAACAAGTGTTAAAATCGCATAATTATTGGTATGATTGTATAATTATATATTTGGATATTGTAGCTCTGATGATGACTGCAGAACAGTTGAAACTATTAGAATACAGTTTTGATATAAAAAACATTATTGTTAAAATGTTTAACAAAGTTGTGAATGGTATGATATATAAAACTAGAAAAGAATACATAAGAAAAGGAAAAAGAAGAGCAAAATTAATTAAGGATAAGTGAGATAAGAAATAAATTAAATGCAGTATTACATTAACTAATCAACATGTTACTTTAAAAAATTTATTCCAAACAGTGATGAAGTTAGACAAAAGAAGTATAATGATTTGAAGCATTTAATTTGTTATCTTTATTTAACAGAAATATAGTGAAAACTAAAAAAAATATGAATTAATGTAAATAATCTAGAATTTTTTTATGACACACTGGAATTCTGATAGGAAGTTAATCATTCTTTATACACATGCTATACTTTTAATATTTCATTAGCCATGTTAAATACTAGTAAACTCTTGATCCACGTCACAAGATAAAGATTTTTGAAAAAATAAGAATGGCCATTTTGGATTGAGAATTTACTAGTATTTAGCATTGCTAATGAAATATTAAAAGTATGACACTTGTATGCAGGATGATTACTTTTGTATCAAAAAAATTATGATTAAAAATTTGATGAAATGATGTTATAAATATTATAGTGGTATTTGAAAATATTCAAAAGAGTAAAGAAGTCCCTGAAAATAAAAATAAAAACTAAATTAAAAATATGATTAAATGTAGAAAGATTAATAAGGTTTCTAAGAATTGTTAAAAGCATATCTTTTAAAAAAGATATACTGGATTTTAAAAAAAACAAAAAGAAGAGGAAACAGGAGAACAACGAATAAAGAACTGATGATCTGTTGTTATAAAATATCTATTATTGAAAAGGAGATCATGATTATTATTAAATAATGTTGTAATATGCAATTAAAGCAAGTCTGACATTTCCAGTAGATCTTTTGGAAGTAAAATATTAAGTTTAGCATTAGTACTAATCTAAGTTAAAAAAAGTTTTATTCATATTTTTTAACTTAATTAGTTTTATATTTATTTTTAAATAAATATTTTAATCTTGATACTTTAGTAGGTTTTGTTAACAATTGTGAACAAAAAGTAATGTATATAAAATGTAATTATAAAATAATTGATAACGATATCCATTGAGGAGAGATTTGGCCTTTTATAGTAAACAAATATTCTTTAAAGTTGATCATCTAATGTACATAAAAACATTATACCATGATTGCATATATGTGGGTTTTTTTTACCCAGATCACCCAATGTGGTATTCATTTAATTACTATAGTGAAAAAGTTTTGGAAAGAGTTAATGAAAAAAGAAGATTAAGGAAATTAAAAAGAGAAAGAGAAACTGGATTGGACAATTTAATGAAAGATGTTTTGGAGGGAATGGTGAGTGGAAGCAATAAGAAAAGATGAAGAAGATTGAAATTATTGGATAATAGAAGATATGGTAAAAGTTATGTGGAATTTAAGAACTGGGCAATGAAGAGAATGGAGTAGAAAATGGATGGACTGATGATGTGATTACTTTCTGCACTTGTCCATGACACAGATTACTATTGATGATGACCATAACAGTGATTAAATTTCATCACTAGCTTAAATATTTCCCCCTGTTTATGACTTACAAACTTAAGATACACTTACATATTTGGAAAAAAATAATACTAATAAATTGTAATTATAAATTTATTAAGCGCACATTGATTATGTAAGTAAATTGTATTCTGAACTTTTCATTTTCAATGTAAATTTTTCCTAAGATAAAAAGTAATTTATTAACTACTTAAAAATCTCACTATTATCTATGTTATTGTACCACTTTCTGGTAGCTCCGAGATCATTCCCAGCTTATCTTTCCTCTCGTGTGACTGTCTGTGGTATATATTTTGCATTTATTTGACAGAAGATTCTGGAACTAAAATATGTGCTTATTAGTATAAGAAAACTCAAGATGTTTGTAATATGCAAAGAATGTAATTCAAATAAGTGACAATAGCACCGGTTAGTAAATTTGTCATTCTCAGGCTCCAAGAGCAGTTGCGGGAATTTTGAAATTATCACTTCTTTGTATCTTTTGAAATTAAAAAATTTATGTTCACTATAGTTTATTTATATTTTTTCAATATATTTTACAAATATTTATGACTATAGGCAGATTTTCTTCAAAAAAGTGTATTTTTAAAAACGCAAATCAAATAAAACTATAATCCCAGTAAAGCAGACATTTTTTCTGGAATAAAAACACCATAACAATAATTTTTTGTGATATTTTAATAATTATAAATAGAATTATAAATTTTTAAAAAGAATTTTATTGCTCTATGATGTCTTAACATTAATTTATTTAGATTTTAGAAATAAAATTGGAAATATTTTGTTCATTAAATATTTTATCAGCACTGTGGCAATTATCCAATAGGACAAACTATTATTCTAATTATGTATTTTAGTTTATTACATATATTTTTTATACTTGAAACATTGAAATGCTATTTTTAAGTATGTTTGTCACTTGTAAGTAAATATTTGTAATGAATAAAGATTATTGAAAAATAATATAGAATAAAGTTTTGTTAAAATAAAATTTTGTAAATATGACCTAAATAACCACTAGGTGATGACAAATTGGTACTTATAGGAGTCAATTGTGAATTCATTAAGATTACTGATGTTCACGAAACACCTTAAAGTAGGCACATACAAAAGAATTAAAACTATTAATATTGAATATAATATGCGTTAAACAAACATCTTTCTTGGGTAAATATCCATAATATGAATTTTTTTTTTAGATGTTTAAGCATATATTTAGTTATGTTAATACTAATATTTTCTTAGGTTACAGACAAATGATATATTTTTGGGGTTCATTCATTTGTGATTTTTATTAAAAGTATATACTGACATTTTGGCTTGATCAAACAAGCCCTCAACTGGATGATGAATTGAATGCTATAAAAACACTTATGGAGGCACTGTAAACATTAATTTATAACAATGGTAAATTTCCACCACTATATAAAACTGAAAGTAAAAGTCAGAAACTATTCAGATTCATGTTTTTAAAAAATTCTTCCAAATCAGAGGAGGTTTGCATGCGCATTTATTGATACAACTTGGTATTTTAAGTTATTTCAGTGGCTTCTCTGATTTACATTAGTGAAGACTGTCACATCCAGATAGGATCCTGGTGTTAGAGCAATCAATATTGTGATTTGAATCTATAGCATGGAGTGAGGGTGCTGAGGATGATGTGTTGTTTAACTGCAGTAGCATGCTCATCCTATTTAGGACTGATGTAATGATTACTCATACCTATATAAGAAGCTTTACACATACCACATGAAATTTCCATTTAAGTTATATATATATTGTTATTCTTTAGTGATGTGATATAGAAGCTTTAATCATCACATGATCACCATTTCTTATGCTTTCTCATAACTTATTAAAACAGGCAAAACTCTCCATACAGTAGTGCTACTACCAGAAGGCTTGTGCATAAAATCTAGGTGCAGTACTCTCAGATCCAAAACCCCTCACTGATGAAAGCCACAAGCTAGAAACTAGTCTGGGGATATTGGATGAGTAGGCACTAGATAGGGATTTTATGCACAAGCCTTCTGGCATCCATTGATTTCTCTGGCTTGCACTGAGTGGCACTACTATATGAAGATTTTTGCCTGTTTTAATAGCTTTAATCATAGTGTAATGTCAGTATTTGAAATGAAATTGTTTATTTTATTTTTCATTTAAAAATTGTTAAGTTGAATGATTCATGTTCAAATTGAAGAAAATCCATTAGAGAGAATGTTTCAAACATACAATTTATTATTTTTTAGTATTTCAAATCAAAGTCCCCATATTTTCAGCAGTTGGAATTGTTTTTGTCTTAAGCATTATTCACAGTATTTCGAATATCTGAAATGAAAGTTTTTATTTTATTTTCCATTCAAAAGTTGAAGAAAATTTGACCCAAGAAAGTACTAAAAAGGAGAAATGTAAAAAATCGATAAAAAAAATCATTTTTACATTTTAAATTGTTTATTTATTATTTACTGTTCCAGCAGTTGAAATGGGCTTTTTGACTATTTAAAATGAAAGTTTTTTTTTATTCTATTTTTTTTTTTAAAAATACAAAAGACAGCATTTTAAAAGTTTTATTTTTCATTCAAAATATTAAAGAAAATCTGACCAAATAAAGTAACAGAAAGGAGAGTTTTAGAATATATATATATACTTTGATATTTGTTTAATTATTACTATTGTGCCATTTAATTAATTTTAAATGCTTTTTAGGCTTTTTTAAAAAATTTGTATTAAAACTACCCTTTCCTACACTTACTAGCAACGTTTTTCAAATGCCAACCATTCTATAGTGAACAAACCTGAGAACCAACCTGAAATATTTCATTGTTATCAAATTTTTGAAGAAATCCCTTTTGGTATAAATATATTAAATCTGGATTTACTGCTCTTTCCTACACCTCATTAGCAATGTGTTTGAAATACCAACCTTTCTATAGTAAACAAACCAGGGAACCAACAAAAAATATTTCATTGTCATTAATTTTTGAAGAAATCCCTTTTGGTATAAATAGATCCTATTTGCTGCTTCTGTCTTTCCAGCCCGAAAGATACTGACCATATCCTTAACTTTTGTCCAATCTGGCAATGTCTAAAACACAACTTCCATAAATACATTAAAAATAATATTCCAGATTTAATTTCACTTCAAGAGGTTATAAAAAGAGGCATTTTTTTCAGAAATCAGACTTGCTACATTCATAAACTTTGCCATCTGGTTAACAAGATATAAAGCAATTGTTCAAAAGCTACTGTCCGATGAACTTAATAACTGCTTCTTCAACTTAATTAAAAATGTTCAAGAAACAGACAAGAGAGAGGCAGACCCATACCTAACCATACTAACCTGGGAACCCACAACTGGCTTAAACAGCACCTCAATAACCACCCCTTAAATAGACTATTAGAAAACAACAATTAAGAGCTAATATAATTCTTCACCCATAACTCACCAAAGCAAGGTCTTTTAACACTGATACTTGAATATAGACAAGACAAATGATCTTTCCACCTTGTGCCAAAATGATATGGAACTATATAATAGAACTTGTTTTGTAATTTGCTGATTTTCCAAATTGGAATTCTTTTGTTTATATCGCTCTGTAATCTTTAACTTGCGATTTCCCATTGTATTCTTTGTATTCACTCTTAAGTCAAATAAAAATTATCTTGAAAGAGAAATCTGGATTTCAAAATTTACCAAACCAACTAACAAGCAGACTTTCTAACTTAAAATAATTTAAAAAATCAGGGAAAGTCATATGAAGATTTGCTTAGTATATATCTTTGCTCTTATTTATGATGTATTTCTAATTATCTAGATTATTTTTCTTGATAATGGCACTTATTTTTAAACATCAACACTACTATTTTTATAATTGACATCAATTTTTGTCATCATTTACATTATTGTTATCTTTATTAATACAGTCTCTTCTGTAATTATATATATATATATCATTATCTATAACATTATGGTGCTATTGAGATTATTAGTATTCATCCCATCATTTTAATATTGTCATCTTCCTCATTATCACCTTTGCATAAACATTATCATCTTTTTAATTTAACAAATCAATTCCTTCAAAAGTTTTATTAGCATTATCTTTATGATTTAAAGTTGTAATTAATAATTTCTTAAGCACATACTCTTTACCTAAGTAATATATATTAAGGCTATATATAACCTTAAGACTATGTGCCTAGATGCTACAGTAGGGAAATCTTTAACACAAGATTAACACAACTTTAAAAGACAAGAGTGCCACTCTTATCTTCAACCTACTTTTTAATTATATAGGCGAATCTAAAGCATTTTGATTTGAGAGCATGAAGCTATTAATCTTGTGTTAAAGACTTTATAGAGGTCCCTACTGTCACATAATTGCTCAGATATTCTTAACTTCGTTTAAGGAGAAGCTACAGTACATCACATCACATAATCTTAAGGTTATAATTTAAAGCTACAGGATTGATTCTATGATTCACTTTTATTTTCCTTTACAGTATTAAAATTAAATTATATATTATCTATTTAAAATATTTTTTAGAATTGTAAATAAAAATATATTGAACTTTGAAATTTATGAAATAAATCTCATTGCAAATTTTATATAAATTTAAAATATTTTTGTAGGATTAAATTGTTTTTTCTTTCATTAATTGTAAAATCAAAAAAATAAATAATGATTAATAGTAAATTCTCTTTATAATTTTTTTAATAAGACTGTAATCCAGTTTTATAAACCATTCTTTTTTTAAAATGTCAGTTTGTTTTATATGGATTATTTTTAAACTAAATAATTTATTAGTAATACATAGTAAAACATTTTTAACCATATAACAAATAAAAAATGTATACACGGATTAAAAAAAGAAAATAAATTAAATTAAAATAAATTAGAAATAAAATATGCTAATCAATATTTGTAAATATTTTCTATTTAATAATATTTTATTTTACTAAAGTTTTACAGTTATTTTGGGTTAATAAAATATTTATTCAGTCAACAAATAAATATACTTGAAACTTATTATTTAACATTCTCCCACTTTAAACAATGAATAAAGATATGGTCAAAAGACAAATGACCTCCAAAATGCATTATGGCTAATCTACTTGTCTAGATTACAACACTTCTCTCTAATTCTTTTATTATTATTCAATACCCATCTATAATGAATAATTTACTTCACCTCTTTTCTTCCATAGTGTAAGCTTGTGGTTAAACATCTGTAGAGGTCCCTACTATTGCATTTTACATGCATATTCTCGAGGTTACAGTCTCGGTAAATATTACTTATGTAATCAATGTGCGTTTAATAAATTTATAATTTCACCAATGATCATAAAACTTATATAATACGCTTTAAATGTATATAGGTGAAGTTAATAAATTTTTTTACAAATAACGATGTTTAGCTTAGCGCTTTCAGAGTATGTTTACTCCATATTCGTAGCCATTATTATGTGTTAAACGTAATGATTTGCATAAATTTGCATTCATTACTTTTAACATATAATAATGACTATGAATATGGAGTAAACATGCTCTGAAAGTGCTAAGCTAAATGTTATTTGTGAAATTTTTTATTAACTTCACCTATATATGCTTAAAGCATATTATAAGTAATACCATATATCTTAATTTCTACAACTATACTTCATACATGATCTCAATGATGACTACCATTTGAAAACAATCTAAATGGATGTAAACCAATTTTTCCATAAACTATGAATAAATAATCCTTATAAATAAATAGTTAATAACAAATAGAGTGAATTCATCTATTTTTTCAGCTTTTAATCTTAATAAGCTTTCTTTGCTTAGAGTAACTAGATTTAAATATGGTATTAATAATTTTGAAATTATAATTGTTTGAATAAGGATAGGAACTAAACCACATTTTCATTAATATCTAAAATGCCAATAAAATATCAGTTTGGAGATATAAATATCACATATGTATAACTTAATGTATATAAATTCAAAATGAAAGTAAACCAACTCTTCTGCAAGCCATGGATAAATAACACTTTTATGTCAACAAACAATAAAGGACTGAGTGAATTGACATATTTTTTAGTTTTCAGTCTTTTCAAGATTTTATTTGGTTTACATTTCTGAAAGAATAGATGAATTCATTATAATTTTTTATTGTTTATTGAAAATTGGTTTACTTCTATTTGGATTACATATATATTAAATTACATTGTGTAAATAATCAATAAATTTTACTAGCACAATATCAAGCTGTAGTTTTAAGAGAAAATAATCAATCCTCCACACATGTATCATACTATTATATTCAATTAGTGATGCCTAATATGAGTAAACTCTCAATCCAAGACACAAGATAAAAATTTTGAAAAGTTAAGAACATTCATCTTATCTTTGTAGCTAAATGCAATTATATAGGCTAATCTTAAGCATCTTTTAATGAGAGTATGAATATATTATGATCTTTATCATCTTGGAATGAAGGCATGAATATATTAAATTATTCACTTTACTTACATTTCTCTTTTATATCATATTAGAACTTGACACTGCATTAGTAAAACTTTCTTGATTATTTACTTTAAGTATATCATCTTCTAATATTAACACATAGTAAATTTCTGTATTTTGCAAGTGTTAATTGAATATAAGAAAGGAAATGTAAGTAAATTGAATAATTTAATATATTCATTATCCATTTCAAGATGCTAAAACTTAGCTTATATAATTGCATTTAGGTATAAAGATAAGATAGTCATTATCTTTTTAAAGTCTTTATTGTATGACTTGAATGGAGAGTTTATTCATATTGCTAATAGAATATTATAATATGGTGCATGTATGGATAGTTGATTACCTTCTCTTTAGAATTAAATTAAACTATGTATATTTGATATTTACATTTACAAATCAATATCTGTTTATTATTATAGAAGTTGTGAAAAATGAGATTCAGTCTCCACATAGCACAATTGTAATTTCAAAATTATTATTGCTGTATTTAAATTGAGCTAATATATAATTTCATTCTTAATTTGCAGCCATGACAGCAAATAAAATCTTATAAAGATTGAAAGTTAAAAAAATATATAAATTAATTCTATTCCTTATTATTTATTAATATATGACATATTTATTCATAGCTTATGGGAGAATTATTTCACTTCCATTTGGATTTTATATACATTAAACAATGTGTATTTGAAATTCACATTTACAAATTGTCATTTCATTACTATTATAGAGATTATTACAAATGAGATTAAATTTCTATCCTCTATTTGCATAATTATAATTTCAAAATGATTAATGCCATATTTACATTGAGGTAATATATCATTTACATTCTTAATTTCAAAATATGGGTGTAAATAAAAACTTATAAAAATCAAAATTAAAAAAATAGGTCAATTCATTTTATTCTTTAACATTTATAGTCATAAGAATATTATTCCTTCATAATTATGAGTTGTTTATTTTGCTTTTATTTGCAAATACTTGATATTTACATTTTTAGATAAATACATTAAAAAATTGCTATTTAATTACATATAAATAATTATTTATTTATCTAGCACAGTGTTTTATTATTTGTAATAGTCATAAGGGAATCACCCCAACCTATGCGTATAGTATGAGTTTATAAAGATGAGAAATACTCTCACTCTAAACATGAGATAGAGTCTTTGAAAAGATAAGAATAAATTCACCTTATCCTTTTTATCTAAATGCATATATAGAGGCCGATGTAAAGCATTTAAAAATGAACGCATGAAGATCTTACTCAAACACCTTTATTCCATTCATTATATATTAATAAATGATGTTTGCAAAATTTTTACAATCTACTGGATGACAGTATTAGATGTAATATTAAATATATGTTTATTATAAAATTACTCCCCTTATTGACTTCTAATCATAAAATAATCTTCTCTAATTGAATTAAAAAGCGTGCAGATTGATATACAAATAAGACTAAATTAATAATATTAAAATTAGATTCATTTTGAATATAATATATAAAATATAAATTGACTGACTTTTTGATTTTTTACCTATGAGTGCATATGTGAAGGTAACTGATAAATATATATTCAAGTCTTGTAATTAAAAATATAATTAAAATATTTTTATCAAAATATTTTGATGTGTCTTTGCAATTTGATCATCAACGCAAAAAGAAAAAAACAACAATGTCTTTTATACAACAAATATTTTATTCTCAAACCAGAATTAATTTATTATGTAGTTATCCTAGCATATAACTGATACCTATATATATTTATGCAAAATTTATCACACTGTAAATTTGCATATAAATCTCAGAATTCAAATATATATATATAGAATCATTAATGCAGACATAAAATTTTGTTTTGGAAATAAAACACTTGTCCACAAAGGGAATTGACATTCTTTTCTATCTCTAAAAATCTATTAAACAATTTAACATTTATTCACATCTGTATACTAATAATGATAAGTTCATTAAAATATTTTTAATTACAATATAAGTCCAATACATTCCATTTAAAACAAAATTAATATTTTCTCATCTTGTATACTAATTTATTAAAAGCAATTAAAAAAAATCTTATAACAGAAAACATGTTGGTAACAAAAATGTTAATCAATATAATAGATAATAATTTGTTGAAAATTATTTTATAAATGACTACAAACATAAATTGTATGAAAATATTGAAAAAATATTATAAAACAACTTTAAAAAAGTAAATAAAAAAAATAATTCTTCAAAATTAGAGTTAAACCAAGGAATCAGCAGACATGGGTATAACATCTCTATCATCTGTGTAAGTTGCTTTATATTTCATGCATGTCATTAGCAACAACTTATAAATGAATATGAATAATCTAATTCTAGCAAAAAAAATAAAAATCAAAAGTTATACAATAAATACTGATAAGTTTTGCTATGACTATACAATCTACTCAAGCAAACATAAATACAGTCTCAAATACGATAGGTTGGTTCTTTAGAGCAGTGGTCTTCAACCCTTGGTCTGCGGACCTGTGGCAGGCCACAGAAGTTTTTTACCGGTCCACATGGCAGGAAAGTTTGTAATAACAAAATAATAAGAGTTTAAAATTTTAATTAATATAAATCTTATTTTTACTCAATTAAAAAAAAAAGAAACAGAACCAAAACAAAATCTAATCAATCATTCATAAATTAATTTGTTTTTCTAGTTATCACAGATGTTTATGGGGGGGGGGGGTAGAATTAAATTTTTATTATTTTTCTAAAAAAATTCAAAATTAAAAGAAAAGTTTTTTATTATACAAACTTCATATATATATATAACTTCATTTTGTATATTTAACATTGTTGTTTTGATCAGTTATAACAATTATGCTCATCTAAGACTACGCAGTTTACATCTTTAAGAGAATTTATCTCTAGACTTCTGCTGATCCACAAAACCTTATCCTTATTTTTGCCAGTCTGTGAAACCTTATCTTTATTTTTACCGGTCTGCAGGTGTGAAAAAGTTGAAGACCACTACTTTAGAGTGTTTATTTAGCATTATTTTTTTGACTGCTAGAGAAAATATTTTTAAAAAGATTTCAACACCCTGCTTAATCACAACTCATTTGGAATTCTATTCTTAACTATACCTTCTCAGAAGAGACAATCAATGTTACATTTTCTTTGAGTATCATTGAAATGCTCTTTATAGTGTAAATACCTTTCTCCATAAATCGATTTTTAGAAAGTCTTTTAAAATTCACATATATAGTCTAATTCAAGTGTGCTTTTACTATAATAAATTCAATACCCCCACATCCAGAAAGTTGATAAACCTATTGATTAATCATTTTTAGAACCTTATGAACCATTCTTAAATGGACTTTTCCAGCTTCTCTATTTTATTTTAATTGGTATTAAAAGCTCACTCTTTTTATAGTAGATTAGGTGAAAAACAATTATTCCAATATGCTGTTAATTTAGTTGAAGAAATTATATTACTATGATGAAATATCATATAAACTTGCTATATGCATCAGCAAGATATTAGAATCTCTATTGTACCATATTTAAATCTACTTTTCTATCTAAAAATTTAAAAAAAAAAGCTAAATTAATACATTCTACAGGCTTAATCTGCATTTATATATGGGTAGGATGACAACCTTGGCACTAACATAGGCTTTGAATGTTCCATCATCAGATTTTCAATGAAATGGAAGGCTAAAGAGTTGTGAGTTGGAGTAGTTTGAAGCCTGTCCATTAAAGTATGAAGATTGGATATCTTAATATAAAGCTGAATATTGATTGTATATATGTGTGGAGATAGTAATCTAGACCAACTGATGATTGCTGGTTTAGCATGAAATACATATATTGGTAATTATTTATCTTTCAACATGTGTGTGATCAGGTGGGGCAACAATATGAGATGGCACTGAAAGTAGTGGGTCGTGTGAAAGTCTGAGTTCGAATCCTGCATATAAAAATAATTAAAGTAATTGATATTTTCCACAGAATTATCCAAGTTAATATATATTTTTCTTATCATCAATTAATAGAGAACACACTTCTATTTTTTTAACACAAACCACAATGTTTGTTGGTAATAGGACATCAAAACTTCAATTCAAAATGGAAGCCTACTCTCACAGTCTAATTAAGAGTTAGCTAATTACATTGAATATGTATCAGCTATTAGAAAAAATGCCTGCACTTATTTAAAAATTCTCAGCTATTAGAAAATATTCATTAAATTCCACCCAGATTTAAACTTAATTCATAAGCTTAATAGATAGATGTGCTGACAAACATATATATCTTTAGACCCTTTCATCCACATTATGATTTCTGAACATTTCAAACATTGTTTTATAAAATAGATTTTAATTAATCTAATGATGTCAAAATCTGTACAAATGACTACAATCAAGATAAAAAATCTTTACCTGTATTTTATAATTATAAATAAAATGTTTGATTTAAATATTTAACTTCAGAATCATTTTAATCAAAAGAAACAATGCGTAAATATTTTTTTATAATGGTAAAATGTTTAATGCAACCTTAATTAAACTTAATCTAATTGTTATGTCATTATCATAACTAAGAATAAAAAGCTTTTGACCCTTTCTTTTCCAGATAATATTCTGGACATTTGTCTATTTGTTACTTTATAATTCAGAAATTATTCAATTAACTGTGTTTTTTTTATCAGAAGTGATGTGACGCACTGTGACTTCTTATATTGAGTCAGAAATCTCTCAGCAACTATGCCCAGAAAAACCTGTTAACCACATTGAACCTCTTTTCATTCCCCACCCCAAGTTTTTCCAAATTCTTTTCTACCCTATTCCATCCCATTTCCACAACATAATCCTTGTCAACTCCATGGCCTTTAGATCTAAAACCCCCTTATATTTTCCCAAATCCAGCATAAAAATCAATAAGCCACTTTCTGTATAATTACTTTGTTCATATTTATTCTTCCACAACTTCATTATTTGTATCCTTTCTGCTTTCAGGTATTTACATTCAATTAACAGATGCCTAATATTTTCTATACCTTTCTTACTTGCAGCCTAAATCACCCATATTTCTCCATTTACATGTATATTTCCTTGATGCTAAAGATTCTGTTCGAGCCTTAAACAGTAAACTACTTTCCTTGCTCTTATCATAAATTAACTTGCAAGCAATATTCTGTTTACTTCTATAAATATTTAAACTCTTTTTACTCTCCATACTAGTTCTCCAACTCCCTATTCTTTATTAATGCATCTGTTCTTATATCCCATTCCTTAACCCTAAAACACTCAACAATTCTCCTAACACAATCATCCCACCTTTTGTATAAGTATACTGACATAAATTCTTTATCTAAATCTTCTGCATAACGCATTACCTTTCACACCCATCTTGTTGCCTGTCCTTTATTCATAAAACTCCCCATACAGTAGTGCCACACAATACAAGCCAGAGTAATCAATGGATGCAAGAAGGTCTGTGCATAAAATCTCTATTTAGCCCCTACCTACTCATTCACTATCACCAGACTAGTTTCTGGCTTGTGGCTTTTGCCAGTGAAGAGCCTTGAATCATGTGATGTTTAGTAATTTAATGTTTTATTTTTACATATATCATTAATTTGAGAGAAAGTTTTTGGACTGTTTAACTTTTTGATTTCTCAACAGAATATTTTTAAATTAATGGATAAAAAATTTAGATTCTAATGAAATTTCTTATGTATAAACTTAACCAAATTGTTGTACTATTAGCGGAAAAATGTATAAAATGCTTTGGTCTTCCAAACAAATCAGACAAAGCTATATTTAACAACAATATTTGAGATAGACAATTTAAATGTTTTATAAAAATGTTAAGCAGACTTGATAATTAATAAATGGTGAGGGTTTAAGCATTTTTCTATTCATTTTATTTCCAAGCTAAAACTAGTGAAAATTTATTTATGGATAAATAATGAGTAATATTTCTGTAGTTTAATTTTCACTACACAACTCTCATGCAAGATAGGGACTAATATCTACCCACTTTTAATATCTTGTGGAGGGATAAAAACATAACCACATGAGCAAAAGCGTGTGAAAAAGATGTACGAGTCCAAAGATGTGCATTTCATGCTAAATCAGCACTCATCAGTTGGTCCAGACCACAATCTCTTACACATATCTTTACTATTGTTCAGTACATATAGATAGAAAATTATTACAGTTTAATTGATGTGTCAAATTTGCTGTCCTCACAAGTTTGACACAACCACTACTGGAATATTATTAATATACTTATGACCAGTTTTGAATAATATGATTATTAAAAAGCAACCTTAAGCCTGACTAATTCTGAACACCTTTGTAAGTTTATCTGGCCAGATTAATACCCAAATCCTGAACAAAGCAGATGTATTATCTAATCACTCAACCATGGCAACCTTCTTTTTTTTTTTCATGTGTCATAGCATCGGCCGGGACGCGAGCCCACACCCATCTGCAGCCGACCACTTGCTTGCAAGGCGGGTGCGATGACCTCTCGGCTAACAACGCTTGACATGACAACCTTCATTTATACTACTCTAACTATCGAGATGAAATGCTGTCGTGGCATATATGGCAGTGTGTGTACATATTATATTTAAAACTTAAAAGAAGAATTATATATAATCACACTTTTTTTTATGAATATAATTATTTAAAATAAAATATAGAATGATTTAAATATTGAATGAGTAATAATATTTTTTTAAATGACTTCATTATTAAAAATCAAATATAAAAATGGTCTTTCTTTAATACAAATATTTTGGCTTCTTTCTGATTTTGATAAAAATCTAAACTTCACTGTAACAAAGAAAGAAAATATTTTTCTTTAAAACAAAGATGTTTTTTTTTTGTTGTTGTTGTTATGGCTATAATTTACTTTTACTTGCAGGATTAACGTAAATTAAAGAACAAAACAATAGTACTTTGGTTATTATTTTAGTAGGACAAAAAAAACTTACTTAATCAACCAGTTTTTAAATTCTTTTATATTTCTGTAAAAATAAGTTTAGATAAACTAATTATTTTTAGATTGTAATAGAAAGCCAGGTATAAAGAAAGAGCTGCTGTTAGTTTCCACGTTGGTCGAGTTTGAACTTTCATAGAAATAACGTGATAGCTTCTCTGAGACATTCAAAGCTCATACAGTGTACTTGGCCCACACCGCCAGTAAATTTCAGAAATTATTGAAGCTCATTTGAAGTTGAAGACTGCCAGCATTTATTTTATTCCTCTGCTAAAACTGGCAGTCTATATAAAAAGCAGCTTACTGGGAGACTAATACTATGCATTCATTATATATATGCTATTTTATTTATGCATGGAAACACAGACAAAAAAAATATACTGTCAGTATATACATAATATCTATGCATGAGGCCTACTTCACGAATGAACTTATGAAAATATAAATGTTAAAAAATCAACTATATATATGCAGTGAATATTTCTGTAAAGGAAGAAGGAAAAAAATCTATCTTATTTAACTTCAAGTTGATTTTTCTTTAAAAAAAGGGCAGAAGAAAATTCCTTACAATAATTAGAGGTAACCAACTTTGAATTAAATTATAACAAATGGCTAAGAAAATCTTTCTTAAAGTTTATAAGAAGACAAAAGTTAAAAAACAAAAGCAATTTCAAAATAATATGGGGTGATGTTTTTTTTTATTTTAAAAACTTTCGTGTAAAGTTTAAGAATATTGAGGAAAAAATAATTATTTGGTTACAAATTCATATATTTTTATATCAGAATATGCGCTTAAATGTGTACTCATTGCTTAGATACACTTAGCATTTAATTACTTATATTTTATTAAAATAATATTAATTTTTATAATTAATTTAAAACGATTAATGATTGGAATATTTTGTATTATTCGACATACGTGTGTATGCTATATATGTGGGTTTAATTAACCCGTTATAAGTCTTGCATTGGTGGTCGAGAGGTCAGCGCGACTGCCTTGCACTTGCAGGCAGTTGCCCGGGTTGCGGGTTCGCGTCCCGGCCGATGCTATGACACTTAAAAAAAAAAATTAACCCGTTACAATTTACTGACATGTAATCTATAAATAATGTTACACGTATAATTGTTATTTTTCAATCATTTACTGACATGTAATCTATAAATAATGTTACACGTATAATTGTTATTTTTCAATCTATACAAATATTTCCAGATATTTGTAAATAGTCAAAATCAAAATGGTTTTGAATTTTTAAATTTCATGTTATTATTATTATCAATAAGTTTATTAATCATAATTTTAAGTTATTCAATGATAGAATAGTTTAAGTAGCATATTTTTTTTTTCTCATGTGCCATAGCATCAGCCGGAAAGCGAACCCGCTATCCCGGGACAACTGCTTGTAAACTCAACCACCAATGCTTGATCTAGCATATTTTCTTTTGTGCCACAGTTGTCAGGGTTTGCAATTCCAAAGCTAACTTAGGAATAACAATTTGGAATATATGTTTGTTTGAGTGGAAATTATATTATTGTATTTAGAATGAGTCGTGTTTCAAGTCTATTCACTTTATGCTATACATTTTACAATGATTATTAGCCCATTGATAGCCAGTAAACTCATGATGTCAGAAGGACCATAGCATAGATAATAATCAGCATTGGTGTAATAGTCCTAGCATTTTTTTGATATTATTATTATAGCTATTTTAGCACTTATGTATGTGCAAGCATCTAAAATATTTTGATTGATTTTTTAATATGTCACAAGTTTGGCATTGACCTTATAGTGAAACTCTCCATATAGTAGTGCCATCTTGTGCTAACAAGAGTAATCAATGGATGCCAGAAGGCTTGTGCATAAAATCCCTATATAGTGCCTACTCATCCAATATCCCCAGACTAATTTTTGGCTTGTGGCCTTCATCAATGAGGAGCCTTGGATCTGGGAGCACTGCACCTAGATCTTAGGATCTAATGCAACCCTCCAGCACCCACCTTTTAACTCTATTTAACTACAAAACTATGAGAATGAAATTGAAAACACAATTAATATTTTCAATCCAAGCTCAATAGCCTATATAGTCATATGGGTCTGAATTCAATTCAGCACCCATACATTTTGGTGTCTTTGGCTCTTTAACAACCATAGCCACCACTATCCTATTAGGCAGGATTGGTGTTAAACCACTAAACATCACATGATCACTATTTCATCTTGTTAGCACAAGGTGGCACTACTATATGGAGAGTTTTGCTTTGTTTTGAATTGTTTAATAACAATTATTGTGCTAGTATGAAATAGTGATCATGTGACATTATAGTGATTAGCATAACATTTTATAATGTATCTGTTTTAAATCCAATCACAAAGGTTAACTTTTGACTGTTGAATAATTATTATGTCTGTTGATTAACTTATGGATAATCTGATTTTTAATAACAGTTGCCGTTATTACCATGTTTATCCTTTGTATCTTATTATTTATTTTGTGATGCTGATTCTTGGATCATTTTCTTATTTATTTAAAATATTCTTTGCTCATTTTTATTTATTGTATTCATTTTTATTCATATATTGATATTAATCCTTATTCCTTTATTTTGTAACTGTTACAATCATCAACCATTATCAATCCATTGCAGGATGAAGGTCTCTCCAAGTACAATCCATCTTCTCCGATCTTTAGCTTCTTTTCTCCACATCTCCCCTGCACACTTTCTTATTTCATCCATCCATCTCACAAGTGGCCTCTTTGTGGGTCTTTTACAATCTGCTGTTACAATACATATATTTAATTGACATTAATATAACTATAATATAATTATGTTTTTTTTTATTTTATCTCTAAACTTTGAAACTGAAAGCAATTTAAAAACTTTAATGGAGGGAATGTAATTGATGGAAGTATGAGGTACTAAATCTCAAAATGGCAAAAGAAGTGCATAACTGGAATTATCCATATTATATTATTATTCTACAATAATTATAGTTCAATATCCTATTTATGTAATAATGATATTTATAATAATTCATAAAGAAATAATTTTATAGTAAGGTGGTTAAAAATGGTATCATTATATAACTCCTTGGCATTATAACTTAGTTATTTAAATAAATAGGCAAACCTAATTTCAAAGATACCCCCTCTATTACAAGTAGAAGTTTTTGCTATGCTACATACAATTATATTTTTATAAATACTGTATATATTTATTTTTAAAAAATCACTTCTTTCTATAATTTACAAAATATATTATAAAGCGAGAGTAACTTCCTACACTACTGCCATCTATTAATTACTATCATCTCACAATTACTGTTTACCCAATCTTATTACTGATTTTCTTGAAAGATTTTTTTACAGTAGTGATAAATTTGGTTTAACAAATGATAAAATACAGTTATTATAGAATAAAAAAAATCACCAAGTGAATATAATGATTTCAGAGAATCAAAGTTTTGCTATTTAAATATTTCAATTTTAAACAGAAGTTGTTGTTTTTTTTTTGTAAAAAAAAACATTTTTATTTAATAACAGCATTATGTTTAATCATTATTAATTCACAGCAGGATAAAGGTCTTTCATATTTAATGAACTTGCTATAATCTTTAGCTTCTTTTTTATATATCACACCAGCAAATGTATATCATTTATTCATCTCATATGGGGCCTTTTTTTTTCTAATCTCTTGGAATCTATTACTATCTTTTAGCATTATGATCAGCCTATACATAATTCAATTTCTTAACTTTTTTAGTGATGTGAGTAATATGGGTTTATTGTCTTATCTATGAATTTCTCTTTCAATTCTTCCTTGTTATACTTAAAATTTATCTCTCTATACTTATTGCATGATCTAAATTCTATTTACTGAGTTAGTATATTAAATTTTCCAATGATATATACTTCTAGACAGATCAAAATTATATTTAAAAAAACCAATTCTTTGGAAAGTATTAAAGCATTTTAAGAGACTAACTAGTTTCAAAAATATTATGAATGATGTTTAATATTAGTTTAATCGAATGTTATATATAGACCTCACAAAATAAGCTCTTAACAAGCTTTGAGAATATCCCCAACCCCAAACTGGTTTCTGCTACTGACATTTATCAGTTTCTGCCAATAGCAGAAACCGGTCTGGGATTGGGGATAGTCTCAAAGCTTGTTAAGGGCTTATTTTGAGAGATCTATATATAACATTTGTAAATACAAGCTTATTAAATTAGGTCATGTGACATCTGACTTGATTTTTTTGTAGTTTAATCAAAAATGTGCAATTATTGTAATTATTTATTAATTTAAATAAATATTTTAATGCAATGGTTAAATAAATATTCTGCATATGCTTACATTTATCAAATTGTTATATATACATACATACATTGTAGTAGAATATTTATTTTGAACAATTCTATATATGCATTTTTATTTAAAAAAACTAAGGGTGTAATAGATATTATATGAGCAAAAGACCTAAAAATTAATGAGAATTTAAGAAATCAGAGAGGGGTACAACAAATAAAAATGTTAGAAGAAAGAATTTGAAGGATAAAGTTTTTTAAATTTTTGCTCTTCTCTTTTGTAATTTTAATATCTATTTCAGTAACAAGTGATCTATAGAATATTTTAGATTATAATACAAAAATGGATCACAGGATCAGCCAGATGTACTAAGATGCTTAATAGAAAGAGGACTTTTTGAAATCTTAATTTCATTTTTTGTAAATCATCTCAGAATGACCAGGAAATATGTTTTTTTTAAAAAATAGTTTAAATGATAATTAACTTTCAATAAAGGGAGAAGTAATTTATCAACAAAATTCTACTCTATATAAGCAATTAAGTATGATAGTTTTAATAGAATATTGGCACCTGTTTTCATGTATTTTATATAAAGAAAAAAATATCTACATGTTGTATAAAACACTAATGCAAAGAAATGATAAGGAACTAAGTTCTGTGTCTTGTAGAAGGCTTTTCCAAGATTCCCATTTTAAATTGCTAAGCAAACATAAAAATTACTTTTTTATAAATCTTCTAATATATACTTTAATGCAGTTTTTTTGTATGTAATTCCTTTATTTTTCAACAGTTTCAACTGTCCTGCAGTCTTCATCAGAGCTACATTTAAACATATAATCATATAATCATTATTATATATATATAAAAATGCATATTTTACATTATTTTTATTGTTAACAGATGAAACTGTTAGAAAAATAAAGAAAGAATTATATATAAAAAAATTGCATTAAAGTGTATATGAGAAGACTTATATACAAATAATAAGATGGATTGAACTTGAAAAGACTTTCATCCTGCAGTGGATTGACAATTGATGATGATGATGATAATTACATTCTGAATAAATGTTCCAAACATTTATTTAAAAAAGGAACTGCAGCTTAAAATTATTTATTATTGACTTAGCATGTTTTTGACACAATTGTTATATTCATAACACTCATATTTCTCTGTTCGCATCAATATAATATTTAAATCTTGCATGCCGTATGCAAATTTATTCAAATATTCCTTTTTTTTTATAGTTAAACATGACTCTTATTTATTTATCATGTAGAAATCTTTGCAATGCTCTAAGTTCTTTAACCTTACTCTTTCTATTTTCTCATTCAGCACAAACTATTTTAGAAGTTGTCAAATCAAACATGTGCCCTGATTCATATTCATATTCCAAAAATATGGTTCTAGTCATCATTCTTTTTTGTTCAGTTATATAGACATCTATACTGAGCTACCCTAGTAGATACAATTGCCTGTGATTTTGTCTTATACCATTGCTATGAATATGACATAGATTGCTGAAAGCATGCTAAGCAAATAATAAACCATTTTAAGTTATAGCACCTTTTCTTACTAAATGTTTGAAACATTTACCTAGATATTATAATAAGTTTTAAAAAAGAGAAATTTATATTTTGAGTTATAATGTACATTATAAATATTATATATAGAGCTCGCAAATGAGCTCTTAACAAGCTTTGCAGAATATCCCCAATTCCAGACCAGTATGCTTGAATATCCTAGTACCTCACTGAGAAAGCCAGTAGCAGAAACCTGTCTGGGATTGGGGATATTCTACAAAGCTTGTTAAGAGTTTATTCGTGAACTCTATATATAACATTTGTAATACAAGCTTGTTAAATTAGGTCATGTGACATATGACTTGATTTCTTTGTAATTATAAATATTTTATAAATTGAATTAATTTATGAGGTATTATTTTTCATATTTATTTGATTAAAATTTGTAATATTAAAATTCTGTTTATCATAAATGGTAATGTAAACATATCAACTATTAGTTTATTACTGTTGAAAGAATGAAATAGATTATATTTAAATGCTCTAAACCAAATTAGTACAAATAGGTGTTTGATTAAAAATATATTTGCATCATTATTGGTAACAGATATAAATTATTTTTAAATTTATTTAGTTAACTATAAAGGTAGTTTGTAATTGTAAAATACATCTTTATACATCAACTATTCAAACGTATAAACGAGTGACAAATAGTGATACTTATGTTACCTTATGCCGTACAAATAAGAAGAGTGGCCTGAATTATCATTCTTTGCAATTGTTATGTAAAAATATGTGTCATACATCCACACTTACATAATCTCTATAATAATTTGATAAGATTACTATTTCAAGAATATATTCTAATAGCTTAAAACTGATAACCAAATATTAAGACATCTAGAAATAAATTTTTTTTTTTATTTTAGAGTTGAAAAAATGATTAATGTTTCTCTTTCGTGATTAATTAAAAAGATGTGAGATTTCCATATGAATGGTAGCAACAATAACATTGGCATTAGGTATCTTTTTACATTTATTGAAAGATGTTGCCTCATCAGCATCATTATTTTGTTTTATTAGATATAGAAGAGCATAAGATCTCATGATTTAAAACCTAAGGAAATTTTGTGTAGCTTTGATTACTAATATCTTTAAAAATGTTATTAATCTGTAACTACTACAATGTTTATAATATTTTTTGTCTCATGTGTCACAGCATCAGCCGGGAAGTGAACCCACTAACCCGGGACAACTGCTTCTAAAGCAGCCGTTGCTGACAAGCAGTATATTATACCACTAAGAAAACTATTTCATTCACATAAATATCAATTCAAATTTGATCTTTTTAATTGTAAGCATTATTTTCAATAACTACTTAAAATATTTGTTTAAAAAATTTAGTATAAAATCAAAATGGAGGAAAAAAAAATTGTTTTTGTTTAACTGGATTCAATTGATTTCTTTCATACAATCAGTTATTATAATGAAATAACTTTGTTTTTTATTATTGTAAGCATTACTTATAATAAGTTTTATAATATTTGTCTAAAAACATAGAACAAAAATAATGATCATTTGCAAAGGATGAGGAAAATTTATAGTTATTTAGACCAGTGGTCTTCAACCTTTTCACACCTGTGGACTGGCAAAAATAATGATTTAGCAGACCAGCAGAAGTTTACAGATAAATTTTCTTAAATATTTAACCTGCTTATGGTGTTGTTTACCTTCACATGCTGAACACTCTTTCTTGAGTTGCGCAGTCATACTGCTATAGAAAACAGTATAATAACAATCATTCTCATTAATGTGCTTGCATTTCTACATTTATTATTTCATTGTTTAAACATGCAAGAATAACATGTTATTCACTTGAATGTTGGGGAATATCACAGTTAGTGTAATTACATGACAATGATTATGATAAATGTAACATCTGTATTTAATGTTAAATATATATGATGAAGAGATGAAGTTATATATATATATGGAGGTTGTCTTTTGATAGTGGTAAGGGCAAAATAGAAATCGCGTAGTTAAAATCACTGTACAGCCAAAAAAAAAGTCGCCGTATTTTAAATCTGAAAAAATAAAACAATATGTGTAAAAGTCTGAAGTTTTGATGTTATTGTAATTTTTTTTTGTGCTGGTGTGTTGAAAGGATCAAAAAATGTAATTAATAGGAAAAGTTTTTTTAAAAAATGGCAAAATAAACATCGCGTAATAGAAATAAAGCCAAAAAAAAAATCGCCATATAGTTGTCATCTTTTAAAAAAAAAAGACAACGAAAGTTGAAAAAGTCAAAAGTTTTGAGCTTATTTTAAATTTTTTTTGGGGGGGTGGGGGGGGTGGAGTGGATTGAGAAATACTTTGTCTTCACTGACAAAAAAGATAAGAGACCAAAGTTATTTTTTATTTTTATTTTTTAAAAAAGGTAACAGAAATTGGTTTTAAAAATAAAAGTTTTAGCATTTTAGTGGTAGACAAATAAAGCCCCAAAAAATATCGCCTTATATGCCAATAAAAAGTGGGTGTGTTTTTAAATTAAAAAAAAAAGAAAACAAAACTTGAAATAGTCAAAAATTTTGATCTTATTTTAATTTGGGGGTGGAGGTGGATAGAGAAATACTTTGTAAAAGTTAGAGACAAATTTTTTGGTTGTCTTTCTTTTTAAAAAAAGGTGATAAAAATTGATTTCAAAAATAAAAGTTAAAGCCAAAAAAAAAAAATCACCATATAGCCAAAAAAAAAAGAAACACTAAAAATGAAATATTAAAAGAGGGAGTAGAAAAAATTTAAGAGATCAAAAAAAGTCACGTTACATTTTATTGTTTAACACATAAACAATGCCGACAGGCAGCTGTGATTGGCTATCAAAAGACAACCAGAGTTTGTACAATAAAAAACTTTTTTTTTTAATTTTGAATTTTTTTAGAAAAATAATAAAAATTTTAATTCTAGCCCCCTCCCCCCCTCAATAAACATCTGTGATAACTAGAAAAACAAATTAATTTATGTATGATGGATTAGATTTTGTTTTTGTTCTGTTTCTTTTTTTTTAATCGGGTAAAAATGGATGAAAAAATAAATAAAAATTGCTTATATTAATTAAAAGTTTAAAATCTTATTAATTTGTTATTACAAACTTTCTTGCCAGTTTAGCGCAGACCGACACTGGTCTGCGGACTGGTGGTTAAAGACCACTGATTTAGACTACAAGTGGTAGATACTACTAAACCTAAAAATACACGAAATAAAGGCATTTGATAATTTATACTAGTATCATATACTGATTTTAGCAGTTACAGCATAAGAATCAAATATATTATCTATTATTTTTTTCTATCTTGTATCACTTGAATAAATGAAGAAATCCTGAATGATGAGTTTTCTTTTTTTTAATATTGTCATTTTTTCATTAAAGTCAAGCCAGTAAATATTCAACCATTTGGAGTAATAACAATACACATTTTGTATAATTATCTGTACATATAATGTATCATTGTATCATATCTAATATCTTCATCTCTAGCCCATTTTCTCTACATGACCTTAGCACATTGCCTTTTTTTCATCCAGCTATCTCACATGTGGCCTCTTTCTAGGTTTTTTAATAATCTCTTAAAATCTAACTGTCCATTTATTATCATCTCTTTTAGCAATATGACCAGGTCAATGTATATAGTATATTTAATTTGATGATAACCTAAGACATTTATAAATAAATCACTAATAAAAAATATGGATCACGAATAAATTATTGAAATATTTGGTATATTTGCATAAGGATTGCTTAGTTAACTTAAAGTTAATAATACATTTATGTCAATCCTCAAATTTATATAAAATTGCACTTTAAAATCTAATTTCTACAAGGAAATATTTTATTTAGTTTGCGTAAGTTAAATTTTATTTACATTGCAATTTTGATTAACAAATGTATGATTTAATTACTAATTGCCTTTCTTCTGAGAATTTCTTTATCCAAAATGAATAGTAAGATCCGGTGCTTGTCTTATAGATAAAGATGCTGTTCGATGGCACCGTTTTCACACTAAAACTATAAAATATGACCATTCCCGGGCCATTGATTTTAATCATTTTGATGTGTTTTTTGTAATGCAAAAATAAAAACAAAACAAAATCGTCTTTTTTAAATATTATTTTTTATTAATGTATACAAATTAAATGATAATAATAAATGTAAAATAAAATAAACAAATTACAATTTGATTCGTGTTTTTTATTTTGCTTTATTAGAAAAATCAATTTTCTATCAGATATTTTTTTACTGGGGTTACGGCTTTACTACTATTTTTACTTCAAATAGAATGACAACAAAAAGTAAAAGTTGTTAGGGTTAGGTTTAGGGTTAGTTTTAGGGTTAGGTTTAGCTTTAGGGTTAGGTTTAGGGTTAGTGTTCTGTTGTTTGTAATGCTAAAATAAAAAATATCAAAATTTTATTTTTGTAAATATTTTTTTTTAGTAACATCTATAAAATAAATGATAACAATAAACGTAAACTATATTCAACAAAGTATAACTGTAGTCGGAGAAAAGAAAGTAAAACTTTTTTAAACAACAACAAACACACACACATATATAAAATGTCTTCTTTACTTATTAACCATGTTTATAATATATGCTTTTTATGAAATTTACAAAAAACCGTGCATAATTGTACTTTTCTTACTGGATATTTTTGTGTTACCGCTCTTTTTTACTTCAAAAATATACACACAGTAGAATCTTGTTTGTTTCATGGAATGTTACGAACAGTACGTTACTTGATGCGTTACCTAATTCCAACTCACTTTACACATATATCTTGTCAACATTTTCCCAATTAAAACTTCAATACAGTACGGTGTAAAAAGTCTGATAATTATTACTTTACAAAATCGGAACATTTCAATACTTTAAAATAAATAAAAAATCCAATGAAAACAACATTTCCATCCAATTCAAATACACACACCCTCTCACCAAGCCGTAACCATTTTATAAACTGTGCAAATTCGGAAAATGTATTTGCTGCAATGTGACATACATGCTGTACTGTGACATGACATAGTGGCCTGCAATCTGTAGCACAACAAAAAAAGTTGTATTATAGAAAATGCGGGTTCGATCATGTCGGCCGCAGAAATGGCATTTTTATGTCTTTTAGTGTGAAAATGGCTCCATCGAGTGGCGTCTTTAGCTATAAGATGAGAACCTAAGATCCTATTGATGTGAATTATTGCTTATGCCATTGACTTGCCATTTCTCTATAAAGTAATGATTATTATGATAAAGTTCACATAGAAAATAATGGTTTTTTGAATTGAATGGCTGAAAAGAATTGCTTTTCAAACCAATGTATATACAAACAAATAAAAGTACTTATTTTTATTTTTATATTTATCATTTTGTTGTTGTTAATAAATGCATTGGTTAGACACTTATTGTTTAACCAATGATTATGGGATATTAAATGTCTCCATAGTTTGAACTTATTCATAGTTTGAACCTGTGGCATCCAATGTAAAATATTTAAAATTCAATGGCTAATTACTGCAATTATAAGACAAAATGTTAATTCAATGCATAAGTGCTCAAGTAGCTTTTTAACAAGAAAAAAATAATATCTTAATAAGGAATATATTCACAGCTTCTTAGTCTACTTTCATCATTCACTTTTTCATATAACATCGTTTTACTCAATTCATAAAGAATTGGTTCATATTTAATAAAACATATAAAGCGTGTCAAGCATTGTTAGCCAAGAGGTCAGCACAGCAACCTTGCAAGCAAGCAGTTGGTTGCAGACGATTGTTGCGGGTTCGCCTCCCGGCCAATGCTATGACATAGGAATATATATATAAAGCGTAAATGGCTGAGCCTATATTTTAAATAGTGATTTAGTTATTAAAACTAACTTTTTATTTGATATTAGAGATTAAAACTGGAATTCTGCCTTAACCCTCTGAATATTTAAATAGTGATTTCTAATTATTTATTCTGTACATAAAATTAAAATAATAGATATTTTACGCTCTAAATTAAAACGTCAATGCACTAAGCTTTAAGGATAGATTGGTAGTATTCTACCATTTCATACTTGATGATATTTCCATAGTTCAATGGAAGATTCAGTTACTTTCATTCCAATTACATAAACAGTATATATGTTCAGTATTTGTGTAATAATATATAAATGAATGTATTTATATGTTTATGTATTAATTTAAATTTGTAATTAATTTTGTTTACACTTTGCTTGAATTTCGTTTTAATATATATAGTGTAACCAAATTAAAGTTTGATTACAGATCCAGTGTAACCAAATGAGATCTGGTCTATTAAAGAATCAAAAAAATTCAAGTATTGTAAAAATCTCAAATATTCCAGTATTGTTAAAAAATGTAACTTAATAAAGATGATCAAATGATCCAAATGTATTTAATAATTATGAAACGATTCAAATATAAATCTTTATTTTATCTCAAAAAGATTCCAATATAAATATTTAGCCTAATAAACGAAAAATGCATTGTAGATTTTTATATCAAAAGAAAAGCATTATTTAACATGAGTAGTGGCTATTAAACCAAAGAGGTCAGACTGAGTTATCAATCATATTAAGGGTCATTGGACTAAATGAAATATACTTCTATAATTAGATTTCTCAAAATATCACAATATCAAGAATTATAAACAAATTATTAATAACAACTATTATAACTCAGGTATATGGAAATCATGTGAGGTGAGTACACTAGTAATTCAATAAAATATAACTCAGGTATACAGACAGTAGATCTTATCCACTTTCATTTCTTGGTTTGATGTTAAGTGCATGTTTAAACAAATACTAAGTGAATATGGTCTAGCAGGGCGCCACTAGATTATCTGAATCTAGACACAGTTATATCTAATAACCTTTCACATGTACCGGGTTTGAATCCCCTTTTGGTACTTTATTTCTAATAAAAATGGGAGATTTTGCTTTTTGAGCCATATCACTATACGCACTAATATTTAGGTAAAAATAAAACATCTTTAAACCAAAGTGGAGTATATTAGACATAAATCATTTCTTAGATCTTAGCATAACAAATGTGTTTCAATATTTTTATAAGTTTACTAGCTCAGATTATATATAACTAATTTAGGATGGCAATTCACTCATCCTTGCATGAAATAGATGACGGGATGTGGTTATAATAATACTAAGAAATTACTAAATATTATAAAATCAATATTTATTTATGGCCTTTAAACAGTTAAACAGCTCATTAATTAAAATGTTGATGATGATGATGATAATAATAACGATAATGACAAGGGTTTCAACTACCGCTCTAGGACTAAGCCTAAACATAAAACTAATTTTTATACAGAAATTCATAATTATTGCTTAATTTTAGCATATTTACTTATATCTTAAATAACTGATATTCAACTACTGATGATGATGAATGATCACACTTAACAAAGACTACACTTAATGAAATATATATGCCTCGTTTAATAAAACAAACTAATATTTATTACTGCATTTCTAACATATACATAAAAATTTCTAGAGAAACATGAAAATTGACATGAATAATAATAATGATAATAATTGATTATATAATAATCCTCAGATTAATTTCAAGTTCTTCCCCCTTTCCCTTCAAATTTATATTGTATTAAATTGGATGTCACATTGACCATGATTTTCACTCCATGAGAAAAGTATTTCAAGAAAAAAAAATATTATCCACTCATTAGCACACATACTTTATAAATCTAACATGTAAGTAGAATGTTAAAAAAAATGTTAATAGAAATTAGAAAAATCAAGTTCTTAGAAAAGAGTTTTAAATCATTATCTCCCCCTCCCTTCTAAGCGCTGAAATCTATACTTTCTCAAGACAAAATAATTTAATATTTTAACACCATCTATTATTTCACATTCACTCGCAATTATACACATATAAAATATTACTATGTATGTGCGTGTTTTATCCCAAAATAATAATAATATATTAGTTAAAACTAAAATCATAATACCGTAAAAAAAAATTATTTTACACATTAATATTTCATAACTGTAAAATTAATAAACAAATAAATTTTGATACATTCAAAATCATTTATGTAGTTCAAAGCTATTATTATTAAGACATTCTTGGTTTCCATCGATCTGAATTGTCTTTAAAAGTTCTTTAAATAAAATATGTCACTTTATTACTAAATTTTTATTAATACTCTGATTTCATAAAGAAAATAGATATAAAAGTCATATTACCGATCCAAGGGTTCACTTGTCTTGTATACTGTCTATACTTGGCAGCAACAATTTCCGTGTTCTTTGGAACAATCACTTTCTTGAAGTATATAATTATTTGATGATGAGGATCCTATTGAGGTTATTTGCTTTAGTGGATAATTTGGAAATCATTATATCAATTTTTCTTCTCTTCCTGTCAAGCATTATTCTTTCAGTGAATGAAATACAGCAGTTGTTTTCACATTATAAATTTCCTGGATTTAAACTCAGTTGCTGGAACAATTAATTGGACTTGATGATTAATATTTATCGGTAGATTAATTCATCTTTCATCGAATGCAGGTGAATGCTTTCTTCCTTCTATTAAGAACATCTTATTTCTCTGGTCAGTTGAAAGGTGTAGAATATTATTTTAGACAAAACATCTTTTCTTTCCTATATGATGTGCAGCTTCCCAGATGGTGAGGCAAAGATGGGACATACATATAATTTTTCTAGCCAGTCATTTCTTATATTTTCAGCATTCAATTTAATAGTCTAATAATCTGAATCATAATCACAATAATAATTCAACTGATTTTTCCAGACAGCTTTTTATATCCAATTTTTTAGCTAACTTAACCAATCAGAGTTAGCGTCACTTGCTATTTTTGGACAAATTCGTTTTAATTAGATCTCTAATTTATTTTCAATTAAATTATTTTTCAACTGAAAAGTTTAATTCTTTTTCCAGACACTTTTGTTTTTAAAAAAAATAGACTTAATCCTTTTTTTTCTTACACCTAGGTAACATTTCAAATTTTTGAGCTTCCTTCTTTAGATCTTAAGATAAGACAATTTCAAAATTAGAGTTCCCACCCAGCTTAAGCTCCCAAAGTGACAAACAATCATTTACAAAAACAAAATTGCTACAAAAATAGATATCTGATTCAACAGATTTCCTCTTTTACATAAAATTGTACAAAAAAATAATTTGACAGATTTAACCCTTCCTTTTCTTTCAATATTTAATAAATGTAAATTTCTGTATGTAATGTACACTTATACTTCATTATTTCAAATCATTCATAAACTAACATTAAATAATATAATTGCTAGCTTAGTAATTATAACCCTATTATTTAATTAAATCTGTAACTTTTAAATCCCAATTACAATTATAGAAAAGCAAAATAGAAGTATAGAATAAGATATTAGAATTGATCAAGCATAGGTTAGTTTTAAAAAAAGTTAAAATGTTGAATATTTGAAATATAAAACAATTAAATAGCTTACACATACACTGCCTATATGTATGCGTTATAACTTTGCTTTTTAAAGAAAAATTAAAATTGAATAGTTTAAATGTGTGTATTACCTTTCTATCAACACACAAACAATATTAATTGTTGACCCACTCTCTTTCTATCTAAAGCTTTTAGAACTGGATCTTGTAGGGTTTGAACTTGGATGCCCTACAGCTTCATTTATTGTTATATAAAAATGTGATGATGATTTTGTTTTACATTTTCCTACATGCACATTACTATAAATTTGGCTAGTGACCAAATTGTAATGGCACAATAGATACAATCAAACCATACAATTTGTAATTTGAAACATTCCATTTTTTGAAATTTAAAGCAATTCCTACAATATATCTACATGTGTGTGTATGCTTAGACATTTTGGCTTGTATAATTGTATTATTTTCTATACTTTTAAATGATACAATACAATCTTTTTTTTTTTTTTACCATTTATACAAATTAAATATAAAAAAGTTATCAGCTATTTACAAAATTGACTTTGATGTTATTTTTAGTCATCAAAAAAAAAAAGACATCTTATGTTCCTTTGGGAAATTCTATTTCGTACCTAAGTGATAAAATAAAATAAAAAAGATTTATCTTTTTTACTTATTCTGTGTAATTTATTTTCTTTAATTCTACTTTTACATATTTTATTTTAAAACTATTAGTCCAATATATCATCATCATCATCATCAACCATTATCAATCCATTGCAGGATGAAGGTCTCTCCAAGTTTAATCCATCTTCTCCTATCTTTATACAATATATATATATTTCTTTTTCAAGATGGATAAACTACTGTTATTTGGAACACCTGTAATTAAAAACTTTAATTATTTTGATAAAATAAAAAAGTATTGTTATGATTTATTATTGATTTGCTGCTATATAGAACGTTTGGGTAATCACGTATTTACCTTGCTATGATGGTCAACATTGTTTCTACGTGCTGAATTTTATGTTTACAATGTGTCTCATTTTTGGACTGAAAATTAGAAAATTTCCTATCATCAAAATGATTTAAGCTATATGAATTTATGTAACTTGATTGTTAAAATCAGATAATATATAATATTTGCATCAACATACATCAGTGCACTGCCATATATATATATTGTATCAAAACATTATGATACATGGGTTTAAATATGATAAATACCACCTCACTAAAAATAAAGACATTTTCTTTAATAAAAAAAAAAAGAAAATTTCAAATTGTATTTTTAAAATATATATATATATATTTAATTAATTGTTTAAATGATACATTTAACATATATGTAAAGCCCTGTTTGGCTATAAGTTAAAGTCATTTAAGTTTATTAAATCTTGTGAAAAAAGGTAAAGTTGTAACATTTTTTTCTAAAGGTATTTAGCTTCTAATTAAATTTATTTTTTGTATGTTAAACATTTCTTTTGTTAGCAGATAAACAGATCTGTAAGAAAGTTAATCTGTTGATCTATTTCTTTTGTAAGTAAAAATTATATTAAGTAATTAGAAACAAAAAAGATAAGAAAAAACAAATCTAAAGAAAAACTTTTGGTAGTGTGTCTGCATGGGTCAGTCACATAAAGAAAAGATTTTTGCTTTAAAAATGTTTTTTTTTTTCATTGTTCTCTCTCTGACTGACATGACTTAGGATGATAGATTTTAATCTATAAAAAGGAAATATTGTATGAAAAGTTGTTGAAATAATCACAAGTAACATGAATAAAGGAAGGGTCATTATGAATGAGTAACCCCCCCCCCCGTACACGCTGACCACATTTGTTTCCAGAGATGACTGGTCTGCTTCCCAGAAAGTCTTTTCTTAGAAGTTTATTATTCTTATATCTTCTCCTTTACCTTTTTTGCATTTCTCTTTATATATATTATTTTTTTTTTTAATATATATTTTTTAATTAAAAGGATAAAGCAAATCTAAATAGAGATGGGGGGGGGGATATTATTTTTATAAAAATATTAATTATAAAAAATATTAAAAATAAATAAGAAAATATAAAAAGTTTTTAAAATAGATAAAAAGTTTAAAGGATAAGATAAAAAGTTGAAAAAATTGATAATAGAAGGAGTTATATGAAAGGTGCATATGAAAAAGAGGCTAATAAAAATTTTTAAAATATTCAGTTACAATTTTAGAAAGAGAAAAGAAGTAAGTAAAATGAAAAAATAAATGAGAATAGGAAAATAAAAATAATGATAAGTGTAAGAATAAAATATAAATTATTAATAAAAGAATAAAATAAAAGACAAGTAATAAGTATATATAAAAAATAAAATGGAAAAGTTATAGTGATATATTAAAGAATAAATATGGAATTATAGATAATATAGAATAAAATAAAAAATAAGAATTAAATGCAAGTAAAAATAAAATAAAAAAAATAATAAGAAAATATAAGTAAGAAATAAGAGAAGTAAAGCTATAGAGTTAAACTTAAATATGATTATGAATGGTAATATAATATATATATTAAGCATTATTTCACTTATTATTTAAATAATACATGAGCAATTTAAAAGTATTGCAGTTTCTAATGTTATAATTGATTATTTATTACTCTTCATTACATGGACATGTTTATTTCGTGTTTAAAGAAGTTTATTTAAACTTCATTGTATCAATATTTCAGTCTCTGTGGTCAAGTTGCAATCTTTAAGTACCCATATATATTCATTGGACCATTAGTAGGAGTGGTTTTCCACTCTTATTATTAAAAGGAGAGAGATTGCCTTGTCAACAGTGAGAAATATTGATTACTATCTATATTGGTATGTTTAGGTGGTTACTGGTTTCTAATGGTTATATATTAATATATATATATATAAAATAATGTTATGTGATTATATGTTTAAATGTTGTAGCTCTGATGAAGTCTGCAAGATAGTTGAAGCTGTAAGTAAAATAAAGAAGGAATTATAAAAAGATTGCATTAAAGTGTATATGAGATTATAAAAATGTTTAAATGTTTTATTTAAATAGTTTGCTGTAGAGAAGGAGCGAAAAGAATGGCATACCTGAAAAAACAAGAACTCTCATAATCAATGCTTTCCAAGGGACCAGAGCTATAAATGAATACATTATTATGATTTCATATATGTGCAGGCTAAGTAACCTGACAAAATAAATCTGTCAATTAAGAAAATAGACAGCTCTTTTAGTAGAATCAATCACAAATTGTTAAACCATAGAAGCATTAATCATGACATTTAAAAAAAAAAAGAACCCAAAATATGTGCGCACATAACCACAAATCCAGAGATAGTATATACTTGAAACTATGATCTTAAATAAGCTCTAAAATCAGAAGTGAAAGTATACTATTTTGTTTATGGGTATTTTTTTAATTCTTCATGCCCTAGAATGGATTAATTGTCAGCATTTTATTTTCTTATTGATATTTTATTTATTGGTACTTTAAGTAATTGTAAATATACTTCTTTTGTAATTATTAGTATTGATTTACATGTAAAAGGAACATGCTATTTATTTCTAGAAGTTAGGGGTGATATTTGATAATGCCATTTATTCCTAAAAATTAGGAGGTGATATTTGAATTTAATTTTTTTAGTAGTATTATTAAATTATTAATTTTTATTAAAATATATACCTTCTTTTTTTAGCAGCATTATAAAATCCTGTAAGTATATGCATATGTGATTTATAAAAATTAATTATAATACATTAAAGCACATGCACAATAGCTTGAAAAGGCTGATCTTTAATGTATTACAATTTATAAAAAACATAGCCTATAAAAATAAATGCTTATTTACAAAAATTAATTATGAAAAGAGAGATCAAAAGATAGCAATTATGAGTAATATTGGTCTAAGGAATAAAAATAATAGTAATAAGGGTTGGTTTATCACATGGTATGGAATACCATGATAGTTATAATAGCTAATGCTCATTAATTATTATTTCAGCATCACATGATCCATTGCCTAACTGCTGACAGAATTACAGCAAGAAATATAGAAAGCTCTCAGTAAAATTATATATGGTAGGAAAAGAGATAATCCATCTGATACATTTGATTACATAATTTGGATACTGTACAAATGGAGTAAGTAAAAGCTGCTAAGACTCAGTTGGACAAGTACAATATGTATGTATATATATATATATAGAGAGAGAGAGCTTGCAAATAAGCTCTTAACAAGCTTTGCAGAATCTCTCCAACCCCAGACCATTTTCTGCTATTGGCTTCCTCAGTGAGATGCTAGGATATTCAAGCATTATATTAAAAATACCAGAACAAGCCTGCACTTTATCTAATGGATAACTAGTAAGTAGAAAGTCTGAAATTTCCAGATATTTATATGTCTTCCAATCTAGCTATCTAACTTAAATAGCTATATGGGACTGAACCAAGTTCAGATACACCATATATTAATAATTTTAGTAATATAAAATCATGAAAGCTTTAATAGCAAAAAATAAATTTACAAAGAAATCAAGTCATATGTCATATGATCTACTTTAACAAGCTTGTATTACAAATGTTATATATATAGCTCGCAAATAAGCTCTTAACAAGCTTTGCAGAATATTTCCAACCCCAGACTACGTAATAGTTATCCATTAGATAAAGTGCTGGGCTTATCCTGGTATTTTTAATCTAATGCTTGAATATCCTAGCACTTCACTGAGGAAGCCAGTAGCAGAAACAGGTCTGGGGTTGGTGATATTCTGGAAAGCTTGTTAAGAGCTTATTTGCAAGCTCTATATATAACATTTGTAATACAAGCTTGTTTAAATTAGGTCATGTAACATCTGACTTGATTTCTTTGTAATATTTATATATCATTGATGAAAGACAAATAAGTTAGTTTGAATTCAGTTATTCTTGGCTGAAGCCATTTTACTTATCAGCTAAAGCAACAACAATTAACATCATAGGTGAATTCTTCTTGGACATAAATTTTAGAAATACAGTTATTCAATCTGTATTTTTATATTGGATTATTTCCATCATCTAATATGTGTGTTGAATGTCTTTAGAAAAGTTTAATTTTATTAAATATTCCAAATACGTTCAACTGTTAGTAATATCACAGCAAACAGGTTAGTATATGCACCAACTGTTAGTAATATCACAGCAAACAGGTGAGCATATGCACCAACTGTTAGTAATATCACAGCAAACAACTGTTAGTAATATCACAGCAAACAGGTTAGTATATGCACAATGTTTCAAGATATATTTTTCTTCTCGCTTCTTCAGATGTTTCTGGCCTGACCAGTGGCAGTACTAGCATGGGATTCGAACCTGGGTCCATGCTAGTACTGTCACTGGTCAGGCCAGAAACACCTGAAGAAGAGAGGAGAAAAATACCTCTCGAAACATTGTGCATATACTCACCTGTTTGCTGTGATATTATTAACAGTTGGTGCATATACTCACCTGTTTGCTGTGATATTATTAACAGTTGGTGCATATACTCACCTGTTTGCTGTGATATTACTAACAGTTGAATGTATTTGGAATATTTAAATAAAATTAAACTTTTCTAAAGACATTCAACACACATATTAGATTATGGAAATAGTCCAATATAAAAATACAGCTAGAACACCAACATCATAAACCTTCAGGAAAACACAGGTACTCGATCTAGTCTCAAATATTGTCATCTTCTTTCATAATAGATGACAGGAAAAAACTAATATGCTTTTCACTCTGCTTTAATTTATATAGAAAACTAGATGTTAGGCCATTATTCAGAGCAATAATAAAACTATTGTCCATATTATATTACCAATTACACCCCTCATCATTTCACTTGATAAATAATAATGCCTTGTGTGGTTTGACATAGTAGGGAAAGCATCTGATTTGGGGTCAGTAGATCTCAGGGTCAATTCTGGTGCTCACAGGTCTGTTGTTCAAACTTTCCTTTTTTTATATAAACAATGATATGTGACTATCCTCATCTAATATATTCTTGCATTCATAAACATGAACAATATTTTTGACTTTCTATGATAACTACTGTTGTTATTCCATACTGGCTATCAGTCATAACTCACTTTGTCAGATATGGCAGATAATCTCTGACATATTTATTATCTTTGACTTTCATACTATTCACAATCTTCTGTTAGTAAATAATGAGTAGTTTTATCATTATCAGATTTTGCAAAATGTCAAACTTTCAACTTTTTTGAAAATATAATGCACTCTTAAATGATTTTTTTTCATCAAAAACATCCTGCATGTATAAGTGCTCCTTTCCTTGTACTTTACAACATCTAAGATAATAATTTAATTTTTTTTAGCCATAAGTTATAAATAAACTACATATGAAGCTTTGACATTCATTTTATCTTAAAATTGGATATATATATACATACACTCTTAATGTGAAACGTTCATTTTTCTAAAAAATACTTTTCTTATATTGATTTCTATAACATGATTGCTAAAATCAGATAAAATGTTGTAACTGTATTAATATATATTAATGTTAATATACTTATTATTGAGAATATAATACACATGTATGCTTTTATTTGTAAATGAGAATTTATTTGTATAGATGTCATCAATTAAAACACATCCCCCCCCCCTCACTTTTTATAAAAAACCATAAATTCGGGCCCGGGGGGGAGGGCCCCTTATTTTTTATCCAAAAACCTCACATTTTATTTTTTTTAATTTTTATTTGTATTTTGATATTTTTAATAATACACATAATATACAAAAAAAATATTTATTTCTAAAATAAAATTTTAAATTTTATATTTTTTAATATGGAAAGTTATATGTTCCCCCCAATTTGAAAACAATATATTACAAAAATTTATAAAAGATATAATAAAAATAAATTTGTTTAATATAAATAATATTTTTTTTTATTATAAAAAAAGAGGGGGGAAATAAAAAGGTGGGGGCGGGCCCCCCGGTGCCCATGGGGAGGGGTGGGGGACCCCTGAATTAAAGGAACAACACAAGAAAGATAATTTGACTTCAGGTTTCTTCATTTATTAAGTTACTTGTTTGCATATTCCTTTTTATCATTATTCAATATTGCTTTAGCATTTCTATGTGATCTTCATTATATTTTTATTCTCTAAAATTTCATTCTAATTATTAACATTTGTCGTTGCAAAGCAATGTTTCTCTAATGTTTGCATTGATTTAAAATTTTATAAATAAATATATATTATATTTACAAAAAAAATTAAGGCAGATGTCACATGACCTAATTTAATAAGCTTGTATTTAAAATGTTATATATATATAGAGCTCACAAAATAAGCTCTTAACATGCTTTGAGAATATTCCCAACCTCGGACCAGTTTCTGCTACTTGTGTCATCAGTGGCTATTTAAGTTAGATAGCTGGATTGGAAGATATATGGATGTTTGAAAATTTCAGATTTTCTACTTAATAGTTATACATTAGATAAAATGCTGGACTTGTCCTGCTATTTTTAATCTAATGCTTGAATATTCTAGCACCTCACTGATGACGCCAGTAGCAGAAACCGGTCTAGGGTTGGGGATATTCTCGAAGCTTGTTAAGAGCTTATTTTGTGAGTTTTATATATAATAAATGTCTGGTATCATTTTTTAATTATTAAGTTTGGTCTTTTGTTTATAACTGCACCAAACAGTTCACTATTAACCAGGAAAATTATATTTTGTAGCAGCTTTATGGGCAAACGTATCCCTTTTGATATTTTTTTTAAATATAGCAATATCTTTTTTTTGTTAAGCAATTTATAGATAAAAAAATTTTATCTTTAAAGAAACTCTCTTTTTTAATAGAACCGAAATAAAACTTCATTTATGTTCTACATTTATTACAAATTGCAAAATAAAAAAATATATCTATAAATAAAATGTCACCTAATCTCCAGAAATTTTTTTTTTTAAAAAAAAATTCTGTTAATAATACAAAAAGTTTATTTGAATTTAAAGTTTGAAAAAATAAATATATCAAGTTACAAAAAAGTTGCTTGGATTTAATAACTATTTTAATAATGTTTTTTTTTTTTTTTTTTTAAAAAGTAAATTATGTACTCCTCTTCCAGAATTTTAAAATAAGGTATGTTTTTTTAAAAAACTGCCACATTTTTTGAAAACTATAAAAATGATTTAAAGGTTAATTTATTAATGAATTTCATTATTTGTTAAAAAGAAGCTTAACCAACTTAATATATATAGAAATTCAAACTACTTTATTTTATGGAAGTTTTTTTCTTTGATATACATGAAGATTAAATTCTACTAAAAGATAAAAGAATAACAATCCAATATGATATGATGATAAAATAAAATTTTGAGCAACATAGATGGTAGTTCATCATTGTTTGTCATTTTGAATATAATTTATTTTAACATCTTAATATTTAGAGTTAAACCACTAAACATCACATGATCACTATCTCATACTAGCACATAATTGTTATTAAACAATTCAAAACAAAGCAAAACTCTCCATGCAGTAGTGCCATCTTGTGCCAACAAGAGCAATAAATGAATGCCAGAAGGCTTGTGCATAAAATTCCTATCTAGATAGGGATTTTATGCACAAGCCTTCTGGCATTCATAGGGATTTTATGCACAAGCCTTCTGGCATTCATTGATTGCTCTTGTTGGCACAAGATGGCACTACTGTATGGAGAGTTTTGCTTTGTTTTGAATTGTTTAATATTTAGAGTTCCTTCATAAGTTTAAATAAGGATTTAAATCACTGAAGTGCATACTAATTATCAATATTTACTTTAGTTTTTTTTAAACTCCAACCTGAATGTTAATTCCTATATCTTGATATTTTATGTTTTAATGTTTGACTCATTCTTTTACTTTTTTAAATATAATCTTTTAAATATACACATACTTATTAACTACTTAAATATGGTTTAAACAAACCAGCCAATCAAATTGCCACTAATATACATTTACTAACTTTGATATCATTGTAAAATAATCAGCCAATCAGGTCCTCTAGTACAATTGTTTCATGGCTTATGATATATCTCATTAGGTAACTGTGAGCCCACAGTTAGAATTCCAACATAATTTTAATTCTCATTCAGTTCATATATTTTCTATGGCAAAAAATCTTTTGATGAGATCATATAGGTTGTGTGATAGAGACCATTTTGCTCAAGAAATACCACTAACTAAAAATATTTAATGATTACAGTAAAAATATTATATATAAGGCTTTAACATGATATTGATACTATGAAGAGAAGTGATGACAAAATTAACAACTTTTCACGTACTTATAGAATTTTTCACCTTATATTAAAGAAGACACTGATAAGATTAGTAGAAGATTATTTAATTTCAATATTGATTATCTTTTCCACTAGCAAAATAATTTTACAATTTTGTTTTATAAACTGAAGATCAGGTACTTCTAGAATAACAAAATGTCTATGAAATTCCATGTTCACAATCCTAAGAAACTGTTCTTCGATCAAATAGACATATTAATTTCTGAGTTACGAAGCATAAAAATGTCTTCAATCAAAAATTGATTATATCACCATTTTCATTACATTTTTTGGAAATTGGTCCCTGACTTTGATAACATTAAAAAAGTAGCTAATTTGAAAAAAAAAAATATTTAAGAACTATGAGACAGTCTATTAAAATATTAAAAAGACTAAATAGTTTACACAAATATGATGAAATATAATATATTTCAATCTTACTGTAACTAATTACTTTATCTTTTTTTTCTAAAAATCCAATTTTAATAAATCAACCAATTGAAAAACAGAAGACATCACATGATCACCATTTCTACTACTACTGTATGGAGAGATGTGCCTGTTTGAAAACAGAAGGAAGCAAAAAAAATGTTGTTAATCTATCCATTCTGAATGGACAATCATCAAGTATATATATATATATGAATGATCATTCCTTAATTCACACACACTCGTACTTTTGTTATTATTTAAGACATAATTCAATTCTTCATTAAAATCTTAGCTTTGGTAAGGATGAATGTTATTTCATTAAACATCAGAAATTGAACATAAAAATAATATGTGGTATAATCCAAATAAGACTTTATTTCCACCATAAAATTGTGAAAATACTTAACATAAATATAAAGAAAGATAAATATATAGGTAATTCAAACCCAAATTTCAATTTTTCACTTTTTTTACTTGAAAACTGTGTAGATTGCATTTTTTTTAGTAATTTCATCCATGTGAATGATAGACTAAATGTTAAAAAATAAATCACAATTAAAAAATTTCAAATATTGAATGTATTAATTATCATTTGGTGTTATTGATTTGCTTAAAATGTATCTTGAATAGAGATATAAGTGCAGTAATATATCTGATTTGTGCAGAAAGTAGAAAAGACATGGAAATATTTTTGTAAGATATGTTCAAAAATGGGTAAAAAAATAGGGATTAAATTTAGTGAAAAATAATCAAAATAGTAATGATAAATGTTAAAGAAAAATAAGATAAAAACTTTCTTTTATGAATATATAATAACGTGAAAGCTAAACACCTTCAAACAGATATGCTTTAAAAATGCTTACGTGACAGCCAATCAGATGGAATAATGGCATCACATGGGACTCTAAATTCTAAAACACAAGCCAGAACTATTAGAAAAAGATGGGACCCATCTTAATCTATGCCTCAATTATATTTAAATAAGCCAGACTCAAGCATTTTGAACTAAGAGTGTGAAGCTTAAATACCTTCACATTTAATCCAATAAATATTATATATATAAATTAACAACGCGAAATCATCCGATTTACAACGAAGTAATATTTTTAAATCTAATGAAATGATATTAATAAATGTAAATATATTATATTTAAGCGTAAACAGATAATATTATAATAACGTGAAAGCTAAACACCTTCAAACAGATACGCTTTAAAAATGCTTACGTGACAGCCAATCAGATGGAATAATGAATATAGTAAACGATATAATTATTTGGAAATTATTGTGATCTTAAATGATTATTTGAATGAGTAAAACTAATAATGCAAAAAATAAATAAAAGAATTGATAAAGAAATTAATATTATTATATAATAGGCATGATGTAGCAAAAATTGAATGGAAGAGTCTTGTGATACTAGTATTAACTTTTGGAAATGTATATTGTGTGTTAGCAAAGGTAAGTTGTTAAACAAGCAAAACTCTCCATACAGGATAGAAGTGGTGATCATGTGATGTTCAAAGGTATGTTGGATATTCAAGGAAAGTAAGGAAAGTAGAAAGACATGCTTTGAATATGGATATGTTGTTGGCAATTCAAGGAGAGATGGAATTGCATGTTTTTATATGAGGGATGCAAAAAGCAAGTTGATAATAAATTAGAATCTGTAGATAGTAAAACATAGTGAAAGTAATTTATAAATTGGACTTTGAATAAGGTTCAAACAACAAGACAGATTAGAAAGGCAATAGGATATAGTAAAGAAATGGACAAACATTTTTGTATTTATTTATCCATATAATAGTAATAGGAAGAATGAATATATAAAAATTATTGTGTCGTATTGTAGTAAGAATTGGGACAGGAGAATAATTCATTAATAAAAGGCAGAGTTAATGAAATGAAGAGCAGATATGGAGAATAAAAAGTTTAAATATATATATTATAAAGAAATTAAGTTCATTGTCACATGACCTAATTTAACAAGCTTGTATTACATATATATAGAGAGAGAGATCACACACCTAGCACATCACTGAGGAAGCCAGTAACAGAAACTGGTCTGGGAATATTCTGGAAAGTTTGTTAAGTAAGAGCTTATGTGTGAGTTATATATATATTGTGTATGCATGTTAGTGCATGCATATCTAAAAAGAGTATGAGTCATATAATAACAGTAACAAAAATGCTTTACTTTTTAAAGCCCAAACAGAAATCTTAACAAGAAATGAACATGTGTATAATTCAAAAAATTTGGGTGAATTGATATGTAAATTGGGTAATGAAAGTGTAGCAAATATGATAAAAAGTGTAAACACGATCAGAAAAGATGCAAATAAAAAAGTTAAATAACATCTATATGATTATTCTGAAAGTGGATTTTTGGTTTTTATGCTGGGATTGGAGAACAATAAAGGCAACTTTGGAACTAAAAATAGTGAATGAACAAAAATTTTGTTGCAAAAATGAGATGGAGTATAAATAAATTTGAGATTTTGGGTGTTATACAGAGTAAAAAATGAAATGTATAAAAATACGATAGCTATCACGTTTTTTTTTTAGCTTAGTGATGAGAGATTCTGGATTTCAGTAAAGAGAAAAGCTATTGTATTATACTGCATTAGAAAATGAATGGTATAAAATAGTTTATGATTTTTGTATTTATATCTTATAATAATGTGGGTAATAAATATTGCACATTTTTGAGTAAAATAACCTATAATTTTTAATCTCCAACAACTTTTTGATCAAGCTTAATAAATAAAGCTGTATTTACATGGGAGGCCTGAAGGACAGTATTACGTTATTTATACTCTTATTAAGTAAATTTCTACTTCATATTATTCTGTTAATGACAAAAATAAGAAAACTACTTTTTCCATTTGAAGAGAAATGAAACATAAAGGTTTTTCATTCCTAAGTTTATAGGAACATTTCATTCTTTCCAGCCATGATTTATTTTTAGCCAAGTACCTGAATTTATTTCCAGGTGATGATAATAAAAAGATGAAAATTTAGTCAGTCAGTATGGAACAAATATACTCAAACTGTCACTGTTTGAGCTATTGATTATATGCTAATCAAATATCACGTTAGAAAATAAAACGAGTTTTAAAGCCTGTATGGAAGTTATCATTAATTAAAAAGCTGACCTGAATATCATTGGTTAAAATTATTCTAGAATTAAAATTTCTATATTAGTTTAAATTGTTTTTTATAATTAATTTTTTAAATAAAGTAATATATAAAATATAGATTTCTTTATCTTTTATGATAAATTTATTTCTAAACGATATAACTTCATATTTTTCAGAGATGCTTTATCGGTATTTTTAATTAACTTTTGCACACATGTTAATATCAATTATTTGTTAATAATCTGCATTTTAATATTTTCACAAATTTTATTTCACAATTTATTATATAATTTTAAACTTGTGATAAATAAATAAAAAAGTTTTATCTTATAGATTTAATAGCAAAATTAAGTGTCATTCTGTCAAGGTCGAGAGGTCAGCGACAGCTGCTTTACAAGCAGTTGTCCCGGGTTAGCGGGTTCGCTTCCTGGCTAATGCTATGACGCATGAGAAAAAAATTAAGTGTCATTCTACATCAAGGTTAGGGAACCTTTTTTCTACTAAGTAGCATTTAGATATTTATAATCTCATTCATGGGCCATAACATTATCAATTTACAAATTAGCCTACTATATATCAAAAATTGAATTAATTTGTATCTAATCATTAAGGGTGAGCTGATAGATCAATTTCAATTTCCCCTTTTTAAAATTAGGGCCATAATTTTTTTGTGAATTAAAAATGAAGTAGCATCATTATTATTAATAACTGTTTTACATTTAATGACATTTCTTTCAATTCAACTTGAATCTATCTTTATGTCATATATTCTCAAACGTCTTTTTATATTCGGAACAGGTTAATTCTATAGTAGCTAAGATGCAGTCTTGTATAAATTTCCCTTCAGAAAATAGTTTCAATTTTTTTTTAAATAACTTGCTCTCACAGAATTATCTGCCTTTTTTTCTTTCTCATGTGTCATAGTATCAGCCGGGAAGAGAACCCGCTAATCCGGGACAACTGCTCCTAAAGCAGCTGTCACTGACCTTTAGACCACCAATGCTTGACGGAATTATCTGACTTGTTTATACTTTTTATACAACATATCAGCTACTTAATGAAACTCATTTTTAATTTTTATTATTTACTTCTTTCCCAATAATTTTGTTATTATCAGAATCACTTGATAAATAATTTCTGAAATAATGTTTTTCGTTAACTGAAATACTTTCCAGATATATCAGGCACATTGATTTACTATTTCTTTCTATAAAAGAAATATGCATTGGTCCATTTCTTTTCAAATGCATAATTTTCTGTGCCATTTTGTTTTATTTCGTAAGTTTGTTTGAACACTTGCATAAATATAATCAAATGTTTCTAAAAGTTTGAATCCCTTTTACTTTTTCATTTTTTATTGAGGTCTTTTTTACGTTGATATTTTTTTTCTTATTCTTGCTTTAAAAAGTTACTTCATTTTACAAAGTTAAAATTCTATTAATCTTCCAATGTATCACATGGATATTTCACAAGTAATTATTTTATATTCATCTGGTCACATTATAATATAGGAAGGTATGTTAAAATGTGAAGACAATATCTAGAAGGTCTATTAGGCTTCATCTCAACAGGATTAGAACTAGTACAATTACTTTGTCTAGCTTATTTTTTATGATTACGGTCATCTAGTAAACATTTTTTATGTTGGAATAATGTAAGACAATTTCAGTTTCTACTTAGATAATGACAATCTTTTATTATTTCATACTACTTTCTGCCAGAACATAGAGGTCCCTATCTTTGCTTTTTCATGCGCACACTCTTGAGGTTTGTAGCCTTAGTAAATATAACTTTAATATTGAAAAGCAGATATTAAATACCCTTTCAGCTTATAACATCTATGGATTTTATGCACAAGCCTTCTGGCATCCATTGATTACTCTGATTGGCACAGGGTGGCACTACTGTATGGAGAGAGTTTTGCCTTGTTTAATCCATTCTTGATTCAATCATCTCATGTTAGTTTTGATTTACAATTTCATTAAATAAGTAAATACATATTTTTGTATATCCAGGAAAAAACTTTATTGCCTACTTCAAACTTATTTTCTAAGCTGTTCATGAGATTAACAACATTTTAAAATAAGTTAATTGTTTAGAATTAAGTTTTTACATTTTTCTTTTAATTCAAAACCATTTTCTAAATTTAACAATTTTTTATTTTAACAAATTATTTTACATAAAACCATTATAAATTGCAAATGAAATCATTTATGCTTATACAGACTAAACTTTTTCAAATATTGAAATGTATACTAAGTTTATAATATTTTTATCTAGTTTAATATTTATAATAACAATATTTTCTTGTTTTTTTTATATATGTCAAAGCATTAGCTGGGAAGCAAACCCAGGACAACTGATTGGAAGGCAGCTATGCTAACCAGTAGGCCACTAATGTTTGACATATTTTCTTGTTTTTCTAAACAATAAAACAAAATATGCATTCTTGAGTGGTCTCTCTTAGATATTTCTACTTAATTCTTATTTGTACTTTATTCAGTAATCATTTAAGATTTTTTACATTTTTAATTACAAAATGCTCATCATATGAAAGATAAAAATTTAGTAATTGATTTTATTCAAATGTGATAGGCAGTGTTTCTACATGACAATATATATATATGACAATTGGTCACACCAATACAATTCATTTATATATACATATAAACACATTTGCATTGAATAATCCAAAAACATCACATGATCATCATTGATTGCTCTGGCTTATACTGAGTGGCACTGCTGTATGGAAAGTTTAGTCTCTGTATGATCCAAAACCATATATATATATATACCAAGACTAAAGTATTTTAATTCTATGTAATTCCATTTAATTTAATACAAAAATTAAGTAGATCAAGATATAGACATACATACATATATATATATAAATTATAACTTTTTGAGCTATACCGTGTATTGTTTTCTATTAAACACAGATATTTTGACGGAATAGCAACCGCCATTATCAAGGTTAACTTTTGAAAGAAAAACCATTAGATCTTAACAAATAACGTGACTGTGTGTGAGATGAGAAATGAGATTCAAGTTCAGCATTCACAATATGAGGCTTATCAAAATGTTTATTTCCCTTAGTATTTTTACCTATTTTAAGTTAATATTAGAAAAAATGAGAGGTTTCCACATAGCCGGAATACGTTGCGCTTCATCAGTTCTATTTAAACCAGTAGGTCTCTTTAATATTTCAATTGACTCTCTCATGGTTCTTAAACCATATCTTTCCAAATTATCAAGTATTTTTGTATTGTCAAAATTAGGTTTGTGACCAGTTTCTAAATAATGGGAAGTAAAAACTGATGTGCTAATTTTTTGATGAAAAGCATTTTTATGTTCCTTAATTCTGACATTAATTCATCTATTAGACTGACCCACATAACCTCTTGAGCACTGGAAACATGGAATTTCATAAACTCCTTGGTGTTCCAAAAATATTCTGTCCTTAGGTTTATACAAAAAATCACCAATTTTTTGCCAGTAGAAAAATTTGTCTTTATATTAAAACAAGATAGTCTTCTACTGATTTTATCAGTAACCCCCCTAATGTAATGCAAAATTACTCTATTAAAAGAGGAATTATCAATTCTATCCTCTTTTTTCTTTTTAGTATTAATGTTATATAAAGCCCTACATATGATGTTTTTATTATAATTATTAGAAAGCAGAATACTTTTTGTAAGTTCTATTTCTTGAGAAAGATGTTCTTTATCAGATAAATTATAAGCTCTAGTGAAAAGATTTTTAGCTACAGAAAAAATTGTGCAGGATGATGATGAGAATTAAAATTAAGATATCTGTTTGTATGAGTGGATTTTCTGTAAACTGATATTGACAATGTTTCATCACATTTTCTTGCAATTAAAACATCTAGAAAAGAAAGTGATCTGTTATTTTCCACTTCCATAGTAAATTTAATATTTGGATGCCAATTATTTATAAAAGCAAGAAAAGAATTTAAAGAATCAATTCCATGAGGCCATATGACAAAAGTATCGTCCACATATCTAAGCCAAATAAAAGGTTTTTTAGTAGCTGCACATAATACTTGACTTTCAAAATTGTCCATGAAAAGATCAGCAATGACAGGTGACAGTGGGGATCCCATAGAAAGTCCTTTAATTTGTTTAAACAGTTGAGAATTATAAACAAAAAATGTATTTTCAAGGCAATGCTTTGCTAATGGAATAATAAAATCAGGTAAATCATTGTACTGAGCTATTATATTTAATGCTTCTTCAACAGGAATATTAGTAAACATAGAAGAAACATCAAAACTAACCAATAAATCAGTTCCAGTTAGTTTTAAGTTTTTAATTATTGAAATAAAATGGCTTGAATTTTTAATTCTTGATGGAATCTTGTCTGTCAATGGCTGTAAGCATTGGGCTAAATATTGAGCCAAGGCATGTGTGGGAGAGCCTATAGTACACACAATAGGTTGCAAAGGTATCTCGGGTTTATGAATTTTAGGCAAACCATAAAATTGAGGATATAATGAAGAACCTTCTCTTGGAGAAATTTTAATTTTCATATCTTCATCTATACTAGAACGTTTGATAAGACATTTTGTCTTTTTCTCTAAATATGTCAGAGGATCTCTAATAATCTTTTTATAAGTTCCATCATTTAATAAATCTACAATTTTATTATTATAATCCAAACGATCAAGAACAACAGTAGAATTACCCTTATCTGCTGGAATAACAACAATTGAATCATCTTTTTTTAAATTTTGAAGTGCAATAAATTCTCCTTTAGATAAATTATTTTTTGGTGGTTTCATATTTTTTAAGACATCACAAACTTTAAATCTAATAAGATCAGCTGTGTGTAAATCTATATTTTTTAAGGAAGATTCTATATTGCATATAATATTTTCAACTGGAACTCGTTTAGGGGCCACAGCATAATTAAAACCTTTTTCCAACAGAGAAATTTCATCACAAGAAAGTTTACGATGGGATAAATTTTTTACATATGAATCACTCACAGTATTATTAGCAAATTGTTTTTCCTTTCTACTTATTACTAAAGCAAATTTCTTCTTTTGTTTCAAAGTTTAAACTACAGTATATTGATTGTTTTTTACTGAGAGAACGGATAACGTAAGCAATATTATACATCCCATTTTTTGGTCTATTTTTGATAAAATTGTTTATTTTCGATCTGTTAAGGATTCGGAATTTAAAACTTTAAAACAAAAGAAGAAATTTGCTTTATTAATAAGTAGAAAGGAAAAAAAATTTGCTAATAATACTGTGAGTGATTCATATGTAAAAAATTTATCCCATCGTAAACTTTCTTGTGATGAAATTTCTCTGTTGGAAAAAGGTTTTAATTATGCTTTGGCTCCTAAATGTGTTCCAGTTGAAAATATTATATGCAATATAGAATCTTCCTTAAAAATATAGACTTACACACAGCTGATCTTATTAGATTTGAAGTTTGTGATGTCTTAAAAAATATGAAACCACCAAAAAATAATTTATCTAAAGGAGAATTTATTGCACTTCAAAATTTAAAAAAAGATGATTCAATTGTTGTTATTCCAGCAGATAAGGGTAATTCTACTGTTGTTCTTGATCGTTTGGATTATAATAATAAAATTGTAGATTTATTAAATGATGGAACTTATAAAAAGATTATTAGAGATCCTCTGACATATTTAGAGAAAAAGACAAAATGACTTATCAAACGTTCTAGTATAGATGAAGATATGAAAATTAAAATTTCTCCAAGAGAAGGTTCTTCATTATATCCTAAATTTTATGGTTTGCCTAAAATTCATAAACCTGAGATACCTTTGCGACCTATTGGGTGTACTATAGGCTCTTCCACACATGCTTTGGCTCGATATTTAGCCCAATGCTTACAGCCATTGACAGACAAGATTCCATCAAGAATTAAAAATTCAAGCCATTTTATTTCAATAATTAAAAACTTAAAACTAACTGGAACTGATTTATTGGTTAGTTTTGATATTTCTTCTATGTTTACTAATATTCCTGTTGAAGAATCATTAAATATAATAGCTCAGTACAATGATTTACCTGATTTTATTATTCCATTAGCAAAGCATTGCCTTGAAAATACATTTTTTGTTTATAATTCTCAACTGTTTAAACAAATTAAAGGACTTTCTATGGGATCCCCACTGTCACCTGTCATTGCTGATCTTTTCATGGACAATTTTGAAAGTCAAGTATTATGTGCAGCTACTAAAAAACCTTCTATTTGGCTTAGATATGTGGATGATACTTTTGTCATATGGCCTCATGGAATTAATTCTTAAATTCTTTTCTTGCTTTTATAAATAATTGGCATCCAAATATTAAATTTACTATGGAAGTGGAAAATAACAGATCACTTTCTTTTCTAGATGTTTTAATTGCAAGAAAATGTGATGAAACATTGTCAATATCAGTTTACAGAAAATCCACTCATACAAACAGATATCTTAATTTTAATTCTCATCATCATCCTGCACAAATTTTTTCTGTAGCTAAAAATCTTTTCACTAGAGCTTATAATTTATCTGATAAAGAACATCTTTCTCAAGAAATAGAACTTACAAAAAGTATTCTGCTTTCTAATAATTATAATAAAAACATCATATGTAGGGGTTTATATAACATTAATACTAAAAAGAAAAAAGAGGATAGAATTGATAATTCCTCTTTTAATAGAGTAATTTCACCTTACATTAGGAGGGTTACTGATAAAATCAGTAGAAGACTATCTTGTTTTAATATAAAGACCACTTTTTCTACTGGCAAAAAAAATTGGTGATTTTTTGTATAAACCTAAGGACAGAATATTTTTGGAACACCAAGGAGTTTATGAAATTCCATGTTTCCAGTGCTCAAGAGGTTATGTGGGTCAGTCTAATAGATGAATTAATGTCAGAATTAAGGAACATAAAAATGCTTTTCATCAAAAAATTAGCACATCAGTTTTTACTTCCCATTATTTAGAAACTGGTCACAAACCTAATTTTGACAATACAAAAATACTTGCTAATTTGGAAGATATGATTTAAGAACCATGAGAGAGACAATTGAAATATTAGAGACCTACTGGTTTAAATAGAACTGATGAAGCCCAACATTTTCCAGCTATGTGGAAGCCTCTCATTTTTTCCAATATTAACTTAAAATTAATAGGTAAAAATACTGAGGGAAATAAACATTTTGATAAGCCTCATATTGTGAATGCTGAACTTGAATCTCATTTCTCATTTCGCACACAGTCATGTTATTTGTTAAGATCTAACAGTTTTCTTTCAAAAGTTAACCTTGATAATGGCAGTTGTTATTCCATCGAAATATCAGTGTTTAATGGAAAACAATACACGGTATAGCCCAAAAAGTTATAATTTATCTACATCATATAACCATGAAAATATTAAGTATAACATATATATATATATGCACACAGATGTATGTATAATATAAAAAAGTATTTCACTTTTAATAATTAATTTGCTTTTAAAATACACAAAACTACATTTTTATATATATACAAATTGTATATAAATCAAGATTTTATATACATATACCATAAAATATTTCAATTATTAATTTTAATTTAATTTTAACATATAGGGTAGTTTTTTTTTCATTTGTCAGTTAATGAAAAAAATATCTTGAAGCAATAACTAAAATTTGAACACTTTCTTACATCAATTAGAACAAATTTTAAAGCAAAACAGTATACTTAACTTGCAATTGTCTTTTGCTTTTGGGACTTCAAACATTTACTCTATGCACAATTTAAAAATCTTCAAATTTGTATCCAATACAACATAGCTAATTGCTTTGACATTTCCAAATGTTGGGCTATCTCAATCATTTGCATATACTTTGCATATCGCCTTTATTTCTCTGTTCTGCATTTTGCGTTATCGCTATGAATATGAGGCAAACAGCCTCAAAAGCACTTAGCGTTTAATATTTTTTGCACTCTCTATAGCTCCTCTTTCAAGCACTTCCTACACTTTTAATTTTATATACTAATTTATTTAAAAAAGTTTAGTGTTACTTTTGGCTTTTAAAATAAGTAAATCTTTAAGAGAAATATGCTTTTCTGTTAATACGAAATTGTTTTTTCTTCTATTTTTTTTAAATTAAGTGCTGGAGTTAATATTTTAAAATAGCATATACATACATTTCTCAACATTAGATTTCTTTTATCTGTGATTGGCATATTTGTGCAATAGCTTAATGCATATCATCGATTCTATCACAAGCAAGTTTTCTCATTTGTTCTTCTTTATATAAAAATAAAATTTGTTATACAGATAGCATGTGTACAAGTGCATTGGTTAGCTTCACATACATATTTCCTGTATGACATATTCTGATCTTCAGATTAGCAAGATATGGGCCTGAACTCAGATTCAGCTTCTATGCTGTCTGAACTTTTGTTATGATTGATTATACACATTATTGATTTCATATTTTTTTACACTTTCCTAAATTTAAGTAACTTTTTTTTCCTTTTTGATTCTGCAAATCCTTTTAGTTAAATTAACCTCATATTTATAATCACAACAAAATATGTATGGATTTTTTTTTATAAGACAAATTCATTGAAGGAAAGCGAACCCCAGGACACCTGCTTGGAAGGCAACTATGCTAACCACTAGGCCACCAACGCTTGACAAATATGTATGGACTAATAAGAAAAATTAAACTATTTTTTGTTTTTAGTTAATAGAAACAAAATTACAGCTACAATATTATAACTCTTTTTCTTTTATCTTTCATTTAAAAACATATAGTTCAAAAATAGTTTTTTAGTTAATCTTTTTTAAATATTTTAAGTACAAACATATTAGAGGAACAATTTTTATAATTACATATTCATTAAAATAAACATCTTTTTCCTATAAATAGTTGTCTTGGTTATAATAAAAATTTACTTAAAATCAAAAATTTATCAAATAATAATTTATTTATAATTGAGAGACTTTTTTATAACTAATTTGTTTCAAATATCAAAAAATGTGACTCGATTAATTAATATATATGGCATTCTAGAATTTAGTTCATGTCTCCTTTTTTCTTAAACTTGAAATATTCACATATGTTATCAAGGTTACTCATTCAGTGTTTATGGACCATAAGACAATTTATCTTAACATATATAAATGATAATAGTACAAATAATTACAAATATAATTATTTTATAATTTTAAATCTATTGTAATTAGAATCATTTGTATTACAAAGCTGCATTGTTATCAAATTATTAAATAATTATAACTCTTCCATAATTTATATATTTCTAGTATAAAGATCATAATATTAACTTGTAAATTGCAAGATTTCACAAATGTTAATTTGTATAGGAAATAGTGGACTTAAACAGCAGAGAGAACAACAGCTTCACACTCCCAAATCAAGATGCTTTAGATTGGCCTATATTAGTGAAAAGTTAGGTTAAAGATAAGATGGCCACTTATCTTTATAAAAGTTGCTAGCTTGTGTCATGGTTTGAGAGGTCCCTTTATTGGCAAAATAAAGATATTGCTTGACTATTATAAATTTCAAGGCGCATTTGATACAGGTTATAGCGTGTCTTAACAGTATTTACATATACTTCCTGTGCGCTTAATAAATAATTATAACTCTAAATACAGTTTAATAAAATAATATAATAGGTTTGTAAATTTTAATGTTTGCCATTTTTATGAGTGCATGTGAGATATATATGCATAGTGCTTAATTATATCAGTTTAAAAAATTAAAAGAAAATTGGTTTATAGATTTAATAAAGTCATGCAATATTTTGTAAAAAAAAAAAAATAGGTAAAATTAAAAATACTAAAATTATAACTAATATAATAAATGACAAGAAAAAAAACATTCATTTAAATTTTATATACATAAAGTAATAGCCTTTTAGAAAAGAGAGAAAATGTGTCTGATTTGTCTTTGGAAGAGGCTCAAAGAATTAATTGTCTTTTTCTTGTAGTAAATCCAGTAGAAAAGCCAAATACAAGCAGTTGTCCCGGGTTAGTGGGTTCACTTCCCGGCTGATGCTATGACACATGAGAAAAAATTATAAAACTTTTAAAGTTAAAAAAAGCTAGAAAAAAATTTCAAAGTTCAGTTTTTATTTTTTTTCTCTCTTTCTTTTTCAGTCTAGTCAAAAAAAAATTATTTTTTTAAATATTTCTTAATGTGAAAGAAGAAAGCATGTTTTGTGGAATTAAATCAGGTTTTTGAATTTAGATAAAGGTGTTTTATATAGGCTTCCAATATAAAATTAATGTAGAGTTAATACGTTTGTCCAGTGCAGTAAACATTATTATCAATGTAACAAAACTAAATACTATTAAAGATTTAGGATGATGGGATATAATATATTTGCAATGGATAAATAAATATAAATAGGTCTAAAAAACAATCGGTAGTTTTAGTATTGAATTACAGAAGATAGCAGAGTAGATTGATTCCAGAAAAAGGAAAGAACATGCCAATACAGTAGTAGAGCAGTTGCTACCAACAGGACAGCAAAAAGGACTATAACTAGTCAAAGATTAAGTCTGGTGCAATAGTTGTTGAAAAGGAAAATCAGCTGACAAAATATCTTCCTACAAAAATGCTTCAAATAGCTTTACAGTGTTGACTGTTTAAAAAAGTATTTTTAATACTACATTCAATTCAGTGATTATGACAATATTTTCTAACAAAACACCATGCATCATTTATGGCTAAACAACCCAAAACACATCACTTAAAGATCTGGACTTATCTATTTTTCTTCAGTTATAAATAATGATTGTGCATAGGATATAATTTTGCCTCCTACAAAAAGAAAACAATGCAGAAAGACCTATCATGTATTTTTGTATAATGGGAACCGTTTCTATTATCTATCATCATTGATGCCCGAGGAAGGTAATTAAAATAAAGGCTGAATATGTAAAGACTGTTATCAATGATGTGTGTGAAATGTAGAATGTAAGCTTGTGATATCAGCAGAAGCCATGGTTAAAACATTTTATTATATGGGTAAGATCTTTGTTTTACATTCACATGTTATAATGCCTTAGAATTAATATCAATATGAATTTATGTATATTCACAGTTAAATTTTAATTTAATATTTATAACTGCTTGTTAATTTCAATATTTTGTATTTTATTTATTTTATGATTTTATGATAGCAACTGCAAATAAATTGTTAAAATATTGTCAAATTTACATATTTTGTTCTTTGAACTTCAAACATATATCATTTATATAAAACTAAGGCTGAGATGTCATATAATCAGGCAAAACTCTCCACACAGTAGTGCCACTCTGCGCAAGCCAGGTTAATCAATGGATGCCAGAAGGCTTGTGCATAAAATCCCTATCTAGTGCCTACTCGTCCAATATCCCCAGACTAGTTTCTAGCTTGTGGCTTTCTTCAGTGAGGAGCCTTGGATCTGAGAGCACTGTGCCATATCCCCAAACTAGTTTCTAGCTTGTAGCTTTTGTTAGTGAGGATCCTTGGATCTGAGAGCACTAAAAGCTAGAAACTAGTGTTTCTGTAACATAATACACATTTTAGAAGAAGTATTATAATATCCACTGCTTTAAAATAGTCTTTAAGTGTACTTTTATAATGTTTAAACATCATAAGTAACTCTTCTATAATTTTAAATATTCAGTTATAGACTTAATAATAATTTCAAGTATTAATGAATATAATTTTTAGAGGAGTAAAGCTAAAATCATCTTTGTTTAGTTATTATATTTTATTAAATCTAAATATCATAGGATAACTTTAAAATAAGTTTAAATTTAAAGTAGGTTTTGGATATTTAAGTTAATTCCAGTGAGAAGTATTAGTTAGTTTTAATAGTATTGTAATATATTTTTAATTAAACAAATTTTAAAAGTTTAGCTTAGTAAAGAAGTGTGTTATTTAAAACTAATAATTAGCTCCTATATTGAAGTTAGCATTCTTAAATGAAGAATTTCTTAATAGGATGCGCTAATGTGCTTGCACCTAAAAGTTAACAATTAATTAAAAACTTCTCTTTTAAAATTTAAAATAAGGATCTACAATATATGGGATGATATTCTTAATGTATTAAAGGCATGGTGTATTTATTTACTGGTAAGCAGTGCTTTTATTATATGATTATATTTTATATTCCAATCTGTAATAAATAAATACTAGTATATTATAAATGTTGAACTTTTAAGATGTATTTAAAAAGGATTTGAACACAGACTTTCAAGGTTCTTTCAGTTATCTACTTTATCTTATATAACTGATACACATGATCATATACATGTGAAAAAGATAAAAAAAAGATCTCCAATATATGTATTTCATGCCGAGCCAGCACTCATCAGTTGGTTCAGACTATCATCTCCCACACATATATACAATCAATCCTCAGTTCATATTAAGATAGCAAATCTTCAAACTTTAATGACAGATTTCAATCCTCTCAACTGTTCGACTTTTCAGCTTTTATCATTAAAAATCCGATGATGGAATGTTCAACCACAACAAGGGTTTGAGCATTCCATCATCAGATTTTCAATGATAAGGATGGTTAGTTGAGAGAATTGATGTCTGTTCATTAAAGTTTGTAGATTTGCTATATCAATATGAATTGAGTACTGATTGGATATATGTGTGGGAAATGATGATCTGGACCAACTGATGAGTGCTAGTTCAGCATGAAATATGTATATTTGAGATCATTTATCTTTTTCACATATAGGTGATCATGGGTATCAGTTATATAAAATGGAGTAGTTCCATGAAAGTCTATGTTTAAATCCTCTTGAATTATATTCCAATCTCCAATTATGAAATGGACATTTTAAAGTTGATCAGAATAAACCTTGAACATTCTACAGGAAGGGTAGTTGTTATAATTTTTTATTGTCTTTCCACATATGCTTGTGAAATATAAAATAAATGATAATTTAGAGATTTGAGTATTAAAGAAATATTTTTGTTGGTTATTTAAATTTCATTAAATTAAGCCATATTATTTTATTTAAATTAGAAAGTCTATTTTAAAATATTAATAATAGTTTTAATGAATATATATCAGTAAATAATTGATAATGAATACATTTGTTCTGTAAGAGAAAAAGAATATTGTACTGACAATTTTGATATTATAAATTTGTAAATAAATTATATTTTTTATTTATTTAAATAGTGAGCAGTTTCAATCATTTTATATAAAAAATTATCTCAGCTCTGTACCAATTCCAAAGCCCATTTCATCAGAAATAACTCATGTCCTACATGATTTAACTAAGTATTATTAATAGAGGGTGACTTATTGGTTACTTTAAGCATTCTATATTATGGAGAAAGTCTTTATAACCATGTTAATTTAGAAATAGGCTTTACCCCTGATTTCCTGATGGCAGTATCAAGTAACACCTATATAAATTTAGTTGACCCATTACAATATATATTGAACATATATTAATTACATTTGATAAACCAATTGTATTTTAAAACAGGCTAAACTCTCCATACAGTAATACTATTCAGTGCAAGCCAGAGTAATCAATAGATACCAGAAGGCTTGTGCATAAAATCCCTATTGAGTGCCTACTCATCCAATATCCCCAGACTAGTTTTTGGCTTGTGGCCTTTTTCAGTGAGGAGCCTTGGATCTGAGAGCACTGCACCTAGATCTTAGGATTTTATCCAACCCTCCAGCAGCCACCTTTTATCTCTACTTAACTACAAAACTAAGAATAAAATTGAAAACACAATATTTTCAATCTAAACTCATTAGCTTATATAATCATATAGGTCTGAACTCAATTCAATACCCATACATTTTGATATATTTGTTACTTTAATAACCATAGCCACTGCTATTCTATTAGGCAGGATTGGTACTAAACCACTAAACATAACTTATTCACCATTTCTTATGCTTGCTCATAACTGTTATTAAAACAGGCAAAACTCTCCATACAGTAGTGCCATTCAGTGCAAGTCAGAATCAATGGATGCCAGAAGTCATGAGTAGGCACTAGATAGTAATTTTATGCATAAGCCTTCTGGCATCCATTGATTACTCTAGCTTGCACTGAGTGGCACTACTGTATGGAGAGTTTTGCCTGTTTTAATAACAGTTATGAGCAAGCATAACAAATGGTGATGATATAATTTTTAGTGGTTCAATATGTATTTCCATGTGTCTTTTTAATCTTCGCTTCATTAAATGTGAATTGCGTACACAAATTACTATATACATTACATAAAAATAGATGCCTTTCTTAATATAAATATTAAAAGTGTTATTAAAATTGTTTAGGAACACAAATAATAATATTTTTAAAAAAGTAGATAATTGCACATGTTTATGATTCTGCATAATTTATCTCTTTAAAATGTACAGAAGAAAAATTGTATTATCTTTTATTCAGTCATCTATATAAATTGAAAAAATTATAATACACAAGGAATATATTAAAATTAAAATTGTTTATATAATTTTGTTAGAAATATAAATAATAATATAAAAAATAGAATAATGGAAAAATGTAAAACTATTTATCTAGAGCTTTTAGTGCAATTGACAGCTGTCTTTTCTTTAATTGAATATTTACAAAATTTAGTTTGTTAATACTATCCAGGTGTTTTTTGTTTGACTTTCTTTTTGAAAAATAAATAAATTCTCATTATACCTAAAGCGTATATTTGAAGTCACTTAGATAATTACATATATTTATCATTCTGGATGACTTTTTCGTTTAAATGATACAGATTAAAAATGATGTTACTTTCTACTCATCCATCTATGGAGTTCAGGTCACATCATTTAAAACAATCAACCAAAATAATACTTAGTAAAGTATTTGTAAAATGGAATAGTTGTTATTCATTCAAATATTGTATTAGTAAAATTAATGAAAATTGCTGATTTTCTCTAGAATCACCCTTTCTGAAACTTTCAGTATACTTGTACAAAAGGTGGGATCATTGTGTTAGGAAGATTGTTGAGGGTTATAGTTGTAAGGAATGGGATAAAAGAATAGATGCATTAATAAAGAATAGAGATTGGAGACATGAAGAACTAGTAACTAGTATGGAGAATAAAAAGAGTTTAAATATATATAGAAGTGAACAGTACATTTGGTATGAGTTAATTTATGATAATAGCAAGGAAAGTAGTTTATTGTTTAAGGCTCAAATGGGATCTTTAGCAACAAGAGAATATACATGTAAATGGGAAAATTTGGGTGATTTAGTCTGAAAATTGTGTAAGGAAAGTATAGAAAATATTAGTCATCTGTTAATTGATGTAAATGCTTAAAAGCAGAAAGGGTACAAATAATGAAGTTATGGAAGAATAAATATGAAGAAAATGATTATACAGAAAGTGGGTTATTGGTTTTTATGCTGGGTTTGGGAAAAGATAAGGGGGATTTAGATATAAAGGCCATAGAGTTGACAAAAGATTATGTTGTGGAAATGGGATGGAGCAGATTATGGAAAAACTTAAGGTGGGGAATAGAAAGGGAATGTAAAGTGGCTAACAGATTTCTCTGGGCATAATTGCTGAGAGATTCCTGCCTCCATTTAAGGAGAAGTCACAGTGCATCACATACATCATTTCTCCATATTATTCACTTCTATCATTTAGAACAATTTGTCTATGAAATATTCTTCTTGAGATCTACCATTCCTTCAGCTATAGATTTTCTGGTCTTTTATTAAGAGCCAAAAATTTAATTAATAACTAAGACTAATGGAAAATAGAACTACTACAAAATTTAGAAAAATGAGAATTTAAAATAATAAAGTTTTTTTAAAGCCTGATGTGTATTGTTCACTACATTATTTATAATTGAAACAGGCAAAACTCTCCATACAGTAGTGCCACTCAGTGCAAGCCAGGGTAATCAATAACAGATATGAGCAAGCATAAGAAATGGTGATCATGTGGTCATTTACAATTGCAGTCTGTTTTTGTTTCTGCTACAAAATTATCAAGACTTTAACTTTTAAAAATTATTTAATTTATATTTTAAATTTCTTTATCAATTTTATTAAGGTATTTATTTGTTCAAATCTGTAAGGAAATTATTTATAGATATTAAATAATTTACAATCTTGGAAAGTAAAAAATTAAAAGTTTATGAATGTCTCATCTTCTTTCCTGTTTTATATGAAAATTTTTTTGATTTTCATATTCTCTTAGCATGTAGATAAAAGCATTTGACTTTTATTTTACAATATAACAGTAATATCTTTATAAACCCATAAGGTATAATAAGTTTATAATTCATCTATAACAATATTATATTATCAACACTTTTTTATTGACAAATAAAATATTACATTATTAGCAATATTTAAATATATATACTAACTATAGTTAAAATAAAAAATTTTGTGAGTTATGGATATAAATGATATATTATCAGAGTTCATCTGTGTATCATTTATTATATATATGTATATCAGTGTTTCACACTAGCCATCATGAATATTATAAAAACAGTGCCTCTATACATAATATTCCATTACTTTGTTGACAGCTAGTGTGACACAGACAAAATGCTGATTGTATTCATAAAATACTAAATTATATATTGATGACCATAATGCCATTTGTTACTAACTGTAGTACATATATATTGAAAGTTATAATCTATGTAAAAGTTATAAAAAGTAAACTTTGGTGTCATATAAATATATATATATATGTATATTAATTTTCTTACTGGATGAAATTAATCATAGAATTAAACTAGGTTGGAGTGCTTTTGGTAGAAATAACTTGATACTAAAAGAAAATATGCCTATGTGTTTGAAAAGAAAGATTTTTAATAAATGTGTTTTACCAGTTCTTACTTATGGATCTGAGAATTGGACACTTAATAGAAGAGCAATACAGAGACTTCAGACCACTCAAAGAAGTATGGAGAGTTGCATGTTGGGAGTAACAAGAAGGGATCGAAAACGCAATGTATGGGTAAGAGAACAAACGGGTGTTACTGACCTCATTGAAAAAATTAAAAGACAAGTGGAGTTGGGCTGGACATATTTCTAGAAGAGATGATAATAGATGGAAAATTGAAATCTTAAACTAGATTCCAAGAGATTGTAAAAGACCCAGAAAGAGACCACAGATAATGGATGAAATAAGAAAGTGTGCAGATGTGATGTGGAGAAGAGAAGCTAAAGATCAGAGAAGACGGATTGAACTTGGAGAGACCATCATGAAGTGGATTGATAATGCTTGATGATGATGATGATGATAACTTATTATTTTATACTTATTAATACTACTTATTCATCTTAATAAAACATCATAATACTTATAAACAAAATTAAACTTCTCTAACAAGCGTGTTAGTTAAGAATTATTAGTATCATAATATCTATAAATCTTTAGATTTCCTCTATTTGTTTAAAAATACATTTAGGTGATAAATAATAATAATAATAAGGTTTTTTAAAAAAGCAAATAAATAGAGTAATTAAAATATTATTTGATGCATTCCATATTTGTCTATTTTAACTTTTGTTATAAAATATAGACTTTAAAAAATAAATAATGAAACAACATGCTGAATAGAAAAAGAAATTAATGATATAATTGATATTATTGCTAAATGAAAGAAAATAAAGTTATATTTTAAATTTTATAAGCCACACAGTACAATTTTTGACTTTCAATTCACATTTCTCTTTTTTTAATGTTTAACCAAGAAGATAATAAGATTACTTGATAAACTTTTAACTGAGATTTAGACTTAAGTCTTAAATAAATTCTATAATCACAAGCTATTTTTTTAATTCTCTGCTAAAATATATATGTAAAAAATTCTCTTATTTAGCATTTCGTATATAATCAGATAATTTTTTGCTCAAAAAATATTTTAATAAGATGATTATATATTTTTTTATTAGTCATATATTATTTTATATTTATATAGCTCCTATGTAAGGCCTGACTTAGTTCAAATCTTGATGCTTTCATTATTCTATATTACTATTACATAAATATTTGTACAGTAGCACTCTATAATAATAGTGGAATAAGGATGAATTAAATAAACTCTTTTCATTCAGCAATATATTTATCAATGAACCCCAATATTATTTCTGCTACATAGGATGTGCCTACATTACTTTAGTATAATATTATTTTATGAACAATGTACATTTATAAACAAAATTAAAAAGAAATAAAAAATAAAAACATATATATATTTTTACATATGTCATAGTATCGGCCGGGAGACGAATCCGCAACAACCGTCAGCAAACAACTGCTTGCTTGCAAGGCCGCTGCGTTGACCTCTCGGCTAACAATGCTTGACTATTTTTTCTTTTTTACTGTAAGAAAAAAAGCTTTTTGTTTTTTATTCTTAGGAATCACCTTTGTCAACTTTGAAATTTTTGTCCTTTACCAGAAATAAACTGGATGATGATTTAGGTTAAAATAATGTAATATTAATAATATTTTTAATCCCTACCATTAAAAGTTTTTCCTTTTACCTGTGAGGCTATTATATTTTTTAATTGTTTCAGTGTTCATAAGAATATTTTGATTTTTGATTTTTTATTTTTTTATTTTTTATTTTTTTAATTTTTTTTTTTTAATTTTTTTTTTTTTTTTTTTTTTTTTTTTTTTTTTTTTTTTTTTTTTTTTTTTTTTTTTTTTTTTTTTTTTTTTTTTTTTTTTTTTTTTTTTTTTTTTTTTTTTTTTTTTTTTTTTTTTTTTTTTTTTTTTTTTTTTTTTTTTTTTTTTTTTTTTTTTTTTTTTTTTTTTTTTTTTTTTTTTTTTTTTTTTTTTTTTTTTTTTTATTTATTTTTTATTTTTTTATTTTTTTTTTTTTTTTTTTTTTTTTGTTTTTTTGAAAAAGGTGGGGGGGGGGGGGTGTAGAGGGGGGGGGGGGGGGGGTTTTTTTTTTTTTTTATTTTTTTTTTTTTTTTTTTTTTTTTAAAAAAAGAAGAAGAAAAAATTTTTTTGTTTTTTTGATAAAATTTTTTTAAATTTTTTTTTTGTAGTTTTAAAAAAGCAACAAAAACTGTAAAATATATGAATAAAGTTATTTGCTTAAAGTGTTGAAGGAGTATTGATGAATTTATAGTGTAAGAATAATGGTTCTAATTTTTTTAGAATATTCTCTTTCAGTGACTTTATATTGATAAACAAACCCTAGTTTATGGCATTTATTAATAACTTTTACCTTTCTTATTTACTTTAATAATTCTTATCATTTAAAATATGATGTTTATGTCAAGCAATAAGATACTGCTTCCAAAATGATTGGGAAGCATTGTTCCAGAAATTGTAATAAATAATAAAAAATACTAAATTGATTTATTAATTATACACCATATGGATTTTATGTTCTTAGAAACAATTGAATCCAGTCTATAAATGCAATCTATCATTTGCCAATAAAAAAATAATCAAATCGTTTCTTGCTCAATAGTTCATAAGAAATTTGAGCTCCAGGAATGGAAGAATTGGGAAGCAACATGGACTAGATTTACCACCCTGTCATTGCATCAAATCACATAGGATAATATCAGTAACAAATTTAATTTATGATGAATTATAATATTTTCATGAGATTCATTGTAATAAAACTTGTGCAATAATTACTCACAATTGGAAGATAAGAATATTCTAATTTTGCAAATGTGGGATTAGAAAAAACAATTTTGTGTATAAATTATACTCTCTTCATGTGTGGTTTGTTTCAGGTGGTAGATCATATGATTTGGGTTGGGAGATCCCAGGATCAGTGCTGGTGCTCGCAGATCTGGTATGCAAACTTTTTATGAACTCCTGAGCAATAAAGACATATGCCCTTGTTTGAAATGTGCAATAACACCTTTTCAACATTTTTTAAATCGATAAATAGTTCACAGATATTTTACGTAGAATTCTGAATTTTTGAGCATCGATTCCATTTATAATTTTTTATCACATAACATTTAGATACAAGTAGCATTTAGTTAATACAAAAAAATAATAAAAACAATAATATTAAATATTAAAAAAATATTAATATTCAGGTTATTCTTTTGATCCTTATCCTATTTATAATTGGTTTTCTTAAATATTTTGAATGTCAGCAAGTAAAAGTTTATTCCATATGTTACTGGCTTCACCAACCAAAAGTATCAGCTACAGTTAATAAAATTAACATGCAGAATAAACTTTTACTTAATTAACATTTGAAATGTTTAAGCAAACCGATTAAAAATTATTAAACCCTTTATTTAAATCATCAGTTATATGACAATTGTAACAAAATGACATTTAATGGTGGTACAGCATAGCACATAGTCCCTAATAACAAAAAGCATAGCTATGAGTAAAAATAAAGTGTTTCACAATGATTATTTGACAAATAGTTAATTTTCAAGCTTTTTATAAATAATTTGTGCTACTAAAGCTTATTTGGAATTGTGTCATCTTCAATGTTAAAACTATAGTTTTCCTTTAATGGGTCTCTCTCCAGACACACAATATTATATTTTTAAAATTTATGCTAACTAATGGAAAGATACAAGGGTACTATTTTCAAATTATTTTATAGGCTAATGTTTGGATAGATAGTTTATCAAGGTAAATCTGTTTTTTTATTTTATCTGAATCGTAATTATTATTATTATTATTATTATTATTATTATTATTATTATTATTATTATTATTATTATTATTATTATTATTATTATTATTATTATTATTATTATTATTATTATTATTATTATTATTATTATTATTATTATTATTATTATTATTATTATTATTATTATTATTATTATTATTATTATTATTATTATTATTATTATTATTATTATTATTATTATTATTATTATTATTATTATTATTATTATTATTATTATTATTATTATTATTATTATTATTATTATTATTATCATCATCAAAATAACAACTATATTATTTTAAGGAAATGAGTTTCTGCCATGTTTTATATTTAGAATGGTAAATGTTTTACCAAGCAAATTTATTGAACAATTTAGATTCATTTAATGACCAGCTAAGTATTCAGATCTGATCTATGCATTATTTTCTTTAAGAATATTTAAAATTAAATATTTATGCCTGCCATTATAAAATAAGGCATTTTAAAGAAGGCTATCAAATATAAGAGAAATGTTATATTAAATTAATTAAGTGTTCAAAAATCATGTAAAAGAAAGTGTTTAGAAAAAACAGTAGCCAGTTTGCACATTTAACTAATTTGTAGCATAAATTGTCTAAGAAATCTGGTTTTTAATTTATTTCTACATATACATTTATACAATGTCATATTATTTTAAAAATAAGTAAATCAATATTGTATAAATTAAAAATGATATATAAATATAAAATGTTATAAATCGCAATCAATATATACAATAAATAAATTCCAGTAAGCTTTCTGTTTTAAAAGCATTAAATAATAAACAAATTGTAGAAACACTGTTATTATTATGAAATTTTTAGATTGCTTTCACATATAAAACAATTAAAATATACTCCCACAATATACTATTTCTTGATATTTTCCATTTTTCTTGGATTTTCATGTTAACATCTTAAATGTTACATATCTAAATAACTGGTATTGGAATCGACTTTTTGAATTTTAATGTTTTTTGGTTAGTCATTATCTTATTGACAATATCAGTATTCATTCATACAAAAGTATTTACAACATTAGAATCTAGAAATGCTAAAGCATAATTAAATAAACAGGCTAAAGACAATATGAAATACCTATCAATTCTTTTTATACCTAAGTAACCTCAAATATTGCAAAAAAATTGCCTAACAATTTTAAATTTAGCTTCAGAAAATCTCCCAATACTAACCGAATAATAAATAATTCCAAAGATATAATAGAAAAAGATCAATCCCCTCATGTGGTCTATAAAATGGCATGCCCTCAATTAGACTTTCAGGCATCTTACTACGGTGAGACTCGGGCTAACCTTAATACAAGAATTTACCAACACAGGTATATATACAACAGGGTTAAAAATAAAAATGAAGGAACGTCAGTATTCTGCGACCACCAAGCAGCTACAGGCCATGTATTCGAACCTAGTTCTGACCAAATAATTTGTATAGAGAAGAGTGATTCCAAAAGAAAAGTTAAAGAAGCTTTTTACATTGCAAATGATCCCAGTGCCATTAATATAAGAGAGGCATGCTTTTCTCTCTCTAAACAATGGCCTAATTAAATATTCAAACTCATTTGCATATGTGTATAATAAATCACAACAGTATTCATTCACAAAGCTATGAGTATGAGATTTGAACATTAAATCTCGAAAGCACTAAGTAGACCTATTACACATTATTTTAAGTATAATCATAGCTTCACTAACGCAAGCGGAAAAAAGTTGCAAATTTATAATTAAATTTAGATAAAAATCTATAATATGGCTTCAGTACTCAATACTTTTGATCATAGAGTGACTCATTAAACATATTAAAACTTAAAAAAACCAACTAAGATATTTATTGAACCGGATTGAAATCTGATTCAATGGTGTTATTACCAAAAAAATTTATTAAGCTTTTAATTTTCATTAAACGTTTAATGTTTAAATTTTATTATTATTTAAAAAAGAATACATGTATCAAAATACACAAGCATTTATATGTAAAACGCTTCATTTCAGTGTTTGTCGATTTATTTTAAAATAGTTTTCTTATACCGCTTGTTTTTACTTTAAATCAATTAATTAAAAAAACAAGCAACCTAGCTAATTACATTCCTGTGGCTTTTATTTTAATTATTGTAAATTAATTCTAAAAGTGGAGATTTAATTTCTATGTAGTTGTTTTTGTTTCAATAATCCCTGGGTAGATGAGCGGGAGATTAATATTTGCCCTGCCTTAGGTGTAGAAATTGGACAACAAGGAAAGTGTTTCACGGGAAATGGAGTGACGTATAAATAGCCCCAAAAATTTGGAGAGTTAATTATTAATTATTCTTAACTAGACAAGCTGTTTCTCAAGCAAAAGTTTATATCAGTTCGGACATTTAATTTCTTCAAGAAAATTCGCTATTGTTCAATCCTTTTGCTTGCAACAAAATGACAAATATTGTCAGTGTTATCACCACCAGAATGGCTTGCTAATTTAACAAAAGACGGATCCCTAACTTCCAAATTTGCTCCAGTAATTCCTTAGACATCTAGAAGAAGCTGAAATCTCTTTACCTTTACCTTGCTGCTGTCAAAGACCTGAAAATAAACTAAAATTATAGTGTGCACTCTGCGTGAACATTGTTTTACCGAAAGGTAACTATTTTCTTTTTTATCCTTTCCAGGGTAAATTAATTCTCATTATATCTCCACTCAGTCTAATCATAAATATGTATTAATAAGCTTAAGTAATCTATTTAGCCTTATATTTAATATTTGCCATGTTTTCTAGTATTTTGTAGTGTGTCTTGGAATCTTAGTTTTAAGATTCCAAGTTACTTTCAATTTTTGTCTATTGGAGAGTGACGACTGAGTTTTATATTTTTATGCCTAAAACTTTTACAAATGCTTTGGCAGGCATGCATTTTATATGCTTACCTGTAATTATTTTAGTATTCAATAATTAATTTGTAAACACTGTGTTTGCGCTTTCGCAAACCGCTGAAAATCTTTTGGCTGGCGACTTTATCATCTAATTTTCCTCAGGTGGAGATTTCGTTTCTAATATCTCTAAAAGCAGAAATTAGAATTGTTCTTCTTTGTAATTTTATAAGTCATCAGCAGGAAGATAAAATTTATCCCTTTTTTTAAATTACAGGTAAGCAGTACTTTCGTTCTGCTAAAGTGTTTACCACTTTTAATATTTTTTACTCATGTGCACTCTCCGATAGATTTATTTTTGTATTTATTATGTGTGCTTTAGATTTATCAGAGTGTGTACTCAGCATTTGGTTGTAATTCATTTTCTTTAATTGCTGGGGCAGACATAACTGGTTTTCTAATAATTTACTTGTCTCTTATTGAGACCTGTAATTATTAATTTTAGAGTAATTTTCGCCAATCGTTTGGCTGGGATTCACCAGTTTTAATTGTTTTACTCCATTTCAATCATATTTTGCAGTTGTTCTTGAGGTGGATCAATCACCATTATTTTAAACGTAGTAATGGGTGCAGCTCATACCGACATAAGGACATTTGGGGTCTGACCAAATTTTGGACCTCGAAAAGCTCGACGGTGCTGGTTTCTTTGATCTGTTTCAAGAACATATTGTTTGAATATCTGAAAGTGAGGGCCAATGTTTGGGTGAATCCTTGGCTGAATAAAATTTGCTTCCACCCTTTATAATTCGTTTATTAGAAGATCGGTCTGTCATAGCTTTGCCTTTCGTATTTCTGGTACACGCCTTCGTTAACCTTATTTATTGTGTCAATAAATTATACTTCATAATTTATTTTCTCTTAATAAAATTATAGAATTTGCTTAAACTTAATTTGGCTGATGTTTGTCTTTGTGCTTTTGTCTCAATTGTCTAAACAATTTAAGATCTCTTGTTTCTCCCTGAGCCTAGTTGGCACAAACCATCATCCTCATCCATTCTGATCACAGTAAATAAATTTTCCAGATACATAGTGATCTGGTGGCGCCCTCTGTATCAGAATAGATTGATAGACGAAATTAAAATCTTTCGTCTGGCACATAATAAAATTTTTTCAGCACAACCAACATAAGGCTTCGAGTTTTCAAGTCCATGTGAGATTTTGTTTAGACAATTGAGAAAGATGTCAGGTATAAGAGGCAAGATTTAGTAGGTGGAGGTTCGGTTTTGTTAATTATTGCATGTATTTTGGAGCAGTTTGGTAGAATGATGTTCATCTTCTTTTTAATGAAATAATTTAGAAACTGTAAAAAGCGTAATTTCGAAAAGTCTGTCGGAGTTAAATTTTGTTTGAAGAGTTAAATATAGTTCATCTTTCTTTTATATGAAATAAGTTATAAACTGTAAAAAGCATATTTTCTAAAAAGTCGGTCGGAGTTATTTTTTTTTGAAGAGTTAAATGTATATAGTTTGTCTTTTTATGTGAAATAACTTAGAAACAATAAATAGTAAATAGCGTTTCTTTTAGATGAAAATCTTTCAGAGTTAATTTTTCGAATTTAAAAGTGTTGAAAAAAATAATATAGTTCATTGTCTTTTGGCATATAAATAATTAGTGAACAGGAAATAATTAATAAATAGAAAATAGTGTCGCATTTGCTTTAGATTTTATTTGTTTTTAAGAAGTTAGTATAGAGAGTTTAGCCTTGTGTAAAATGGAAGTCAACGAAGAAAGCTACAGGGCGGCATGTGTAGAAGAAAGCCCTGTCTCATTCAAAAACCCTCAAATTGTAGAAAAAGAAGAGAGTGAGTCACAGATGATGATGAAGATGTTGATGAAGTTGGTAATAGAAATGAAGGAGGATATGAGTGAATTCAAGAAAAGTCAGCAAGCAATGATGGCAGAGTTTAAAGACGAAGTTAAGCAGGGCCAGCAGGCAATAAAGGAAGAAATGATTAGGGAAATGAAAGAAATGAGAAGAGAAAAATGTGAGAAGTAGAAGAAACTCAAGAAGTAGAAAAAGTTGAGGTCATAAAAGATATAGAAATTAAGGTAGCACAGGATAGTGTTAGGACAGAGAAGGTGGAAATAAGTACAGAAGGGTTACAAGTAGAAAGTGTGGTGGAAAATTTAGTAAATGTAAATAAAGCAATAGAAGAAAGTTATAAGGTAAAAACAGAAAAGCATGTAGAAGAGTCTCCACATGAAACTAAAAATAAATTGATTTCAATAACTGTTTGTTTTGAATATGAATTCGAAAAGAAGAAAAGAGTTAAAAAAAAGGATTAAGAAATGTGATTTTGAAGTTGAAATATAAGCCATATATAGAAGGATCTTAGATCAAACATTCAAAAAGTTTGTAGACAATAAATTCTTTCCGTATACTAATGCTGATCGTATGAGTAATAAAATGGGACACTTAGTAGAAAGGTGTTTTGCTAGGCCTAAAGGCTTTCAGACATATGAGATAGCAAACAAAATAGAACATCAAAGAGACAAGAGAAAATTGTATAAGCTAAGAAAATATAAGAGAGGGAAAGGAACTTATTCCAGTAAGTTAGTAAAAGGAGTAAAAAAGCCACCGGACAAAAGTTAAGGGTTCAGCGTTTAGCAATCGGACGGATTGTTTTTAATAAAAATAAAAAGAGATTTTGTTAATTAATTATGAGAATGGAGAAACGTTTTTGATTAAAATGCAATATTATTTTGTTTTTCGTGAGTGTGAGGCAAACGTTCAGCCGAATTTCTAAGAATAGTTTTAAAGTGTTTATAGTTTAAAAAAAAAGTTACAGGAATGTTTTTTTTTTGATCATGTCTTCAGGCAGTTGAACCGGATTGAAATCCAATTCAATGGTGTTATTACCAAAAAAATTTATTAAGCTTTTAATTTTCATTAAACGTTTAATGTTTAAATTTTATTATTATTTAAAAAAGAATACGTGTATCAAAATACACAAGCGTTTATATGTAAAATGCTTCATTTCAGTGTTTGTCGATTTATTTTAAAATAGTTTTCTTATACCGCTTATTTTTACTTTAAATCAATTAATTAAAAAAAACAAACAACCTAGCTAATTACATTCCTGTGGCTTTTATTTTAATTATTGTAAATTAATTCTAAAAGTGGAGATTTGATTTCTATGTAGTTGTTTTCGTTTCAATAATCCCTGGGTAGATGAGCGGGAGATTAATATTTACCCTGCCTTAGGCGTAGAAATTGGACAACAAGGAAAGTGTTTCATGGGAAATGGAGCGACGTATAAATAGCCCCGAAAATTTGGAGAGTTAATTATTAATTATTCTTAACTAGACAAGCTGTTTCTCAAGTGAAAGTTTATATCAGTTTGGACATTTAATTTCTTCAAGAAAATTCGCTGTTGTTCAATCCTTTTGCTTGCAACAAAATGACAAATATTGTCAGTGTTATCACCACCAGAATAGCTTGCTAATTTAACAAAAAACGAATACCTAACTTCCAAATTTGCTCCAGTAATGCCTTAGACATCTAGAAGAAGCCAAAATCTCTTTACCTTTACCTTGCCACTGTCAAAGACCTGAAAATGAACTAAAATTATAGTGCGCACTCTACGTGAACATTGTTTTACCGAAAGGTAACTATTTTCTTTTTTATTCTTCCCAGGGTAAATTAATTCTCATTAAATCTCCGCTCAGTCTAATCATAAATATGTATTAATAAGCTTAAGTAATCTATTTAGCCTCATATTTAATATTTGCTGTGTTTTCTAGTATTTTGTAGTTTTAAGATTCCAAGTTACTTTCAATTTTTGTTTATTGAAGAGTGACGAGTGAGTTTTATATTTTTATGCTAAAACTTTTTACAAATGCTTTGGCAGACATGCATTTTATATGTTTACCTGTAATTATTTTAGTCATCATCATCATCAACCATTATCAATCCACTGCAGGATGAAGGTCTCTCCAAGTTTAATCCATCTTCTCTGATCTTTAGCTTCTCTTCTCCACAACACCCCTGCACATTTTCTTATTTCATCCATCCATCTCACATGTGGTCTCTTTCTGGGTCTTTTACAATCTCTTGGAATCCAGTTTAAAATTTCAATTGTCCATCTCTTATCAACTCTTCTAGCAATATGTCCAGCCCAACTCCATTTCAATCTTTTAATTTTTTCAATAAGGTCAGTAACACCTGTTTGTTGTCTTACCCATACATTGCATTTTCGATCTCTTCTTGTTACTCCCAACATATATCTCTCCATACTCCTTTGAGGGGTCTGAAGTCTCTGTATTGCTCTTCTATTAAGTGTCCAAGTCTCAGATCCATAAGTAAAAACTGGTAAAACACATTTGTTAAAAACCATCCTTTTCAAACACATAGGCATATTTCCTTTTAGTATCAAGTTATTTCTACCAAAAGCACTCCAACCAAGTTTAATTCTATGATTAATTTCCTCCATTATGTTTCCATCTGTATTAATAATCTGACCAAGGTATTTGTAACTGTTAACTTCTTCTAATTCTTCATAATCAATCTTTATTTTCATATTTTGAGCAAATCGATTAAACATCACTTTAGTCTTTTTAACATTTATCTTTAGTCCTACTTTTCTACTTTCATCTGCTAACTCCTGCAACAATTCCTGCAGCTCTGAAGCATTATTTGCAAAAACAACTACATCATCTGCGAAATCTAAATGACTTAAATACTCTCCATTTACTTTCACTCCTTTAGTTTCCCATTTTAATCCACAAAATACTTCTTGCAGCACTGCTGTAAAAAGTTTTGGAGATATGGAGTCACCTTGTCTTACACCTTTCTCAATGTTGATTTTTCCAGTATCATTATGTAATCTAATTGTTGCTGTTGCATTTTTATAAATATTCTTTAAAATATGACAATATCCTGGATCTATACCTTGATGATCCAATGCTTTAATCACTGAAGAAATTTATATAGAATCGAATGCTTTTTCATAATCTACAAATCCAAAACATAATGATAACTCATATTCATTTGTCCTTTCTATGACTTCCCTCAATACCTGGATATGATCTATTGTACTAAAACCACTTTTAAATCCAGCTTGTTCTCTTGGTTGGTGGAAATCCAAAGTTCTTTGTAGACAAGTTGTAATTATCTTGGTAAAAATTTTATATAAAACTGATAAAAAGCTGATAGGTCTGTAATTTATTTTAGTATTCAATAATTAATTTGTAAACACTGTGTTTGCGCTTTTGCAAATCGCCGAAAATCTTTTGGCTGGCGACTTTATCATCTAATTTTCTGCTGGTGGAGATTTCATTTCTAATATGTCTAAAAGCAGAAATTAGAATTGTTCTTCTTTGTAATTTTATAAGTCGTCAGCAGGAAGATAAAATTTATCCCTTTTTTTAAATTACAGGTAAGCAATACTTTCGTTCTGCTAAAGTGTTTACCACTTTTAATATTTTCATACTCATGTGCACTCTCCGATAGATTTATTTTTGTATTTATTATGTGTGCTTTATATTTATCAGAGCGTGTACTCAGCATTTGGTTGTAATTCATTTTCTTTAATTGCTGGGGCAGATGTAACTGGTTTTCTAATAATTTACTTGTCTCTTATTGAGACCTGTAATTATTAATTTTAGAGTAATTTTCGCCAATCGTTTGGCTGGGATTCACCAGTTTTAATTGTTTTACTCCATTTCAATCATATTTTGTGGTTGTTCTTGAGGTGGATCAATCACTGTTATTTTAAACATAGTAATGGGTGCAGCTCATACCGACATAAGGACATTCGGGGTCTGACCAAATTTTGGACCTCGAAAAGCTCGATGGCGCTGGTTTCTTTGATCTGTTTCAAGAGCGTATTGTTTGAATATCTGAAAGTGAGGACCAATGTTTGGGTGAATCCTCGGCTGAATAAAATTTGCTTCCTCCCTTTATAATTCGTTTATTAGCAGATCGGTCCGTCTGTCATAGCTTTGCTTTTCGTATTTCTGATACACACCTTCGTTAACCTTATTTATTGTGTCAATAAATTATACTTCATAATACATTTTCTCTTAATAAAATTATAGAATTTGTTTAAACTTAATTGGTCTGACGTTTGTCTTTGTGCTTTTGTCTCAATTGTCTAAACAATTTAAGATCTCTTGTTTCTCCCTGAGCCTAGTCGGCACAAACCATCATCATCATCTATTCTGATCACAGTAAATAAATTTTCCAGATATGTAGTGATCTGGTGGCGCCCTCTGTATCAGAATAGATTGATAGACGAAATTAAAATCTTTCGTCCGGCACAATATATATTTCCATATATCATAGCATCGGCTGGGAGGCGAATCCGCAACAACCATCTGCAACCAACTGCTTGCTTGCAAGGCAGCTGCGCTGACCTCTCAGCTAACAATGCTTGAATTATTAAAAGAAAAAATCCCAATAGCAATTACTTAGATGTAAAAAAGCTTCATTTTAACAGTGAAATGTCCTCTTTAAAATATATGAAATGTAATTGATAATAGAAAAGAATTCATGTACTTTAATTATTTCCTTTTATTTTAATAAATTTTAAATTAATTGTAAATATAGAATAATGAAGCTAATTGCTTAAAACTTAAAAAAAAAACATATATATATATACCCAAACTTACACACATGTATTCACACATACACAAAAAAGCAAACACTTTATTATAAAAATTTCTACAGGTTTATGTAAATCTGCAATGTTAATACATTCATTTTTGTGTGAATTTTTTTTATATTAACTTTTGTTTCTTGAAAATCTATTTTTTTATCTAACTTTTTTAAAAAAAAAAGTATTCACCATAATATTAAACTAGACAAAATTCACATTATAAAAAATATAATTTCAAAAGTTTTTATTAAAAGCAATTTTCTAAAAATATAATCATTTTAACGGAATTTGGAAATTTTTATAAAATAAAGACCTTTTTCTGGTGATAGGTTTTTCATATATATTTATTGATTTTAGATTAAGAAGTCTATAACTTCATTTAATTTGGCTATAATTCAAAAGCTATTTTTATTTTTTGTTAGTTTACAATTAATTTATTATATTCCATTTTAATAAAAGCAGCTTTAACATTAAATACTACAAGCTTATAATATTAACATCACCACATAACAAATTTGTTGGACAGCAACTATGGTATTCATCAATCCCATCTTCTAACCATTTAGAGTACAACTAGAAATATTTGGTTACTTAAAAAAATTCCCAGATATGTTCAAGATTTTTTGGAAATAGTTACTCTATAGCTGATAAACAGCTATTCAGTATTCAATAGGAAAATAGTTTAAAGTAACTTTTTAACTGGAGGTTATGCAACTCTCATTTCACATATGTTGACATTGACTTCTTTTAAATCAATAATGCACTAGATAAAAAGGGGAAAAGTGCAGTTATGTTCACATTCATGGCTTAAATACCAATAAAAGAAAGATGTTTGCTAAGTATTTTTATATTGGACTATTTCCATCATCTAATATGTGTGTTGAATGTCTTTAGAAAAGTTTAATTTTAGTTAAATATTCCAAATGCATTCAACTGTTGGTAATATCACAGCAAACAGGTTAGTGTATGCACCAACTCAACTTTAGTAATATCACAGCAAACAAATGTTAATAATATCACAGCAAACAGGTTAGTATATGCACTAACTGCTAGTAATATCACAGCAAACAGGTTAGTATATGCACAACATTTCGAGAGGTATTTTTCTCCCCCTCTTCTTCAGGTGTTGCTAGCCTGACCAGTGACAGTACTAGCATGGGATTCGAACCTGGGTCCTTAGATTTTTGATTATTGAATTTTAAGGTAATGCTCGCTCTCAAACCTAAGCTCAAAGCCATATGCTATATATCATCATTTATAGACAATATACTCATTATTAATTTTACTAGTCTTGTTACTGTATTTATTTTTTTAAGTCTTAATGTAGTTTAATTTGTCAAAAGAAATTGTTGATATTATTTAGATACATCATCATCATCATTATAGGTTATTGTATTAAGATATATTTTATATATTTATTACTGTTTAAAATTCCATGTACCTTTATCTCCCTGATTTAATTAAGTGTAATAAATGTACTCTTTAAGATGTAAGATTCTTAAATTTACTTATTTTTATTCTATTTTTCTTCTATCACAATTTCTAATTTATATATATTTCAAAATAATGTCTACATATTCTACATTACCATCGGAAAACATATAAAATAATTTAGGCAATAGAGCACAATGGCAAAGCAGTAAAACATAATCATCATCACTGCATTTCTTTGCAATCTCTTAACAGAATTTGTTTCAGAATTTGAGCTTTTTACATCACCTTTATTTCATTTAATAATAACTGAAACACAGGCTTAATATATACCCACGTCTATATATGTAATATATAGGGTATATGAACACAGACTTTCACACAACCCACTACTCTCCACTCTATCTCATAACATTGATACACTTGAACACACATATGTCAAAAATATAAATAATCACCAATATCCATATTTTATGCTAAACCAGCAATCATCAATTGGTCCAAATTAACATCTCAACATATATATGCCATAAGAGCCAATCTTCATACTTTAATGGACATGCTTCAATCTACTCCACACTCCAACTCTTCAATCATCTATCCAATTGTTCCATCATCAGATTTTCAATTGGATGGGCGGTTGAAAAGTTGGAGTATGGAGTAGATTGAAGCCTGTCCATTAAAGTGTGAAGTTTTTATATCTTGATATAAACTGAGCACTGATTATATATATGTCTGGAAGGTGATAATCCAGACCAACTGTTGAGTGCTGGTTTAGTATGAAATACGTATATTGGTGATTATTTATCTTTTTGACATATATGTGTTCAAGTGTATCAGTGTTCTGAGATAGAGTGGAGAGTGGTGAGTTGGGTGAAAGCCTGTGCTCATATACCCTATATATTTCATTTAATAATATAATCAGTGATTTAATCAATGGGTATTATATAGCATATGTGAAATATAGATCATCTCTTGATAATAATCTAAATTAATGAAATAATACGATAGTATCGTGACTTTAGGAACTTCATTAATCAATTTTCTTTTATAGGTTTAGCAGTAAAAGTAAAATATTATTAATAGGTTTAATAATACAATTAAATCTTGAGTACTTAACAGAAATAAACCAATGAACAAAACTGTTAGATAATATAAAAATTCAATGATGAAAGAATAACAAGTTTATGAATGTCAGAAAATGGCTTTATTTTCTTTTTTTTTTGCTATATAATTTTATTAAACCACCAAACATCACATGATCACCATCTCTTATACTAGCACATAATTGTTATTAAACAAGGCAAAACTCTCTCCATACAGTAGTGGCACCATGTGCCAATCAGAGTAATCAATGGATGCCAGAAGGCTAGTGCATAAAATCCCTATCTAGTGCCTACTCATCCAATATCCCCAGACTAGTTTCTGGCTTGTGGCCTTCGTCAGTGAGGAGCCTTGGATCTGAGAGCACTGCACCTAGATCTTAGGATCTAATGCAACCCTCCAGAAGTCACCTTTTATCTCTACTTAATGACAAAACTATGAGAATGAAATTGAAAACACAATAATATTTTCAATCTAAGCTCAATAGCTTATATAGTCATATGGGTCTGAACTCAGTTCAGCACCCATACATTTTGGTGTCTTTGGCTGTATGGAGAGAGTTTTGCCTTTATATCATTTCATATAAATACAATTATATTCTTTATTTTAAACATTTATTATAAACTTTTACAACATGTTCCAACTGTCTACAGGTTTGTTCAGAGTGGAAGAAGACTGAATGATAGTCAAAAGATGTTTTTATTTTCCTATTATTTGCTATATTATTACATATAAATATACTTCTTATTTGAAACACTTTATTGAAAACTTCTATATATAAACTGATGTTTCACTTGTTCTGCAGCTTTTTTCAGAGACAGAAGAAGACTGAAGGATAGTCGAAACATCAGTCTACACAGAAAAAATTTGCAATAAAGTATTAATAAAATTTTAAAATAAGGAATATTTAAAAACAAGTTTAATGAGGTTTAAAAGTTTGGTTAATAATCCCAAACTTTAATAAATATAGATAAAATATCTTTGCAACTTTAATCCAGAATAAAAATTAAATCTAAAGCATTCAGAAAGTCTCTTTTTAAAAAGAACCTCACAAAATTTTCACTAGGTAATGGCTCACTGATAAATACCTACAAGAAAACTTCTAAGTAGTAAACTCCAAAAAAAGTGGAATAGCAATGATGGAATTATTCTATGGCTGTCTATATTACTTGATATCACTTTGTATATATTTTTTTCTGTGTCATTGAAGATTTTGACTTGGGTGTACTATATTACATATGGCAAGAGTTGGAATCTTATTTGCATATGTTACATATAATTAACCATGCTCATATTAAACTTTCTATCTTTCAGATAAAAAAAATTAGAATGAGTTTTAACAAAATTTATTGAGCAGAAAGTAAATTTTTAAATAAATTCATGCTATATTTTTAATAAAAAGATTTTGCAATATCCTCATTACATTATTAAAATTACATTTTATATACAATTTTATACTATCTTATATTATAATTCATTAAATTGAAATTTCTCCTTATTTTAGTTGTATTTGTATGGCTTTGTGTTATTAAACTTCAATGAAATAAACTAGTTTTATTTCTTTATTACTTACATTTTAACTTATATTAACATAAAGATTATCTTTAGAATGGTTTTATGTATAAAAAAGCACGACATTAAAAACATTAGTAAAATGCTGTTTTGTGATATGAAATAAATGTATTTATGAAGTGTAAATCATTATTTAAAAACACTTTTTCTTGCTATTAATCCATGCAATAAATGCAAAATCATATAAACAGCATTAGAATAGCAGAATTTTTTTCCACATAAAACATAATTCTCAACTTAGTTGGCTTCTTCATATCTCTACACTTTTTGTTTAATAAATATTTTTTTACATGTGTATACTGAACTTAATCTAATTAGAAGACATTTAAATTAAGACTTTCAAGCTCTCTACAGCTATTCATTCCATCTTATACAACGGATACACATGATCACATATATGTGAAAAAGATAAACAATCTCCACTATATGTATTTTTTGCTGAACCAACACTCATCAGTTGGTCCAGATTATCATGTTCCACACACACATATTTAATCAGTGCTTAGTTTATATTAAGATAGCAAATCTACAAACTTTAATGGACATGCTTCAATCTTCTCCACTCTCCAACTATCCATGGGTCAGCACAGATTACATATATTGGAGATCATTTATCTTTTCCTCATTGTAGTTGTGTGTATCAGCTGTAGAAGATGTAGTGGACAGTTGTAGGGAGCTTGAAAGTGTAAGTTCAAATTCCTTTTAATTATATTAAGTATAGATAATGTACTTGTATTTAAATATTACAGATTTAATCTGTATTCTTCCTACGTCTCTTCTGTGTAATTAAAAGGACGCATTCAGGTCCTATACATGAGGGGTAGAGCAACTTACAAATCAGCATGAGTATGATGATAATATTGGTATCAATAAGGGCTTTGAGCATTCCATCATCAGATTTTTAATGATATGGATGGCTGAAGAGTCAGAGGGTCGAGAAGATTGGATATCGATCCATTAAAATTTGAAGATTTGCTATCTTAATATCAACTGAGCAGTGATTATATATATATATATGTATGGGAGAGATGATCAGGATCAACTGATTAGTTTCAGCATGAAATCTATATATTGGAGATCATTTATCTTTTTCACTTGTATGTGATCATGTATATCGGTTGTATAAGATGGAGTGGGTAACTGTAGGGAGCTTGAAAGTCTGAGGTCAAATCTCTTCTAATTATATTAAGATAGAGTAATGTTGACACACAAAAAAAATTCAAAGACTAATGGCAAGAATGTTATATATATATTTATCAAAATATTCTCCTAGATGTGTATATTGTAATAACTGTAGCAGAGAACAATTTGAAAGCTAATTAAAGTTGATGTCAAAAAAAAAAATCAAAAATAAATTTTTTATAACAATGAAAATCTAAAACTTAGATATTAACTTAATTTTCTTACTTTTTATTATCTCTGTTGGTGAAAATGTACATATATATTTAAAAAATATTCTCTTTTGTATATATAGTGTAACAGTTTAGTTGACTAATGTTTGAAGTTTAAAAAAATTCAAAATGAAAGACAAATATAAATGATTGACATCTAAATCATACTTATATATTTAATTCATTGCTTTTTATATCTCTAGATAGAAAAATGTATATATTTTTATTTAAAGTATTCTCAAAAGGCGTACATACTGTAATACTAATTTGAAAAATGATTGGCATTAAAAAAGTATTTAAATGAAATTTCCATAAAACTGTAAAAGATTAATGCTATCTATGGAATTATTAAATCAATGAATGCTATTGATTGAAATAAATTACTATTGGCTAAAATCACAATCATATTCATAAGATTTTCATAGCATCTCAGCTTTGAATAAAGTATTAGCCACCATTATTACATTTTGTGAATTTATTTTTATGTATTTTTTTTTTTGCAATTAGTTTTACATTACCAATTTTGTTTTTTGTATTCATTTCATACACTTACAAATACTAATTTTGATTGGGAACCAGAAAAATATGTCAAAATTGATCAGCTTGAATAGTTTACATTGTAATACTACTTAACTAATGGCATCTTTTCTTCCTAATGTGTATTAGTCAGCAGCAAATGGAAAGTGATAATATTAATATGGTAGTCATCTGGAAAAACATTAACCAATTCTTTGGAGTATTACCAAAAAACAGAGGTCATTGGATTCAATAAAAGAATTGGATTGCATTATTATTACAATTTAGCATGAGGTTTCTAGTGCAGGCATGGCCATTGCTGATGTTACCTTGCAAGAAATTAGTCATTTTGAAATCAATGATCTGTGAATTTTTATTAGAATTATAAGTTTATGTTTTAATTTTATGCTTTTAAATGATGAATTTTAGTTTTCATTAAAATATAACTATGTAGTATATACAGTAATTAATTTTTAAATATCTGCCTGAAAGTGCTATCCTAAGAAAAGCTATTAATGAATGCATGTTTATTGAAGATTAGCACTTTCAAGAGAGAAGTAGTTCCTCATAGGCTTTAATAAATATGCATTCATTAATAGTTTTTTTTAGGATAGTGCTTAAGCAAATATGAAAACATACTTCACCCTTGAAAGTACTAAACTTCAATAAATATTCACTTGTTAATTGCTTTTCTTAGGATAGTGTTTAAGCCAATAAACATCACATGATCACCATTTCCTAGGCTTGCTCATAACTGTTATTAAAATAGGCAAAACTCTCTATATGTATAGGGTTGAATTAGATCCTAAGATCTAGGTGCAGCACTCTCAGATCCAAGGCTCCTCACTGATGAAGGCCACAAGCCAGAAACTAGTCTGGGGATATTGGCTGAGTAGGCACTAGATGGGGATTTTATACACAAGTCTTCTGGCATCCATTGATTACTCTGGCTTGCACTGAGTGGCAATACATATAGAGAGTTTGGCCTGTTTTGATAGTGTTTAAGCACAGATATTTATAAATTACAGCAACATAAGAAAAATTCATTACATTTTAAATTACAGTAATTAATTTTATATGTATTTTTAATTTTTATTTTTGATTTTTCTTGTAAATGGTTGCTTTGGGTGGTAAATTTAATATTGGTTATGGCCAAAAATGGATTATCCCTAAAATATATTTCATTATAAACGATAATGAACCAATGATATAATTATGACATTCTGGAACTAATTGATTTAGTTGTTTTAGCAGCCCCACTGTGTTTTGAAAACATTAATTTTCAAAATAAATAAAAAATACAATTATATTAAGAAATCTAAAATATTAATTCATATAATAAAAAAATTTAATGTCTACTTTTATATCATGTTAGAAAAATGCAATAAAATCTATGCATTCTTAATATTCTCATTAATTTTATTTCATTTTATATGTATACACATGAAGTACTTTGCATAAATAGTTGAAATGTTAATAATAATGAAATAAAAATAGTATATTCTAAATAATATTTATTAATAGAAACAGCAATTTAGCAGCTAAAAAGAATATAATATTAATAACTTTGAGGTATAAATAAATCCATAGTTTGCAGCAAATGAGAAATTAAAAACTATTGAACAAATTATTAATAAAATTGAAATATATATGATATATTTGAAATCCCCTCATACATATTAAATTTGTAATAATTGAACAATTATAAACAAAATTAAAAAAATAATCTAGTGATTAAAAGCTTTTTTTTTAATTCTGCATTTACTGTATATTTATTTATTAAAGTGTTGGTCGCCTAGTAGTTAGTATAGCTGTCTGCCAAGCAGCTGGCCCGGGTTCGCTTCGCTTCCGGTCAATGCATTTGACATAAGAAAAAAAACTATATATAAAATATACATATGTTTCTAAAATTTAAATGGCTATCTTTTTTTTTTCTTTTGGAGAAGAAATATTAAAATACATTTATGGATATGGCTTAGGTATTCGACTTAAATTAATTACGATATTATAGTTTGTATCAGTTACCTTATTATTGTCTTTAGTTTATATCAATATTTAGTCATAAACAGTAATTAACCTGGTATCTTAACAAACTGATTAGTTAATTTTTTAGTTTTCTTCTCTCTGGAATATCAGTTTTTTTGCTTCTGCTCATATTACTTTGATGTTTTGTGCATTTGTGTGTGGGGTGTGTGTACATGCATATCTTGGAAATTATAAAAACATTCTTATAGGATATCTTCTTTAGTATAGGAATCAATTTTGCTTAGTGACAGCACAAACAGTTTTAAAAATTCAGTTTCTTCAGAAAGCAAGTTTTTGGTTTCACATTAGAATAGTATATCATTAACTCTTTATCACAAACTTTAGTTTGACTTATCAAATAATCTTCTTGTTTAATGTCTTCAACAATATTATTTTTATAAGACTGGAAGCTTTTTTGCAATATATTCTGTGTAATAGATTCTTTCTAATTGAGCTTTATACATTTGCCACATATCTAGATATATAGTAATCAAAACATCAGTTTGATGTCTTTTTATTCAGATGAAGTAAATATGGATATTATTCTTTTTGACTGAGATGTAACTTAAAATCAAAATTCCTTGAATTAATAAATTTTTATTTCAATTATGACTATCACGATTTTCAAAGCAAGTGATAACAGTCAAATATAAAATCTTATTAAGTATGGATTATGCATTCAGTAATAACTAAGTTGAGATATCTAGAAATATAATACAGTTCTAGTTTTTAAGAGTTTATTTTAGAGTCCACCATCATTCTATTATCTATGGATTTGTAAATGATTTCCATAAAAATCTTCAATATAAGGTCACAAATTTGACATTTTTCAGATGATTAATACTTTCTAAAGTATTTATGTCTTAAAAATGTGGCAGTATTTCAAAGATAAACTTATCTTTAAAACTGCCTGTTTTATAGTATGGCAAATTAAAAAGATATATTTTCAAATCTTCACAAAAATATTAACAAATATTAAATGGCCAATCAAAATATTTATAAAAAAATTTAGTGATTTAAATTTTATAAAAAATGATTATTTTTTTTCTTTTCAGATGTCATTTCATTAAAAAAACATAAAAACCTTAGGCATATGTTTTTTTTAATGAAATGACATATGAAAAAAAAACACATAGAATCTTAGGCATAGTCAAACGTTGGTAGCCGAGTGGTCAGCACAGCCGCCTTGCAAGCAAGCAGTTGCTTGCAGACAGTTGTCACGGGTTCACTTCCCAGCCAATGCTTTGATGTATGAATAAAAACCTTAGGCATAATTAGAATAATTGAACAGGTTTGTGGCTTACAAACGTATCCTCTATTACTTCATTAATTACGTTTTGCTTATATTTTATTGTGTTTTAAATACATGTATATATTAAATCAGATTCTAACATCCAGATATCATATTTTAAAAGTCTTTTACACCAATAAAAAAACAGTATAATATATAAATAAAAAAGTCACAAGCAATGCATATAAAAACGTTTATTAAGAAAGAAATAAAAAGACGTTTTTATGTATGGATGGGAGAAACATAACAACTATTATTTTCTATTATTAGTAATTCTTATATTACTTTGCTATGACGTCATTATGGTCAACATTGTTTCTATGCACTGAATTTTATGTTTACAATATGTCTCATTTTTTGACAGAAAATTAGAAAAGTTTTGCATAAACCTGGAATGGGTGGGGGGAGGCTCCGATGGTTTTGCCTGTCCAGAGGACAGGCCAATACATGCTCAATTATAAAATTCAGTGTGTAGAAACAATGTTGACTGTCATGACATCATAGCAAGGTAAATACATGACTACCTTTTGGTATATATTTAATTCATGTCTTCTAATCTCCTTTTAGTATTTTGTTTTTTAAATTAAATTAGTCTGATAATGAATAATATTTCTGTAATGTAATTTTTATTATTCCACTCTCAAGCTGCGATTGTGTCTAATGAATGACTAATAAAAAATGATATAATTTATTTTGGTGTTTTGTCATTTTGGATTAATAAAAATTATATTGACAGCTACTTTAAGCATTAGAGAGCTAAGATCAAATTACTTTAAGTAAAGTTTATAGAATAGTCTTTTTTTGAATACTTTTAAGAAATTTTTTTAAAAAAAAAATCTTTATGCTTAATTTTGATATTTTCTGCTTTCTGGGCATACAATTTTAAAAGTTTTCATAAAAAAATATTTTCTTTCCATTAACTCTTTTCTAAAATGTTCTATCTTTCAATTTTAAACTATTATTATTGAAAAAAATATGTTATTTTTCTGTTGAGGTCAAAAATATAATTTTTATAACAAAATAAATATAGATGGTATACTATGCTTGAAAGATTATAATTTATTATAAAAATCACTATTTATTTTGTTATATTCAAATTAAGGAAAGAATGAATCTAATTGAATTTATAATGGATGACTACATTATGTATAAAACAGCATTGAAAACATCAAAAGCCATTATTGTTAAGAATGGAAGAATTAAACCTATGACCAACTTGGTTGAAAGCAGTGCTATCTTTCTAGCATAGTGTACCATCACTATTTATTTTATTAACACAGGCAAAACTCTCCATACAGTAGTGCCACTCAGTGCCAGACAGATTAATCAGTGAATGCCAGAAGGCTTGTACATAAAATCCCCATCTAGTGCTACTCATCCAATATCCCCAGACTAGTTTCTGGCTTGTGGCCTTCATCAGTGTGGAGCTTTGGATATGAGAGCACTGCTGTATGGAGAGTTTTGCCTACGTTAATAACAATTATGTGCAAGTATAAGAAATGGTGATCATATGATGTTTAATGGTTTAACTATTTATTTTGTTATATTCAAATTAAGGAAAGAAATAATCTAATTGAGTTATGATGATTTTTATGTTTTTTTAATACAAAAATTAAAACTTTACCACACTTGCACTTGTATAAAGAGTTTTTTTAGTTTTACTTACTGATTGTAAATTTTATATAATCAAAAAATAATTTTTTGCTTCAGTTATTGATTACAACAATATCGAAAAATAATGGTTTACTATTTGTTGCCAAAGAATAAGAATTAGTCTGGGAAATAATAGTACTGATGAAGTGAATATAGAAACAGTAGTTAGGCAAAAATGCAGTACATCACCTATTCTTTTTAGTATTTCATAAAAAGACATGTTAAATATTTAGACTATGGATGAACAAATGTTGGAGTTAGAATAATGAAATTTATAAGATTTCAACATGATATGGCTCTTATAGCTGGGGATGTAAAAAGTCTTCAGAAATGTTGAATAAATTTGAGGAAGGATGTATGGAATATGGATTGAAGATTAATGCTGAAAAGACCAAGTGTTTATGGATAGTGAGAAATGCAAAAAGACTAAGTTGAAATCCACATTAATATAGTTCAACAGGTGGATTTAGATATTTATATAGTTTATTGAGTGAAAATGGAAGAAGTGAAGATGAAGTTAAAAGAGGAAAAGCATTGGCAAAGATGATATTTACTAAGAGAAAGAAAATATTCTGTGGACCTTAGAAGAGAGAATTAATAAAAAGATTAATTAAGTGCTATGTGGTGGGTGTACTGCTGTATGGTTCTTAAATGTGGACAATGAGTAAAAAAATTTAGATCCAGATTGGAAACCTTTAGAAAAGGATGGAAGAAATCAGTTAGATGAATACAATGAAAATAAAGTGGTTTTAAAAAAGATTGAAAAAACTAGGAAGAGAAACTGAATTTGCATATATTAAGAAGAGCATAGTTTATTGAGTTTTTTTAAAAGAATGGTGAATGGAAACAAGAAGAAAGGACAAAAATGATGGATGGGAAAAGATATATGGAATTGAAGAGCTGGATAATGAGAATAGAGTAAAGAAATGAATAAAATTATGATGTGATTGCTTTCTGGACCTGTACATAGGAAGGAATACTATTGATTAATTGATTTGTTGTTTATAATAAGACATTTTTGTTCCATGCAGCACAGTGTGTCTGGATAGATAGAAACAATGTGCATTGAGTGATGGGCAGTAGTTTGCAATCTCTGTGCTAATATGAATCAAAATTATTCATTAAAAAAACAATTTACCTTCAAATTAAATAGATTAGAAGTATACAAATTATTGTAAAAACAATTGTTTTTATTAATGTAGTTGAATTAATAATTGATATGACTGTATTTCTACTAGGAATGTAATATTTTTACAGTGTTACTAACAAAAGATGTTGATTTTAATTTTCAGGACTTCATATATTCATGCATAGAAATTTGAGATAACTACCCAAAATGAATGTTAGCCACACAACAGCTCTATAATCACCCTGAATATTTAAAAGATGAGAATAATGATCAGTTATTATAGTATAACAAGTTGAAAGAACAGAATCATGAGAGATATAATTTGGCAGGAAGAAAACTAACTTTATGAATTAAACATTTAGAAGTTGATTTTTTATAATTATTTATTCATTTTATTTGTAATGATTTAAACTGTAAATTGTTTAAATTGCGATATGATGCGATGTGGCTTCTCTTTTTTCGGAATCGGAATCTCTCAGCCACTATGCCCAGAGAAAACCTGTTAGACATCTTCCATTCCCCACCTAAGTTTTTCCCCATATTCTTCTCTATCCTGCTTCATTTCATTTCCACAACATAATCTTTGTCAATTCCATTATATTGAAATCCCCCTTATCTTTTTCCAAACACAGCATAAAAGAATCAACTTTCTGTATAATCACTTTGTTTATATTTATTCTTCCACAACTTCAATATTTGTAACCTCTCTGCTTGCAAGGATTTACATTCAATTAACAGATGTCTAATGCATTACTACTACTGCTGCTCCTTCCACCACTGCTACAACTATTACTACTACTGCTATGTTAATTAATCTAAACTTTTGTGAAATGTTTAGCTTCTTATCAATATATTATTACTTTTTTGTTATAATTTTCCAAATTATTGTTATTATAATAATAAGTGAGAACTGAAAACACCTGGATTGCAGTTCAACTTTACTACTTCCAATATCTGAACATCATATTACTTCTTGAATAATTAGTTTTATGATGAATATTATGATGATGATGATGATGATGACTTATAGTTTCAATTGTTTAATAATCTTCAGATTCAGCTATAATATAGAACTACCTTTCTTTCAATATTGTAAGATGTAATAATAGCAAGTAGTGTAAACAGAAAAGAAGTATTAAAAACTGCAGAAAGATGTATATTTAACTAACTATAATATTGCCATTTAAATTTAATTCTGTATGCATTCAAATTTAAGAATCTTTGAAAATCAGCTGCACTAAGAACTAAGGCTTCTTATTGGAAAAGCAATTTATTTCTTGAATAAAAAAATAAATTTATTTTTACATTTTTTTTTTCACAATTAATTAAATAACATTTTCCAGTATAGAATGATCTAATAATTCTCATGCAATTATTACTTATCTTTTTAAAATAATAATCATAAAAAATTTATTTATAAAATAATTTTAAATATTCAGAAACTACAATAATTGTATTAAAAGCATGGAAATCAATATCAAATTTTAGTTGTTTGTTAATTCATCTGACTTTATAAAGAAAATGTAAATAAAGTATTGTAATAGGAGAAAGATAGAAAAAAACAGAAATGATGTGAAGTAATACAAATTCTATTGTACTTGGCTAAAGGGTTATCTATCTAGTGAGGATTGCTGTTTTATATTTAAAAAAGGGAAATTAATATTTATGGACAATATAGGAAAGACCATGATATATATAAAAATAGAGTCATATATCACATGACCCCATTTCCTTTTTTAAGCTTGTAAAATATAAATAAAGAGATTGTCAGTTGCTCAACAAGCTTTGTGATAAATGCTTAGCAAGAGAAAGCATTTAAAATAACTCTATCAGAAACCACACCAAACCCCTGACCAATGGTTTCATGCTTTGGCACTCCTCAGAGAGGCATTAGGGTAGTTTCAGACCCTAAATGTAAAAATACCAACCCAAAGCCAGCATTTATCTAAGAGTTACCATCGAGTAGAAAATCTGATAATTTCAGCTACTTAAATGTCTTCAAACCCAGCTATCCAAGTCAAATAGATATATGGGGCTGAGAGATCTTCAGCCAAACCATATATTAATAGTCCTAGCAATATAACATCACTTAAGACTTAAAGCCAAGACTACTAATATGTGGTTTGGCTGAAGATCTCTCAGACCCATATAGCTATTGGAGTTAGATGGCTGGATTTGAAGACATTTAAGTGTCTGAAAACTTAAGATTTTCTACACAATGGTTAACTCTTAGGTAAATGCTGGCTTTGCTTTGGTATTTTTAGATCTAGTGTCTGAAACTATCCTAGCGCCTCTCTGAGGAGTGACAAAGCATGAAACCATTGGTCAGGGGTTTGGGTGTGGTTTCTGATAGAGATATTTTAAAATGATCAATATGTTACAATATTAATAAATAGTTACTGATAATCCATCATAATATGAGATCATGTTAATGAAGTTTAAATTTTATTATTTAAGACAGTATATACTGTATATCATAGTAAAGTTAATATTTTATTATTAGAAAGATTTAATAGATTGAAATGTTTATTGAAAGATTCACATTGATGATTTTACTTTTATTTACTACATACTTTTAATATTTATTAAGGCTATAACCTTAAGACTATGCGCCTGAAAAAACGACAGTAGGGACCTCTGCAAATCTTTAACACAAGATTTATTTAAAAGACAAAAGAGATTTATTTAAAAGACAAGAGTGCTCTTAATAAATATTACTTTACATAAAGAGTATGCACTTTATAAAATGTAATTATTACATACTTTTAATAAATAATACATGAACCCAAAATAGTCAATTATTATGTAATATGTATGCATGTGTGCACACATTGTGTTTGTACAATTAAAATAATATGAATCATATTTATTTTAAATAAATAATAATTTAATATGTATTTTAAAAATTATAGAATAGTATATATTTTTATTTTATTTAAATTGTGATTTTTAAAATAAGTATATTAATTTGCAAACTAATTTAGGATTATTATTTTTAAAAAACTTTATTTATTACAAAATTAAGAAACCTTTTATTTCAAGAACTTTTTTTTTTCACGTGGTATGAACCCGAGACAACTGCTTGTAAGGCAGCTGTGCTTTCCACTCGGCCACCAATGCCTGACTAGAACTTTTTATCAACCAAAAATTGATGTATTTCAATAACTTTTTTATCTAGTGAAATTTAACTCTTTATAACAGAGAGGTATTAGCAATGGGTTGTATTTGAGTGAATTCATAGGAACATTACATAGATAACAATTTATGTTTCAACATTAGAGAAAAGATATAAAAAGCCTTTATTTTAAATTGAGACTCACTCTTAATATCAATGTGTTATATATAATATTAAAAGTTGAATTTTATTATAAAAAATGAATAGCTAGACAAACAAAAAAAAAATTTGTTCCAAAAAGACTTGTGTTTTGAAAGTTTTATTAACATCTTGGATTAAAATCATATCAATGTAAAATGCACTTCTAATACTTCAGGAATATAGGAACTAATAGAATATTCTTGGCCTATAATATCTATTGGCACTAAAATAACTAAAGGATGTAATTTACAATTCATTATGGATTAAATTTGCAATACTATGGCAATATTATTATAGAATACCAAAGGATTAAGTAGTGCTATTATTTATATAAAAATGGAAATATTAATGTTTTACTATGGATTATATTATTTAAAATGCATAATTAATTTAAATGGATGAAAATTCTGTTTTGAATGATATGATCAGAATATGATAGAACTTCCAAATACAATGATTATATAATTTATCTTAAAAAAAACACAAGTTAAAACTTGCTAACGCTTGTATTTATGACAATAGATGGCGTTCTACCAAAAACACCGTCAATATTACGAATATTAATATTATGAATATTAATCAAAAATCTCAAGACTTATGAACTTTAATTTTATAGTTTTTTTTACAAATGTTGTTCTGGTAATAAGTACTAATAAATATACTTTTAAATGAAATTTTTAGGCAAGAAATATTCAGTGATTCTTGGAAACATAACCAGGTCATATATTTTCATTACATATTTATTTATTGTAGAATATAGTATTGTTTTTTAATAAATGTGTTTTACCAGTTCTTACTTATGGATCTGAGACTTGGACACTTAATAGAAGAGCAATACAGAGATTTCAGACCTCTCAAAGAAGTATGGAGAGATGCATGTTGGGAGTAACAAGAAGAGATCGAAAATTCAATATATGAGTAAGAGAATAAACAGGTGTTACTAATCTCATTGAAAAAATTCAAAGACAAGTGGAATTGGGCTGGACATTTTGCTAGAAGAGATGATAATAGATGGACAATAGAAATCTTAAACTGGATTCCAAGAGATTGTTAAAGACCCAGAAAGAGACCACATGTGAGATGGATGGATGAAATGAGAAAGTGTGCAGAGGTGATGTGAAGAAGAGAAGCTAAAGATCGGAGAAGATGGATTGAACTTGGAGAGACCTTCATCCTTCAGGGTATTGATAATAGTTCTTGATGATGATAGCATTGGTTTATACTACATGAAATATAAACTAGCCAAAAAGAAAATTTAGATTATTTTGAAATAAAATTTAAAAATAGTATTTTTCTTAACACTAATTTTAAATATTATTTAAATTTTAGTGTTTACACATATTTGAAAATCAATAGATTTTAGATATAAGCATTATTGAATTAATCTTAGGATAATTAATACTTCAAATATCTTGTTAATAATATAATTTTATACTTAAATTGTTAATTTTACATTTATCGTTATAAGGAACACTAGGAAACAAATTAAACAGATTTAGTTATTTTTTATATACATTTTAAGAATTTATTTATTAGTGGTTATGCAATCATAATATTTTCTTTCTTGTTTATTAGAGCATCATTCACAGCATCTGCTAGATACATAAATAACATATTTATACAATACATGCAATCATATTATTGATATTTATAAACTTATATATTTTATTATTTACTTGGTATGTTTCTTATATCAATAGATTTTTATTCTATGAATAATATTACTATGCTAATTCAAGAAAAGATTGCAATCTGTTAGACAATTAAATAAGTATTGCTGAATATTGCTTTTGACTGTGGGGTGGGGGTTATAATCATCACACTTCATCTTGTCAGTCCAATTAGTGTTTAATATTAACACCAATTGGATTGGCAAGCTGAAGTGATATGATTATGACCCCCCTGGATCAAAAGCAATGCTCAACAAATTATTTAATTGTCTAATAGAATGTATTCTTAGAATTACATATTTAAAGAAAAGAAGGAAAATTATAGTTATAAATTTTTATTTATTTTTATTGATTAAAACTGAATCTTGTAATTATTCATAGTTTATTAGTCACATCATATTTTAATAACAACTTAAGTCTCTACATATTTCATTTTATATTAAATATTCAGCTAGCTAAAATACTAAGTAAACAATTACATATTTTAATAATTTATGTAATATATAGGATATATGAGCACAGACTTTCACATGACCCACCACTCTCCACTCTATCTCATAACACTGATACACCAGAACACACATATGTCGAAAAGATAAACAATCACCAATATAAGTATTTCATGCTAAACCATCATCACTTGGTCCAGATTATCATTCCACACATATATGCAATAAGTGCTCAGCTATATATATTAAGATAACCAATCTTCATACTTTAATGGACAGGTTTCAATCCACTCGACACTCCCAACTCTTCAACCGTCCATCCAATTGAAAATCTGAAAATAATTTATGGTATTATTTTAATATTTTGTCATTTACATTTTATTGATTATAATGAGTAAATAATTATAATGTCTTATTAAACACTAATTGGTTAAGTGCTTATATTTAGTTTAGTTTAAACTGATAGAAATTGGTACTCAACGTTATTTGTACTTTCTTAATTTATACTATTTAATCACTAGTTTATAGATGTTTTATTCTAGTACAATTTGACATTTCAATTGGGTTTTAAGAAAATTATTTATATCATTATCATCATCATCATTATCAACCATTATCAAACCACTGCAGGATGAAGGTCTCTCCAAGTTTAATCCATATTCTCCGATCTTCAGCTTCTCTTCTCCACATCACCCCTGCATACTTTCTTATTTCATCAATCCATCTCACATGTGGTCTCTTTCTGGGTCTTTTACAATCTCTTGGAGTCCAGTTTAAAATTTCAATTGTCCATCTATTATCATCTCTTCTAGCAATATGACCAGCCCAACTCCACTTCAATCTTTTATTTTTTTCAATGAGGTCAGTAACACCTGTTTGTTCTCTTACCCATACATTGCGTTTTCGATCTCATCTTGTTACTCCCAACATACATCTCTCCATACTTCTTTATGAGTATATATATATATATATATATCTTTATACTATTATTAAAAAAATGTTATTTAAAGTGTTAAACCATTTATTCATTAATAGATAATCATTTTAACATTATTATATTATTATAGTTTTTGGCATTAAATGTGATGGACCATTTAATACTGATTAGTGATTTGCATCATTATATCATTCCAATATGTGTGCTGATAGATGGTTATGATATGATAGAACTAAGACTTAAGATGCAATGATTAAAAAACAACAAAATTTGAATATATATAATGACTATTACTACAAAGAAACTATTCATTATTAAATACCTGATACTATAAATGAATGAATGAATATAAGCAAAATGGCTTTTCTTGTTCATTCTATAATGATACAGAAATCAAGAAAAAAAGCTATGGCATTATAAATTATGATTAATGACCTCTTGAATCATCATTAATCACAAACTTATTCTTACCCAAACAATCAACATTATGGAACATTTTAAAGTTGCATACCAACTCAACAGGATATAACTTTTATATTCAACAAAAACTAATTTTCTTTTAAATGAATGATGCAACATTTTATTATCATATCAAAATAGAAAATATTCTCAGTGATCGATTTTTGTAAATGGATTAGATGAAGAAAAGCTGTGAAATATTAAGAAAAAAATTATCTGATTTAAACACTTTTAGAGACATTTTGGAATTTTCTAAAATTACTGAAGATTTTTTAAAGTTATGAACAATATGTATGTCATAAAATCATTAAATGTGTGTTCTGCTTTGCTGAGAAAATACAATTTGTGAAGAAAAGAAGGAAATGAAAATATATAAAAATAGTCCATCAGGAAGAATTAAATATCTAAAATTTTATAAAATGGTATATTTGAAATACAAGCACTGTTCAAATACTTGGGGCCTAATTATAAATATAAAGGATTTGAACTCAGACTCTCAAGCACCTTTCAACTATCCACACTATCTCATATCACTGATACACATAATTATACACACATAGAATATATCATTAATCACCAATATACATATTTCATGCTGAACCAGCACTCATCAGTTGGTCCAGACTATTATCTCTCACACACATATAAAACTGAGCACTGATTATATATGTGTGTGGGAAATGATAATCTGGACAAACTGATAAGTGCTGTTTCAGCATGAAATAGGTATATTGGTGATTATTTATTTTTTCTACATATGTGTGGTTATGGGTATCAGTGGTATGAGATGGTGTGGATAGTTGAAAGGTGCTTGAAAGTCTGAGTTCAGATCCCCTATATTTAAAATGATATGATTAAAAGTTAATAACAATTTAAGAAAATATAAATGTAAATTAGCAAGCAAAGCTGTAGGAGAAAATAAGTCTCAGAAATGTAAAACAACATTTTGATATTGGTAGGAAACTTATTTCTGCAATAAGAAGAGAAGGTGAACTACTACTAAAAAAGAGATGAAGTATGTGGAAGTGGTTTATAAATAATTATATAGCAATAAAAAATAAGAAAAAGTATTCTTTACAATTGTTACATCTTCCCAATTTCCCAGGATTTTAAATGAAGAAATGAGACTTGTAATTAAATCTATGAAGAAAGTAAAATAATGGAATTGTAATTGATATTGTAAAAGAAGCAAATGCGGAAATATGAAAAAATTGTTATTAATGTTATATACCAAATTTCCCCATGATAAAGATATATCAGATGACTGATAGATTGTAGTACTGATATTAATATTTAAAAAAGGTGACAAAAGAGATATTATAAATTACATAATTAAGACAATTACAACTCATCTATAGTGAACTTTAAATTTTAAATAAACAAAAGGACATGCTAGATTTAAAAGTGGTTTTAACAAAGTTGATTACATTCAAGTATCAAAAACAATTGTAGAAAGGACTAATGAATATAAGTTGCCATTATGCTACAACCCACCAACCCCCCCCTACCCCCTCCTTCACTCTAAAAAATTTTTAGAAGAGGAGTGAGTAAATAGAAGGGGGGGGGGGGAGGAAAACAAAGGGGGGGGGGGGGGACAATTAATAGTTTAAAAATATTTTTTTTTTTTTTATTTTCTTTTTTTTTTTTTTATATTGTAGGGGGAGAAAAGAGGGGGGGGAGGGGGGGGTGACCAAGAAGAGAAGAGAGGTCCCCCAAACCAAAACCCCCCCCCAGGCGGACGCCACACACCAAAAAAGAGTGGGGGGGGAGGGGGAGGAGGGGGGGGGGGGGGGGTTTTTTTACACCCCTTCCGCCCCCCTTTATTTTCTTTTTTGGGCGGGGGGGAAACGGAGGGAGGGTTTGCTCTGTTTTTCAACAATTAAGGGGTGGGAAAGGAAAGGGGCATGGGGGGTTAAGGGTTAATTGCCATTATGCTTTGGATTTGTAGATTATGAAAAGGCATTTGATTCTATAAGCATTTTTCAATGATTAAGGAAGTGGATTACCAATATATAGATCCAGTCTATGGTCAATTTCTGAAGAACATTTATGAAAGGGCACAATGATTGGATTAAATAGTAATACAAGGAAGATTAACATTGAGAAGGATATACAAATAGGATGACTTATTTTCAAAATCTTTGGAAAAACTGTTTCATGATTAAAATGGTTAGTTAAGGGAGTAAAATCGATGGAGTTATTTAAGTCATTTACATTATGCAGATGCTGTAATTGGTTTTGTAAACAATGCTTGAGCTTCAGGAAATGTTGCAAGAGTTATCAGATGAAAGGGAAAAAAGAAGGATTAAAGATAAATGCTAAAAAGACTAAAATAGTGTTCAATGGATTTTATCAAAAGAAAGAAATATTGATAATAATAAATTAGAAGAAATTAACCATTACAAATACTTCTGGTCAAATTATTAATATATATGGAAACATAATAGATAAAATTATTCATGGAATTAAACTTGGATGTAGTGCTTTTGGTAGAAATAATTTAATATTAAAAGAAAATATGTTTGTGGGTTTGAAAAGAAAGATTTTTAATAAAGATGTTTTACCAATTTTTACTCATGGATTTGAGACTTGGACAATTAACAGAAGAGCAATACAAAGACTTCAGATCATCCAATGTAGCATGGAAAGATATATGTTAGGATTAACAAGAAATGATTGAAAATAAAATATATAGTTGTGAGCACAAACAAATATTACTGACATTAAGATAAGAGGCTGCATTGGATATATTGCTAGAAGAGATGATAATATATGGACAGTTGAAATCTTAAACTAGATCCCAAAAGATTATAAAAGACATAGAAAGAGATCATATTTGAGATAGGGTGATGAAATAAGTTAAGTGTGCTGAAGTGATGTGGAGAAGAGAGGTTAGAGTAAAGAGAAACTGAATCAAATTGGGAAGACCTTCATCCTGCAATAAGTCAATAATGGTTGAAAATTTTGATGCTGGTGGTATTTATTACAATTTAATATGTGTAGATCCTGTTCTAAATTGTATATTTTTCATCTTCAGAGTGATGATAAACATTGAAGATATTTTAATTTAAAGCATTCTATTTGTACAGAACATTTTATTACTTCCTATATATATAGAAAGTTTATTATTATTTAAAATAGTTAATATAGATTTATTATTCTCATTACATAGAGTTTAATACCAAAATGGAGTTAATTTGTGTTAGCTGAGAAATTTCATGAAAACCTAGAATTAAAGGTTCCATAACAAACCCAATTCACCAGCCACAAATAGTTAAATAAAAATCTAGTTAATATTAGCTAAAGAATAAAGCAAACGACAATGTCAGGGAGGGCATCTGTCATAAATAATTATGTTTCAAAATTCTGAAAAGAGAAGAAATGAAAACATTTCATTAATTGGTTTAAAATAAATGAGTAATTAAGGGTTAACTAGTGTGAACGGAAGTTTAATAAAATAATCTATCATTCAAATAAAAAAAGAAAGAAATGAATACTAGTATTAAAAAATAGATTTTGAGAAGTTTTTTATTAATATGCTTTTAAAAGTTGTAGTTTTAATTAAAATCTTATCTAACATTTTAACCAATTTATTTATTGTCATAAAAAAATTGTTAGGGTGTGTGTTTTTGTTTATTATAACTATAGTCTATATGTAATCTCAAAATAAATGTTATCATTTACTGTCCACTTACTTTTCGTTCGCCATATATATAAAAATGTATGATTAGCAAAATAATTCTATGATTCACACCCTTTTTTTTTTTATTATTATAACTGGAATCTACAATATTATTTAAATGATGCTTTAATAAACTAAAGTCAAATAAAACTTCAATCAAATAAAGTAAATTAAAATTTTGTTAAGATAAGATTATAATAAGCCTATTATGAATGTTATGCATTAAAGTTATTTAGCATTAAATAATAATTAAGAAACAGCAGATTATTTGGTAATCAGACACAAGGAGGTTGCCTTGACAACAGATTGAGATTGTTGATTTTTATTGATATATTTATGGTTAAAAGGAGGTTGTCTTGACAACAGATTGAGATTGTTGATTTTTATTGATATATTCATGGTTAAAAGGAGGTTGTCTTGACAACAGATTGAGATTGTTGATGTTTATTGATATATTTATGGTTAAAAGGAGGTTGTCTTGACAACAGATTGAGATTGTTGATTTTTATTGATATATTTATGGTTAAAAGGAGGTTGTCTTGACAACAGATTGAGATTGTTGATTGTTATTAATATTGGGGTTGGTAGGTGTTGATTGAATTTAATGTATAGTTAAATTATGTATGTATGTCATTTTGATAATATTATTAATCATGATAATGATAATATATGTTACAAGTTTTGTTGGAAAGTAAGTTTTCTGGCTAAAATATCTTGGCAAAATACATTGCACTAAACATTGCCAGTAATTTGGCATCAGTTTCCCCAATTCTTATTAATAATTATCTAAGTATTTTATTTTACTTTTCTATGTCACTTACTGTAAGCTTTAGTAAATAATAGATGCCAGATGATAATGCATAATTAATCCCTGTTTTCTGCAGTCTTTTTCAATATCCCTAGACTAGTTTCAAGCTTAATTCAAAATTTATTACATATTATGGTTTTACAATATTTCTTTGCTGAGATTAAGTACCTATTTTATTATTTGATTGCTTAAGATTTTCTATTATTTATCATTACTTAAGTTTACTGCCATAGATTTACTGCACACGTAGATAAGTTTAAAACACTAAACATCACATGATCACCATTTCTTATGCTTACACAAGCTGTTTACATAGAGGCTAAACTCTCCATACAGTAGCACTACCAGTGCAAGCCAGAGTAATAATAGATGCAAGAAGGTCTGTGCATAAAATTTCTATCTAGTGCCTACTATTATATCCAGAGCGATGCTCTCATATCCAAGGCTCCGTACTGATGAAAGCTACAAGCTAGAAACCAGTCTGTGAATATTAGATGAGTAGGCACTAGATAGGGATTTTATGCACAAACCTTCTTGCACAGTTGATTATTTTGGCTTTTACTGGTGGTGCTACTGTATGGATAGTTTAGCCTCTGCATAAGTTTATGCATATGTTTAAATCTGAAAATCATAAGAACTTTCATTATTTTACATTAGAACTAATAATAGCATAGCTTACATATGCAAAAATGTTTTTTGTAATACATTTAAGGGCATAAGTAATGACAAATTGTCATTAGCAATAAAAGTGTGTAGCATTTTGTCTTGATTATTAGACATGCATTATATCGAGAATTTATTATCACATGAACACCATTACTATATGGAGAGTTTATCACTGTTAGAATTTACTATGTATAGATAATTCAGATTAAACACTTGGAAGTGCAACTAAGGAAAGCTTGAAAATGAAATTCTTATATGAAGTGAGAAATAAGAATGATCTAAAATGGAATTCCTATATTCCTAACATAATTTTCTGAGCATGTTTCGATATCTTTATGACATCATAATCATAACAATACAGCAGCAAAGTGAATTGTGTGGTAAATAATTTGAGAATGAGAGACCAATCTAAATATGAATTAATAATATTAATAATAAATTATGATTTTAAAGATTTCAAAATAAATGAAATTTTTTGATAATTGATTAAAAAGAAATTTATTGTTTTGGTTAAACTATCAAAGAATATATTACTCATTGGTACCAAAATGTATTAGATTCCAAATAGAATAAAATCAGAAATTTTCTTTATAATTATTATTTGTCTGCTGTAAGGGTAGCTTATAATCCTACCAAAACCAGCCTTTATTTATCCACACCACCAAACCAAACCCCTTCCAAAGATAAGCTTAACCAATAGGTGGTTGAATATGCACTATCCTTTTTTTTAAGCATACATATATATATGACAAATTTTTGCTTTGTTAGATAGTAAACAAATGTCACAATGAACTAATTTCTCTTATTTAATGAAAAATAAAAGCCTAATTAAAAAAATCATTTAAATATATATATATACCAACAATAAATTAATTATCAATGTGTTGTACTTCGCGAATTTGCACTATCCTTTCTTTTAAGCATACACACACATATATATATACGCGACAAATTTTTGCTTTGTTAGATATCAAGTTAAACCAATGTCACAATGAACTAATTTCTCTTATTTAATGAAAAATAAAAATCCAATTAAACAAAAAAAAATCATTTAAATATATATATACCAGCAACAAATTAATTATCACTGTGCTGTACATCATAAATTGAGACATAGACTTAGTAAACATGGTGATGACCCAATGTCAAGCCAATCATTAAGCAACCAAGTGTGGAAAATAAAAGTAGAATTCTGTTATATAATTTTATTTTTTAACTACAACCAATATAATGTGCAAAAATAGGCAGCCATGGCAATGTCAAAGGAAATGGAAAAGCTAGTATACCAAACACTGGAAACTAAACATGATATAAAAGCAAACCCTGTTCATTTCTGTTATCTTTTATTATTTTTCAAATAATGCATTAACTATATAAAGCCAACATCCTAAGATTGAATGCTCGAATGCAAGAGAAAATGGTTGACTTGTTCAAAAATTCTGAATTATCCATATAATTTTCTTAGTGCAAAACCATAAAAAATTACAACTGATGTTTAAATTAAGAAAAGTTTGATAAGTTGGTGTGATTTAGTAAAATAATTGAACTGGTCTTAAATTGATATTCAAGAAACTACGCTATTATTTGAACACAGAGAAAGAAGAAATAGAACATTGCCAGCATTTAAATAAAATGATGAAATAACTTTTTATTTTCTAAGCCATTAAATGCCAAATAGCAAATAAAAAGAGTTAAATCTATAATAAACTGCTGTGCAATGTATTCTGGCTAAATTAACAGTGCCAGCCATAGGACTGAGTGCTACTGACCCATCCCTGGAAGCACATTTGACTTAATCAACTTACCCTGTATAATGCCTAAAGAAACACTAAGTGTATTACACTAAATGTCTACATGGATTGAGAAGGAGAGCAACTGCAAAAAAATGGATATAATATTATTTCAAGTGCGTTGCCAAGAAATTCCAGTGAGTGATGAATAATTTACTAAAGGAAAGTGATCTGAAGAGAGATAGATTGTATCCATAAAAGACATTATTGTCAAACTCAAGGACATTAACCAAAATGACCTAATGAAAAATTTTATTTTATTATGTATATACGTTTTATATATGTCTGTAAAATTGTAGTTTTAATTTTTTTCCACGCTTGGAAGTGAGTCTACAAGTTGGAAGACTCCATATATGCAATGAAATGGGGGAGGGGGTTATTAAGTTAGATAAAAAAATTTATTTATGTTAAATAAAGTCTAGGTCAGCTTTCCCTCTGTAGTGACTTTACATTGATCATCATCATGATATGGAATAAAGTAAGACCTTTAAGATTATTCCATATTAAGCACATACACTTATTACAGGACAGGGTTCATATTATTTGTTCATTATTAACTAACAATCATATTTATTTTTTCAGTATAAATGACTAATCTTCTTGTACAGATGTTCTTTTCTATCAATCATAGGGAACCATACATAGATAGGAAGGTCCCCAAAGAAGATGGAAAATCGCTAATTTGAATTGGATAATGAGGCTACTATGGATATACCTGTATAATATAAATTAGCTAGTTAGCTTCATGGCTGATTTAATAATTTTTTTTTTAATTTTTATTTACTTGGTAAAAAATCAGTGCTATATTATGTATTTCTACCATGGATAAGGGTTTGGAATAATGAACACATTTAATTGTTGATATGGTAGAAATACATCCTTGACACACACAATTATATTGTTTTATCATGTTAAAAAGTTTTAAATTCTTTTGTTTTGTTTTAATAAACATTGTCAATTTGATTTACATTAATCTGGCATCTAGTTTATCAAAATCATTTATACATTTATCCATCACCTGGTAACCGAGGATATACATACACACACATCTTATATAATAACACAATATGTTTGGATGGATCTTTAAATCAATCGGAATCTATATAGAGATGTGGAAGTTGCTATATAATGTAAGTTCACCCCTGAAGAGAACCAAAGGCAGATTTCTCCCTGAGTACAAATACTGAGACATAACGGAGCCTGAAGAAGAGATGAGGTATAGATGAACTAGCCCAAAATGTATCTAAATTTAATGTGCAAACACAGAGTTAGCCCATTGGAGATAGATATGATCATGTTCATTGCATCATTCACAGCATCCTACCTGAAGACCCTAGGGTTGACCATAATGTTCCCCCTCTCTTGTGGTAAACCCCCAGTGCATTACACTACAAATGATCTGAAAATTACAGTCAAACTTATAAAATCTTTTTATGTTAAAAAATATTGATGCAAACAGCCATGGAAAAACAAAATTTTATTTAAAATGTATTCAAAATGTCTGGAAATTTATTTGCAGTGTCAATGCAAGAAAAAAATCTCTAATAGCAAAGATATTCTGTCTACTGTAGGATTTCCAATCTCATATTTCAGATTTTGCACTCAAGGCTGACAGAATCAGGGGGAAAACAACTAGAATAGAACAAAGTATTTCTCTTTCATCATGTTTTTTTTCTAACCTAATAAAACCAATAGTTAGGGTGAACCAGAACTACATTCTGACTTACCTTAAACAGAGTAAAGTTCCGAGAGTCGGATATAATTTCAGACTTTCTACATCAACTTTGAATTAATATTTATCATATAAAAGCACTTTGACCTAAAAGCAAAACTATAACAGATCTAACAAGATATTGCCTAGTAATTGTTTAAAAGAATAATTTTAAAAATTGTGTCCATAGTTGAGAATCATTTATCTTTAGCAAAGACTAGATTTAATGTAGGATGAAATTGTTATGAATGATTTTTTAACTACTCACAATTGAAGAAGTGCTTTAAAAATAAATTGTTACATTTTCATTTACCATTGTCAAACTCCCTCCACTCCCAAGTTTGACGCCATCCATTTCAGATAAATACACTAATGATTATTACCAATCATTATCGAAACTAGAGATTATCTCTAGCACAGATATAAACTTTAAACCTCAGTTTAAGATTAATGTATCTGATCTTTTAATTTTACACACACACGGAGTTATTCACCTTTTTCTGTCCTGTATGTAATATCTTTATAGATATAATAAACACCTCCTTACTTCCCCATTCTTTTTAAATTAATATAAATAAAGATACAATAAAAGACAAATGACCCCCAAGATGCAATTCGTGCTGAACCAGCACTCATCAGTTGGCCCAGGTCACTATCTCTCATATATATTTCTATTATATGCAAAGTATTTATCTAGAGTAAATTGTTACATTTTCATCTACCACTGTCAAACTCCCTCCACTCACAACTTTGACGCCATCCATTTCAGATAAATACACTAATGATTATTACCAATCATTTTTGAAACTAGAGATTATCTCTAGCACAGATATAAACTTTAAACCTCAGTTAAAGATTAATATATCTGATTTTTTAAATTTACACACACGGAGTTATTCATCTTTCTCTGTCCCATATGTAATATCTTTATATATATAATAAACATCTTCACACTTCCCCATTCTTTTCAAATTCATATAAATAAAGATATAATAAAAGACAACTGACCCCAGGATGCATTTCATGCTGAACCAGCACTCATCAGTTTTATTATATCTTTATTTATATGAATTTGAAAAGAATGATGAAGTGTGGAGGTGTTTATTATATCTTTAAAAATAAACTTAAAATTAATGCTTGTATTTATATTTATTTAATATCAGTTTGTGATTGTGTTTTGAAATAATTCCCTCCTTTTAAAAATCTTTAAAATTTTGAAATGCAGAAACACTATTAATTTATTTGACAAAGTACTCTTCACCAAAAAATAGTTCTCACAACTCTGAATCATTATCATAGCTAATATAATCCCCCCTCCCCCCGCCAGAATTTAATTCTTTCACTTTATTTGATTGATATGCTCAGAATTGTCCAAAAATAAAATGCAGAAAATTCATTTATACTGATGACATTGCCTTTACTTGGTATGGAAGGCTAAAGAGTTGAATAGTGGAGTAGATTGATACCTATCTATTAAAGTTTGAAGATTTGATATCTTATTATAAACTGAGCATTGATTGTATATGTGTGTGGGAGATGATGATATGGACCTACTGATGAATTCTCGCTTAGCATGAAATATGTATATTGGAGATCATTTATCTTTTTCACATGTGTGTGGACATGTGTATTGGTTATATTAGATAGATTGGATAACTGAAAGGAGCTTGAAAGTTTGGGCTCAAATCCCCTCTAATTACATCTAAACTCCAAGAATATAAAGTGTACCTGTATTTAAATATTCAAAAAATCTCATTATAAAAATATAACTTTAGAAACTTCTTCAAAGGTTCAATCTTATTTCCACTTCAAAAAGAAAAATGAGTTGAATCTTCCATATATATAATGATAGAGAGCATCCCATAAATATTCTGCAATAATAGACAACATCATGGTCTTACATTTTTTAATTTTAAGCCAATAAACATCACACGACCACCACTTCTTATGCTTGTGTATAACTGTTGTTAAAACAGGCAAAACTCACTATATGTATTGACACATACAGCAAGCTAGAGTAATGAATGGATGCCAGAAGGCTTGCGCACAAAATCCCCATCTAGTGCCTACTCATCCAATATTCCAGACTAGTTTCTGGCTTGGGGCCTTCATCAGTGAGGAGTCTTGGATCTGAGAGCACTTCACCTAGATCTTAGGATCTAATGCAACCCTCTAGCAAACACCTTTTATCTTCACTTAACTACAAAACTATGAGTCTTAAACTGAAAACACCTTAATGTTTTCAATCCAAGCCCATTAGCTTATATAGTCTAGCTTGCTGTGTGTGGCAATACGTATAGTGAGTTTTGCCTATTTTTCTAATTAAACGGGATTTTATTTATTTATATCTATCGTAAGACATATCTAAAATAAATTTTAGAAACAGCTTTTTTATAGATCCGACTGAGTCATAAAGATGTTGAAATGTGGATTTTTAAATACTTTTGTACATTCTACTTGGTAAAATCTTCTTTCATTAAACTTTTTGATATATAATTTGATATTTCAATAAAAATAACTGCCTGTCACTTAATCCATTTCTTTACAGAAGCTACTGAGCCTTTTACATATTTCATTATCAAATTACAAACTGTTTTAAAAAAATTTATATAAAAAGCTACCAACTCAGTATTATTATTCACTTAACACAGTTTGTCTGTTTATATGAACTTTACATCAAGTCCCGGATTTAACCAAGAAAGATTCTAAGCAATTAAAGAATTGTATTGTTAATAATTGTTTTTTCTTTCTTTGTGAAATTCATTTTTTTTTACCGAGATCTATGAATAAAATGAACTGAATGAATTATAGATATTACCAATCTCTAATCAATATTTTAAAATTAGCCATAATGTCTGTACTTATTGATAATAAATAAAATTTAGTAATCTTTGATTTATGTCACTTTGACTAAACATAATTCCTGATGTGATGTGATGCGTTTTGACATCTCATTAAACAGAGTTAGCAATCTCTCAGCAACTATGCCCAGAGAAACTTGTTAGCCACTTTACCTTCCCGTTCCATTCCTCACCCTAAGTTTTCCTATAATCTGCTCCATCCCATTTCCACAACATAACCTTTGTCAAGACTATGGCCTTTATATCTAAATCTCCCTTATCTTTTCCCAAACCCAGCATAAAAACCAATAACCCACTTTCTGTATAATCACTTTGTTCATATTTATTCTTCCATAACTTTATTATTTGTACACTTTCTGATTTCAAGCATTTACATTCAATTAACAGATGCCTATAATTTTCTATGCCTTCCTTACACAATTTGCAGATTAAATCACCCATATTTTTCCATTTACATGTATATTCTCTTGTTGCTAAAGATCCCGTTCAAGCCTTAAACAATAAACTATTTTTCTTGCTGTTATCATAAATTAACTCGCATCCAATGTTCCATTTACTTTTATATATATTTAAACTCTTTTTACACTCCATACTAGTTCTCCATCTCTCCAATTCTTTATTAATTCATCTATTCTTTTATCACATTCCTTGCCACTATAACACTCACGAAATCCTCCTAACACAATCATCCCATATTTTGTACAAGTATACTGATATAAATTATTTATCCAAATCTTTTGCATACCACATTGCCTTTCTTACTCATCTTGTTGCCTGCCCTTTACTTGTAACCCAATTAAATACTATTTTGGCTATTCTTTTATTATCCATAAACTGCAACCTACCAAACATTTTTATTTTACTTTTTGCATCTTTCATATGAAAACTTGACTGCCCCATTCCTGATAATAAGTAACTAATGCCATCTATAGGACACTCTCTTTGGTGAAATATCCAAATTCTTTTATAACTGTTGTGTTTATCCAGTTATCTTTTAAAAAATATATTTTAGAAATAATTTGTAGATTTATCATTGTATATAAAAATGGATCTGTATGATTAAAATTATTTTACTGTTAAGCATTTTGTTACTGACATATAGACTTATATATAAGCTATTCAATTTATGGAGTTTTATTCTTTGTTTAAAAACCGTATCTTAGGAGTAACAAGAAGAGATCGAAAACAAAATACATGTGTGAGAGGACAAACAAGTGTTATATTATCATTGAAAGAACTAAAAACTAAAGTAGAGTTGGGCTGGACTTATTGTTTGGAAGAAATGATAAGAGATGAACAGTTGAAATCTTAAATGGGATTCCAAGAGATTGTAAAAGACTTAGAAAGAAACCATATGTGAGATGGGTAGATGAAATAAGGAAGTGTGCTGATGTGGAGAAGAGAGCTAGAAATCAGAGAATATGGATTGAACTTGTAGAGACCTTCATCCTGCAGTGGACTGATAAGGCTTGAAAATGATGATGATGATGATGTCAGCAGTATGAAATTGTATGTTATTTAGCAATCATTTTTGTTTAATATGGTCAATATTCTTGTAATATTTAAGCTAAATCTTAAATTTCAAGATAAAGAGAATATTTTGTAAAGGTTTGGTGTAAATCAACGAAAAGTTATGGATGATAGTCACATGATATTTATCACATGATCAGTTATTTAACTTAGTAATCTCTTTGGAAGTTATATAACCTGCTTTTTAATAGATAATATTTGTGCAGAATAGCTTCTCTTTAAAAATGAAGTTTATTTTTTAAAAAAAAGATATTTTGAAATAAAACAAAAATTGAAACTGAAAACTGCATTGTTAATAAAATAATAAATAATTTAATACTTCACTATAAATAATTCCATAGTATTAAACTTCATGCGTTTTAAAATTAATTTTATTTATTTATTTTGGAACGAGTTAAAAGAGAAGTATCACAAACTATCGATAATGTTGATTATTTTTTAATTAATAATATTGATTGATTATATTATAAACAAATATATATATATTAAATAAAAGATTTTCACAAGTGTTTAGATTTAAATGATAGAAATTTAATGAGAATTATCTGATGCATCTATAAAAATATAAAGTGAAAGGTAGTTAAATTTTTACTATTTATATATTGTAAAAAGTAAAAAAAGAAAACAATTTAACTTCCATCATCAGATGTTCAATGAAATGGATGGCTGAAGAGTTGTGGGTTGGAGTAGTTTGAAGCCTGTCCATTAAAGTATGAAGATTGGATATCTTAATATAAAGCTGAGCACTGACGGTATATATGTGTGGAGATAGTAATCTGGACCAAGTGATTATTGCTAGTTTAGCATGAAATACGTATATTGGTGCTTATTTATCTTTTCAACGTGCCTGTGATCAGGTGGGTCAGCAATATGAGATGGCAAGGAGAGTTGAGGGTCGTGTGAAAGTCTGAGTTGAATCTCTTATATATTACAGTATATATGTGCAGGTGGGTGTAAGCCTGTACAGTACATTAAATTTATTAATAGCAGTAATTTTTTTATCATATTTTGTCAGAAATATATATATTTCTCATGTGTCATAGCATCAGCCGGGAAGCGAACCCGCTAATCCGGAACAACTGCTTGTAAGGCGACGGTGCTGACCTCTCGAAACTATATGCAATATATTAAACAAATATATTGTTTAATATATATATATATTAGCCATTATTACTTTAAATAAGATAGTGGGCTTAGGTTTAGTCTAAAAAAAATTATATTAATTATGAACTTCATTTAATCCTACAGAATAAACGTTGATCCTCATTTATTCTTTCTACTTCCTTCTTGCGTTCTAGACTATTTAATCATATTCCTCTCTTTTTTTCCTACATGGGTACATTTATTACTTTAATAAATAAATTATTATTTTGTAATGATAATGCAGGAATAAGAATAATTGCATATATTTTATTATCATATTTGTGGTATTTTTCATCTGTTTTTATTTTGGATAAATTAAGATAGGAAGAGCAGTAGGTCCGTCTATAACAATTTAAATGTCTCAAATGGTATAATAAAAGCACATAAGTTTTTTTACCATTATTTTTATTTTATTTTTTAATATACTTATAAAAAGGGATAATGTACAAATATATTAGAATATTATCATTTTTACAATTAGATGAAGTAATATTTGAAATTCAGTCACTCTTCATATACCTGGAGCTTATTATATATATATGTGTGTGTGGGAGATGATAATCTGGATTAACTGATGAGTGCTGGTTCAGCACAAAAAAAGTATATTGGTGATTATTTATCTTTTCTACATGTGTGTGGCCATGTGTACCAGTGGTATGAAATAGTGTAGATAGTTGAAGGGTGCTTGAAAGTCTGTGTTCTAATCCCCTATGTTTATGATTAGATGAAGTGAAATTTTAGGTATAACTATTTTATTGCTATTATTGATTTTGAAAATAAATTCAAGTAAATAATATATGAATACTTTAATTAGGATTTAACCTGTATTCAATTCGTAATAATCAAGTATATTTTTTCCAATAGAGGGACCTTCCAAACCACAACCCAAGATAGTGACTTTTATAAAGATAAGAGTGGCCATCTTATCGTTAACCTAAATTTCCACTTATATAGGTGAATCTGAAGCATCTATTTAAGACCACTATTTCCTTAACAAATTAACTATCTTGTGTCATGGTTTGGAAGGTCCCTCTATCTGCAAAATATGCTTGATTATTACAAATTTTAAAGCACGTTGAATACAGGTTAAAGCCTGATTAAAGTATTTACATATGCTTTCTGTGCATGCAATAAATTAATTACTACTTGTTAATAATATATGTAAAGTAATTCCAACTACTTAAGCATATTCAAAATAGTAAAGTCTTTCTAATATATTTTGTATTTGTAAAGGTATTATTTTTATTTTTCACTTAAAAAAAAACTCAATTTGCAGTTGTTCCTTTTTTTGTAATAATTTTCAAATAATTTAATAATCAATTTATACTTGGGAATGCAAATAAATCTTCTCTTGGATCTCATTGGTGCCCCTGATTATGATTGTATCATCATATATATTATAATTAATTATTCGCTTTTTTCTGCAATTAAAATAACCATAGTCAGTGCCTATTAAATGCTATATATATAACAAAATACTGCAATTAACTCTACAGTTTTTAAAATTCCAATAAATAATAACTATGAATAATCTCTATTGATAAATATTCTTTTTTCATATTTGATTGCTGTAGTAATTTAAGCTTTTGGTCGCTTTTTTTTTCCATTGATATTATATTTGTTAAATATTATTTTCGGAGTTTTGACTTTTTTTTTTTGTTCATTATTAATTACTATTATGCTTGATATTTTGATTTCTATAGGTATTTGATTTTTTGTTTTTGTTTTGGTCATATAATTACACTAACATTTTTGTGATCAATAATAATTGCTAAATTTAGGGGTGTATCATATTTGATTGCCATAGTAATTTGACCTTTTGGTCACATGATTATGCTGGCAGTATTTTATTTTTGCTGATTTTTTGGGGTAATTTACTAATTCTTAATACACTTGATATTTTGATTTCTAGATGTATTTAATTTTCTTATTTTGATTATGCTTAGTTCTATAAAATTTGCATATTTATTTTTTTAATGGAAATTGTGATATTTTAACAGTTTTGGATAAATTCTAAGCTTGCATTTTATACACATTTAATGAAGCTGTATAATAATAAATAAGCTGAGTACTTTTGGGAATTCTATGTTCCCATATTCATAGCCCTGTTCACTAAACGTTAGTAGATATCATAGTAATATATGCAAATTTATGTAACAATATTTAAACTAATTGGAATTCATAGTGACTTTGCATGTTATCTATCATCCTTAATTGCTTGGTTGAGTTAACTATGGTTTTGAGGCTCCCTTTAGAAAACAAAATAGCATAGAGTGCATTCTAAACTAGTACCTACTTTTCACCATTTCACTTTTATATTCATTAAGAAATACTTAAAAATAATTATCAACATAATAGATGATTTTTATACAATATGTCATAAAATGAATGTAAATATATAAATCATATTGAGAGGGAAGCAATAAATATTATAAACAATATGATAACATTTACATTCTTAGCAATAGCTTAGTGCTTCTTGACACTTTATAATCAGATTTTATTGTATCAGAACTATATTATAAAATTTAATGAAAGCTATATATTACAAAGATGGTCTAATATGGGGTTGTTTTTCTGTCATATTTCAATATATAAAAATACAAAAAGAAATTATTAATAAGAAATGACAAAACAAGTATAAATTCAGCTTGCTTTCATTTGATTGATCTTATGTCACTGCAAGTTATTTTAATATTTAAAGAAAGTGATCTCAACATATTTGAAAATCAAAATTAAGTTAGTAAACAGAAGATAGGCTAATCTTTAAAAACGTGATTAGTAATTATATTTTTTATAAAAGTCACTAGTATTTAATTAAATAACAAATAAATAAATTCAAGCTTTTAAAAAAATAATATGCCATTTATTTATATACAAATTGTATTCAAAATTAATAAGAAAATATGATTAAATGGTAAACTTATACTTTAGCCAATGATAAACAGGCAAAAACTCTCCATATAGTAGTGCCACCTTGTGCTAACTAGAGTAATCAATGGATGCCAGAAAGCTTGTGCATAAAATCCCTATCTAGTGCCTACTCATCCAATATCCCCAGACTAGTTTCTGGCTTGTGGCCTTCATCAGTGAGGAGCCTTGGATCTGAGAGCACTGCACCTATATCTTAGGATCTAATGCAAGCCTCTAGCAGCCACCTTTTATCTCTACTTCACTACAAAACTATGAGAATGAAATTGAAAACACAATAATATTTTCAATCTAAGCTCAATAGCTTATATAGTCATATGTCTCCTCACTGATGAAGGTCACAAGCCAGAAACTAGTCTGGGGATATGGATGAGTAGGCACTAGGTAGATATTCTATGCACAAGCTTTCTGGCATCTATTGATTACTCTAGTTAGCGCAAGGTGGCACTACTATATGGAGAGTTTTTGCCTGTTTACTAACAGTTATGTGCTAGCATGAGATGGTGATCATGTGATGTTTAGCCAATGGTGTTGATGATTATCCAAATACAAAGAACAATACTGTTTTAATATTGTGTTATCTATAAAGCTAGATTCTTGTGAATGACTAGCAAATATATATATATGGAATGAGCTTGCTTTGTCAAAATACTTAAAACATCATTAATTAATCCAAAATAGCTATATAAGTTTTTTTTTACATAAATTTTATAAGTGGTATCTTATATCATTCCTAAAAAAAAAAAAAATATTTGTTTTATCTAATTATCATTCCAAATTTGAATTTTTTTTTATTATAAGTATTATTTTCAATAAATATTTATAATATTTAAATAGATATATAATATATATACTTTAAGCTAGATGTAATTAGAGGAGAATCGAACCCAGACTTTCAAGCTCTTTTTTGTCATCCATTTTATCATATACAACTGATACACATGACCACATATATGTAAAAAAGTAAATGATCTCCATTATATGTATTTTGTGTAGAACCAGCATTCATTAGTTGGTTCACATCATATATATATATATATATATAGAGAGAGAGAGAGGGAGAGAGGAGATGATCATCTGGACCAACTGATGAGTACTGGTTCAGCATGAAATACATATATTGGAAATCATTTATTTTTCCACATATACTTGGTCATGTGTATCAGTTTTATAAGATGGAATGGATGACTAAATGGACCTTGAAAATCTGGGTTCAATTCCCCTCTAATTAATAAATGTTTGTATAAAAAATATATAACAATAAATTCATAAAAATAAAGAAATAAAATCACTTTGGTTTAGAAAAGTTTCTAACTGGAATCATTTAATTGTTTTTGAAGTTCAGTTATTATAATGAAATAAATTTATTTTTTATTGGAAGTGTTAGTTACAATTTCTTCCAAAAGTGTAAGCTTGTGGTTAAGACCTGTAGAGGTCTCTACTATCGCATTTTCATGCGCATATTCTTAAGGTTTACAGCCTTAGTAAATATTAAATAATTATTATAATATTTGTCTAAAAAATTTACTTGAGAGCATAAAACTTATACTTCATGATCTAAATTTAAATTAATGAGATTTTTTGAAAATAAAAGCATATCTAAGAAGGTATTAAGATGATCACATATTCAATTAAAAAATTATATGAAATTAAGGCAGTGGTTGTAGCCATTGCAAGTTAAACAGTATTTTAATGGTTTCACCAATTACAGATCTTCAAGGTAATATCCACTTTTTTGTCACTGATCTAAACAAAACACTATTCCTAGTTATCCCTTCTCAAACGTATGTCTAGAGAACTCAAATAAAACATAATATATAATACATTGTTTAATAAATCTAATAGAATAATATTCAATAGTCAACAGAGACCCATAAAAAGTAACTAATAAGCACACACACAATGATATAAATACTAATAAAAGCTCGTAATAATTTCATTTATAAAATATAATTATTAAGTAGATAAATATTTAGTGAATATTTTTTTACTTTTGATTAAATTAATAATTTTGACTGAGTTATATAAGTAAAATCAAGTTTGCATGGAATTTTTAATTTATACTACTTTAATTTATTTTTTTATTCATTCCTCTTCTAATTATATTAAGTTCAGTGTAAACCACTAAACATCACATGATGTCCATTTTTTATGCTTGCTCAATCTGTTAAAACAGAGGCAAAAACTCTCCGTACAGTAGTGTCACTCAGTGCAAGCCAGAATAATCAATGTATCTAGGTGCAGTGCTCTCAGATCCAAGGCTCCTCACTGATGAAAGCCAGAAGCTAGAAACTGATGAGTAGACACTAGATAGGGATTTTATGCACAAGCCTTCTTGCATCCATTGATTACTCTGGTTGGCACTGAGTGGCACTATTGTATGAGAGTTTTTGCTGCTGCTTATGTTCAGTATAGGCAATATACTTGTAGTTAAATATTACCTTTCATTTAAATAATTGGAAACAAAATGATTTCTTTCTAATGATTCTTTTTTGAATATAAACATGGAATCTTTTGTTATATATATCACTAGAACAAACTTTTAAAGCGAAATTAAAAAAAATAATTATATATTCCAAATCTGATTACTGATTTCTTCTGTGTATTTATATATGATGTGAGCTTGCATATACTGAGTATGCAAAGATATATAGCAAAAAATATAAAAATTTTGATATAGTTACTAAAAATTAAATATTCTTATAACTAAATATTATAATGGTAAATTTAAATGAAATTGTGTTATAGCTATAAATATTACCATGGTAAATTTACCTGATTAAATTGAAAAATAGTTTTTAATAAAATCAAAATGAATATATATTTATTTCTGATGTTGTAGATTAATAGCGTTCAATTTTAATTTGTCTTGATTACTTTTTTCAGTATGAATTCAATAATTTTTTAACACAAATAATTGAGGCTCCAAGTATGTAGCTAATGAATTTTCAGTAGTCATTTCTAGAATGCAGTATGATTGTTTTTAGAAGAACCTAATGAAGGAACAACTATCCACTAAGCATTGAATAGTCACTTAAAATCTTTTGGTTTCCTGTAGTCTCTGGCTTTGATCCAATGACACATAGTTTAAGCTTGTTCTTATATATTGGATTATTTCCATCATTTAATATTAAATATTGAATGTCTTTAGAAACAATGTTAAACTGTATTTAAATTTTCCAATTACATTCAACTGTTAGTAATAGTAAACACAGGTGAGTATATCCAAATTTTTGAGTGATATTATTCTCTTATTTTCATGTGTTTCTGGCCTGACCAGCAATAGTATTAACATGGGAATCAAATCTGGACCTTTCGATTCTTGAATATTGAATTTGATGATTCTGCTGTGACCAACTGAGCCATTCAATATTTAATGTTAGATAATGGAAATAGTACAACATAAATGCCATCATAAAAAACCTTGAGACAAACACACTTCAGATATCTTATTGTTAACATTTTAAATCTCTCTTAATCCTAATCCCATTGTAATATTAACTGTAATGATGATTACAATATTTCATCTGATATGTCTTTTATAGATTCATTTAATAAATATATTTAATTTTCCAAATAATTGATGGTTTTTTACGTCTCTACTGGGTTAGATTGGTTTTTCAAAATAACTAATTAATATATTTAATAATCAATATTCTCTGTGCCTGTATTATAATTGTTTTTACAATTTTTATGTTTTAATTAAAAATGAAAAAAATACTCTTAGTAAAATATTTGAAATCATCTCATTTCTTTCTGAGTTATAATTGTCTAGGTATATTGCATAAAAATATTTAATATTAAGTTTAATATAAGTAAACAATTTTATGACCTTCTTTCAAAAGCTCAATTACATATTTTTAAATCTACAGATTCACATGATATAAAAATCATATATCTGGTTGAATTAACAATTGTGAAGAGTTTTGTAGAAAAAATCAAGTTTGCATGGGATTTTTAGTTTATAATACTTTCTCTTATTTTTTAGCCTTGCAAGTAATTAGAAAACAAAACAATTTCTATTTAATGATTCTATTCTGAATGTAAGAAATCACTTATTGTGTGTGTGTGTGTATATATATATTTAACCCGTGCAAATCTTCGTTTTAACATATATATATATATACATATATTCTGACTAGGATGAACTTTTAATAAAATTGATAAAAATCACATTTATTCTTGTATTGATTCTTGAGCTTATCTGTGCATGAATATATGTGAATATGCTTGGTCTATCGGGCAAAAATATAACCCTTCATTTAATAATAAACATTCTGTATCTGTAAATCACAACTTTCCTTCCAACATTGAAGAAAGTATTGAGTTTTCTTTACTTGAATAATGTTCAAATCTCAGGATATATTCCATGATTAAAATATTGTGATTCATGCAAATAAAATTAATTGCTATAAGAATCTTAAGTAATACTGCCATACTAGGTGAATAATATAAGCAAACAAAAGCACACTTTTTCATGCACTTTATCCAATGCAAATACATTTTATCATTCCAAAACAGTGTGATAGAGATACTTTATTAATCCCATCTAATATATCTGAAATTGACAGGCAAAACTCTCCATACAGTAGTGCCACTCAGTGCAGGCCTGAGTAATCAATGAATGCCAGAAGGCTTGTGCATAAAATCCGTATCTAGTGACTACTCATCCAATATCCCAAGACTAGTTTCTAGCTTGTGGCTTTCATCAGTGAGGAGCTTTGGATCTGAGAGCACTGCATCTAGATCTTAGAATCTAATGCAACCCTCCAGCAGCCACCTTTTATATCTACTTAACTACAAAACTATGTGTCTGAATTTGAAAACACAATATTTTCAATTCAAGCTTATATAGTCATATAGGTAAATTTTAAACTGATAGTTTTGTAGTTAAGTAGAGATAAAAGGTGGCTGCTGGAGGGTTGCATTAGATTCTAAAATCTAGGTGCAGTGCTGTCAGATCCAAAGCTCCTCAATGATGAAAGCCACAAGCTAGAAACTAGTCTGGGGATATTGGATGAGTAGGCACTAGTTAAGGATTTTATGCACAAGCCTTCAGGCATTCATTGATTACTCTGACTTGCACTGAATCGCACTACTATATGAAGAGTTTTGTCTGTTTTAATAAGTTATGAGCAAGCACAAGAAATGGTGATCATGTGATGTTTAGTGATCTAACACCAATCCTCCCTAATAGGATAGTGGTGGCTATGATTACTAAAGAACCAAAGACACCAAAATGTATGGGTACTGAACTGAGTTCAGACCTATATGACTATAAAATTTTAATTGTTTATTTGTATATATTTAGATTTTTTGACTGTATATATACACATAAATAATAGATATATGCGCCAAAATCTACTTTATTCACTTATTAAAATTGATGCATATTATAGCAAGCAGTTAATCTTTTTTTTTTTTTTTTTAGAATTGAGATTTGATAATAATGAATACATATACTGTATTCTTACATCTATTTTTGTAGTCATTTGCATAGGTGCTTCCAAATCTCAATTAATTTGTTAATTAATTATTCTACTTTTAAAAAAATCAAAGGTTTTTCTTTGTGCTAGTATATAAAAACAATTGTATATATTTTGGTGCAATAAATTAGTAACTAATTGATTAAACTTTTAACAAAAGTTCAATGAAGATGGTTTAATATAATTATTTGTTAATTGGGTAACCGTTAATTGTAATTTTTGTTTATTTATTTAGTTGTAGTTTCTGACTAAATCCGTTCCTCTGACTAATTAAAATTTTAGACAACTATATAAATGTTTTTTTTAATTTATGTTTGTGTGCGTGTGAAATAAACAATCTTCTGATAATTAAATTATTTAGTCAAATAATTGATTTATAAAAATCTCAGAAATAAATACCTGGTGTTTATAAATTATTGATGCAATTCTTTTTGTGTGTGTGTGTCAAATGAACCAGGAAGCAAGCGAACCCGGGCCAACTGCTTGGAAGGCAGCTATGCTAACCACTAGGCCAACAGCGCTATTCACAAACTTGTGTGTGCCAAAGGATACTTAGCAGACATAGTTAATGAGTTTTGTGATTTTTTTATAGCTTTTTTGATTGTATTTATAGTATAGTGTCTATAATCATTTTGAAAAATCCTCTCCTTTATTTTTAATGATGCTATATAGACAAATAAATAAGCGCAGAAGAATGGCTGGCTGCTTATTAAAGTAATTTTCTGGTTCAATTGACAACTAAAATAAAAATTTGTAATTATAAATTTATTAAACGCACATTGATTCCGTAAGTAATATTTACTGAGGCTATAACCTCGATAATATGCGTATAAAATAAAAATAAATTTGAGATGAAGCAGTACTAAGAATGCAGAAAACTATTAATGAATGACATTAAATTTAATATCAGTAACACTAACATAGAATAATCATAAATATATCTAAGCAAAGGCAAAACTCTCCATACAGTAGTGCCACCCTGTGCCAACAAGAGTAATCAATGGATGCCAGAAGGCTTGTGCATAAAATCCTCCTCACTGATGATGGCCACAAGCCAAAAACTAGTCTGGGGATATTGGATGAGTAGGCACTAGATAGGGATTTTATGCACAAGCCTTCTGGCATCCATTGATTACTCTTGTTGGCACAGGGTGGCACTACTGTATGGAGAGTTTTGCCTTTGTTTACAACAATTATGTGCTAGTATGAGATGGTGATCATGTGATGTTTAGTGGTTTAACATAAATATATCTCTTATTGAATTGTCAATAATAAAAAGAAGTCATATAAAAAGAATGTTTAGTGATTTTTACTTGATAATCAGAACACTTCTAAACAAATTTATAGCTTCAGTGCTCTATGTGGATTCAGGCAGTAATAGAATGGATACACTAAAGCTAAAAGGTCTATGATCACAGATCAGGTTTATCTCTTCTGGTACTCAAATGTCATTCTGAATAGCAAACTATTTGATTATTTAAATATTATAGCTTCAATAGAAAGTAGTCATATATAAAAGTTTTATTCGTAAATTAAAATATAATAAAACTGTACTTCTTAACATAATTGGTGTCATTCAAATAATTTAAGGACAGGTTTGCTGCCCTAATGATAGTTTTTAACTATTAAAAAATATTACACTGAAAGTTAGTTCATTATTTTATGCAGTTAATACTAAAAGAAGAACAATAAAAGAAGTCCATGAAACTAAATTATGTTATAAGATAAAGTTCTAAAATATTAATTAAAAAATATTAAATAATATCCCCCCCTCCCCCAAAAAAAACATTAAGATATTTCCATATTGCTTCTTGATTGGCATCCTCACTTGCAAATTTTTATTTTATCTGAGCGTCATTGGTTGAGTGATTTATCCTTAACCATATTTCACTGTAGGAATATGATCCCATTCCTTTAGAAGTGGACTGATGGACTAATAGTCATTGTGATTAACAACTGATTCACCAAAATCACAAAAAAATTATATACTACTGTAAAATATGAAAGTTTGAATTAAAAAAAGGAAAACTTACTACACATAAAAAATAATAGGCACAGAAAAACAATATTAAACTAACACTATTAATAGTTTAGACTCAAAGATGTTCATAGGAATAATAATTTTTTACTATATATAAAAAAAAACAAAAAAAAATCCCAGAAAGGGCAATAATTTTAGGTAAGATAAAGCTTTGATAACTTTATATCTATAGGCAGGATTGGTGTTAAACCACTAAACATCACATGATCACCATCTCTTATGCTAGCACATAATTACTCTGGTTGGCACAAAGTGGCACTACTGTATGGAGAGTTTTGCCTGTTTATATCTATAGCTTAAAAGATCCCTCAAATAGTTTTCTAGATCATGATAGAAATAAAATTTTTGCAGAAGACTATGCATATAGAAAACTTTGCCTAACATCACCCACCCCAAACATTATGGTATTTTAGCAATGTCCTCTGTGAATAAATATGAAGTCTGAACTTCAAATAGCCAAATTCAAAATGATACTTGGCTGGATTTAGACTATATTTATTCACAGAGGATATCACAATAATATCATAATGTTTGAGATGGGTCATTTAAATATTTTTTAATTTTCAGCTAGCAATATACACTAGAATATTTATATATGTGTGTGTGTGAGTGTAAAAAATGTTTTGAAGGACCTATGTTATGGTATGAATAAATCCATATGCCATACCTATGACATGTTCAATCTGCTGTGTACAAATGTTATAACAAAGCTTGGGTTTTTCTTTCATGTAGAAAGTCCATAGTCAACTGAGATAACCATTCTATATTGACCAGTAAATGACAATCTAGCCTACTTAATTAGAGAATAAAATGGGGTGAAAAATTGCTCAAATCCTTCTACCATTTGACATTCTTGATATGAAATACTATTTTTCTTCCCCATAGCTTTATAAAGAAGTATTTGAAAGTGTTTGATCTACAATAAGTTACTTAATTAAAAATTGTTTTTATTTTATTTTTTACCTAAATGGACAATATCTAGAATTATTAGAAACATAATTTTTGTATCAATTAAGCAATTTCTAATTATTTTAAACTACAATGTATTGTAAATAATTTATGAATATTCAATTTAAAAATCTATTTTTTTTGTCAGCATGGATTTCCTTTAAACAATATCACCGAATAAAGAATTACTGTATAGTCTAAAACTATGTATAATTAAACTTAAAATGAAAATGCAATTGTTTGTGGTAGATATATATTTATTGATCTTTAGAATAGTTAATAATACTATATGAAGCATCATATGATCATAATTTCCTATGTAGTGCTCACAGATCTAAGAATCCTCATTGATGAAAGCCACAACAGAGAAACTAATCTGGGAATATTGGATAAACATGCACTATATAGAAATGTTACGCAAGGCTTCCACTAGAAGGCGTGTGCTGCTGTATGGAGAGTTTGCTACTGTCTTAACAGGTTGGGTAACCATAGGAACTGGTGATGATATGATATTCCAATAGCTTTATATCAATCCTAACCATAGGAGGGTGGTGACTGTGATTTTTAGAAAAAACAAACACCAAAATGTATAGATGCTAAACTGAATTCAGATCTATATGATTATATAAGTGAGTTTGAATTGAAAACATTATTGTGTTTCTATCTTGGACTTATAGCTTTATAACTAACCAAATGGGTGGGAAAAAGTGGAAGGTTTCATTAGATCCTAAGATCTGAGTGCAATGCTCTCATATTCAAGGCTGCTCACCGATGAAAGCTGCAAGCTAGAAACTTCTCTGGAAATATAAGATGAGTAGGCCTAGATAGGGATTTTATGGAGGGTTTCATTAGATCCTAAGATCTGAGTGCAATGCTCTCATATCCAAGGCTCCTCACTGATGAAAGCTGCAAGGTAGAAACTAGTCTGGAAATATAAGATGAGTAGGTCTAGATAGAGATTTTATGCACATATCTTCTTGCATCCATTAATTACTATGGGTTGCATTAGGTGGCACTACTGTATGGAGATATTGCTACAGTTTATATGGAGTACCATACACAGTTTAGTAACTCTTTCATTTAATTAGTATATTAGATACGTAAATTCAAAAAAAAAAAACTAATTTCAAATATTAAGATAAACAGATGCTTATAAAATTAATTAAATTTTATATTCTGTGAAAGTTTCAACTTTTATCATCAAATTTTTTCTCATTTTAATCAATGAATCATTCAACTATTGTTAAGTTGGACATGGACATATCTTATAACAGATTTTATATTATTATAATTCCTTTTCTTTCATTTTGTAACTAAAGATTTTTTTCTTCCAGATTGTTTGGATTATACAGTCTTGCTGACTTTATATTCACACTTTGAATAATCTTTTTCTTTCGTCTGAGAGTCTGAGAAGTTATTTAACACCTTTTTAAAGTTAATATTCTATTATTTTAATTTGTATGATCAAATAGAACAAGCTGTTCTTTTAATGTCTTATATGTATTCTATTTTCTACATCTATAATCTGTTTTATAAAATTACTTTAACTTTTCACCAATCTTTTCTTTTTATATACATCTTTGCATATTAAGTTTTTCTGAAAGGCAAACTAAGTATTTAAACAGTACAATATTATCATTAATTAAAAATTGTAGCATAAATGCTATTGCTTGCCATTCTCTTAGTGAACTTATTTTAAGATTTCAATTTTAGAGTTTCAGTAAGTTTTTCATATTATTAAAAATATATATGCCCTGCATGTTTTTGTGCAATGGTAGAAAAGATTACTTTAAAGGTCAAAGTTGATACAGCCAATTTTGTCATTTCCTGTACACAAACTTTTTACTAACTCCTGTACAATAAACTATTTGATTATTCTTTATTATTGCTATAAAATAAAGATGGAGAATTAAATTATTAATTAAAACACAACTTTTCTTCTGAAGCTGCAGATGTAAATAGTTTATTAAAAATTTAATTATTGATGATATATATTCTCATTGCAACTGTTTATATATAGCTAAAGTGACCTCTAGATTCAGCACATGATATTATATTTTAAAGGTAAAAGAGATATCTCTTTTACCTTTAAAATATAATATCATGTGCTGAAGCTAGAGGGCACTTGAAGCGCATATATAATGAATTTATCTCAGAACATTATGCAAGAATACTTAGCACTGTAAATTTCTATTTATCACATATATATTATATAAAATGAACATCTTTTATAATAAAAAAAAATGAATAAAGTTTGTTGCAAGATGTTAAAATGACTGATTTACAGATGAAAAAAAATCCCACAGGATTGGCCAATTGACATTTTATTGAAATCTTTTTCATATTTCTAAGATCATTGATGTTAAATATAAATTGTATTTCAATGTTTGTTGGATTCACAATTAGTTTCTAGTTGCTATGCCTTTGGTTAGTGACCAAAATATATATCTAGCAGACACCATTTGTTGTCATCAAACATTGCCACTTCTAAGGTCATGAAAAATTTTAAACAGAGTATAAATTAAGATTAACTTTTACTTATATTATTACCTATTTATATGAGGTTTAATTATTTACACACTTAAATATCTATTTAAAAGCAAATTTATTTAGAAATAAGCTTTAGTAAAAGCTCTGCTTTGTCTATTAACATTGCAGAGACATTAGTTAAAATTCTACTAAATTTACATTTGATATTTAATATCAGATTAAATATCGTAATTGAAGTTAAGTAGAATTTGTATTGCCTGTTTAAGTAGGGTCTCAACAAATAACTCAATTATTGATAGAAACTTATGTCCAACAAATATTTTTTTAAAATTTACACTTTCAAATGTTTATTTGAAATAGAAGTCATTTAAAAATGAGTTTTATTAAAAGTTCTACCTTGTCTGTTAGCATTAATCTAATGCAAATAAGGTTTTGATTGAATTACTAATTTATCTTCAAATTTTAATATTAAACTGAATGTTGTAATTGAGGTCAAGTACAAATCGTTGTTTTTATATTTGATGAAGTCTTAACTAGTTTCTACTACAATGAAGATATCAATTGTTGACTAGAACAAATTAATCAGACACTGTGGTTAAAAAACAGTTCAAAAATTTTCATAGAGCATAAGTTAAAATTGATTTTAGTAATATTATATATATATTTAGTAGCACACATTTTTATTTAGCTCTTGACAATATGAATAAGAAATTGGTCACCATTTTCTTACCAAGTTCTCTTTGATTATAAAGAAAATTATGTTGAATAACAAAAGCAGAAGATGTGAATATTAATCAGTTTTATTATTTATTATAAAATATTTATCAAACAGATTGATTTTTATTTTCAAACTTTATTTTACTAAGTAAAGATCAATCTATTTAATCAATATCTCATAATAAACAATTAAAGTTATTAATAGTTACATCTCCTACTTAAGTTATTCAAGATAATCTTTTCAAATGTTTTTATTGAAATTGGAAAATGAGGTTGTTTGCAGGTGTTTTATTTCTAAACTTTTTAATCTGTTTTATGTTCGAATAAAATTTTAAAATAGAGGTTTTATAGATTTAAATTCAATGGAATTGCTTGGAATTTGATATATAACTAATTAATATCAGGTTAATCCATATGAGAAATTAATTTTTCAGTAGGTCACCTAGTTTTTTAAATATAGAACAGAAGATAGGAAAATACTGAATATTTTGTAATTTCAAATTTAAAAATTCTTATTAAAATATTTATTTATTTAAAGTAAGACTTGTGAGAGGGCAATAAAGAGATTTTTTTCTTTCAGTTTAATAATCTTTTAAAATTGAGATTTAATAAAATTAAGATCAATACACTTTGTTGAAATTTTGTAAATTTTTTTAAAAATCTTTATGGGAGTGATAGGACATATTAATATTTTAAATAGATGACTTAATTTTTTAGACATGAAAAAGGGGAAGAAAGAAGAGTCAGTGTTTTAAGTAGTGTTTTTGATTTTCTTGGTTGAAATTATAAGCTCCATTTAAATAATAAGAAAGTTTGCTTATAATATAGTTTTGTTGAGCTTTTTTTTAAAAAAAAATTTTTTTTTCAAATAAAAAGAATAAAATGTCAACCAATTTTAACAGAAAAGTTAGTTACTGATTTATTATACATATATAATTAGGTACACATACTAAATATGATATTTATATAAAAAGTATACATATTAATTTACTTCACAAATATATATATATATACTATAAGCATGAAATTGATATAAAAGAAAATTGTATATATTAAGTGAAGTTAATTTACAATATAGTTTTGGTAAGCATTTTTTATTAAAATATATATAATTTTCCAATTAAAAGTAAAAATGGTAAACATTTTTTACATAAAAAATGTTTCATATTTGTAAATACATATATCATTATGTACACATACTAAATATGATATATACATCAGGGGTTATATATAGAGCTTGCAAAATCAGGGGTATATATTTTAAATTATAACAGAAATTCTAGTGATATATATACACACACATCAATTATAAGTATCAAGTCAATTTAAAATATAATATAATTTTATATTATTTACTATGACAATACTAAAAACTTAAAAACAATAGAGATAAAAATAATTTTATATTAAATGCTTTCATTTACCATGCACTCAAAAAAAAAACCTATACTTTTATTTCAAGTTACATCTAAACACCCAGTTGTTTTTTAACCATAATTGGGTTTTTAGATGCAACTTGAAATAAAAGAATAGGGGGGCCAGAACTTAATTAAATCCATCTGTATTTTTTATAACAAGGGATTGACATAATCAATTTCTAAACATATCCCTCCCCATGCTTTTATTTCAAGTTATATCTAAAAACTCCAACTGGGGTTGAAACAACAATTTTAGTGCACAGTAAATAAAAGCATTATTTTTGTCTATTATTTATAATTAAATACAATCTAATAATGAAATGGAGACCACTTTCTTATTATCATATTCTTGAATGCTAAGTAGGAATGTGTGTCATTTATTATAAAAGCATTTACTATTTAAAAACATTGTATATGAATATGTAATTACAATGCATTTAATTACATTATTTGATAATAATAGAAATACATAATGGCTAATATTAAATTTAACATTATAATGCAGAGTAAATAAATAATAAATTTGTATTTTCTACCAATTAGAAAAATGCATTTCAATGCTGTGCAACATAAAAATGACAAAACCAATCTGTTCTAAAAGTAAAAATAAACTTATAATATGAATAATAAAATCAATTATTATAGTAAAATTTAAACAGAAGTAAAACTTAAATATTCTGACAAATACAAAAATAATTACAACTTACTCCATACAATTTGATGCAATGATATTGTGGCAGAATTGGAAATCAAGTTCTATGGATTGTGGTATGGTTGACTTCGTCTAATGTTTGATTTTCTTATAGATTCCTTAACAATAAACCATGTGATTATTTTAACTAATAACCTTAAGCTAATGAATATGAGTTTACATGTTGGTTTGTTGAAAATAAAAACTGTATTGATTTAATAAATTCAAAAAAACCATTTATACATAAAATATTTTGAAATTCTTTTATATTTAAAAATTTTTTTAATTATAGAATTCTTCATTTATACTTAGAATATTCACATCCAAAAAACAACACCTATTTTTTCAGTGTCTTACTTTGTTACAATTTTATAATTTTGCTATTCAAAAACGTTTTTAAAACTTAGAAAAAATATTACAAATTTTTCAAAATGTATTTAAATTTTAAAATTCAAATTCAGCTATAAAATACTTTTAAAATATCACAGAATAATATTTAGTGCATTGGTCTGCTATGGATAAAACCTGGGTTCAAATTTTATATGAAACTAATTATCTTTCAAGCAAGTTCAGGATTTTTTATGAATTTAGCTTAACTCTATTCCAATATTTATCATTAAACAAGTCATTATTAAATAGATGTTTAATTTATTTTAACTACAGAAAAATATGATCAGGAAAATTATAATTGATCTGATTAAGAACCAAATCAATAATAAAGAAATAATTTAACAGTGTAACAACGCAAACTTAATCACTAGTTAAAGAAATCATATATCCAAGAATACTTTTTTAAATTTTTATTTATTAATAATGAAATAATACATAATATCTTCAATAAAGCTTTAGATATTCAAATAGCTTAATCAATAGATACCAGATGGCAATATGATCAATAAAATATTCTAAAAGATATTAATATGGGATGATAGAAGACAAGAGAATGTCTTATTGCTGATAAAAAGATTGTTAATGGTAGATTGCAATGTGATGATGAATAGAAAAAATAGCATTAAAATGTTTTTTCAAAGAAATTTTTAACTTCATTAACAGGGTTAATTTTTACTTCATCCAATCATATTTATATAACGTCTAAGACCAGATTTTTATTATTTAGTTTATTTTGTGAATTTGAATTTTAAAAAAAAAATGGGCAAACTACTTCTATTAGTTATTTTTATTATTATTTCACTATCATTTTTCTTCTAAATGAAAACCAAATAGCTTGAAACTAGTTATGAAAGACCATGTACATGGCTTGCATTAATTCCAAGCTGATAGTGACTCACTTACTGTTTCAATATGTTTGTACTGAAGATTTGTATTAAATTAGAAAACTATTTTATTTTCATGTACAAAATAATATTAAATCTATTTACAGATATAAAAAAAATTAACTTTTTTTTTTATTATTCTGTTGCAATAATTTTGTGAATAAATATATCAATAAAAATTCAATTATATTCAAAATATCTAAGAATAGGAGTAGGTATTCTAATTGTTAAAACCACTAATACATCACATGATTTCCATTTCCTATGATTGTGTGGTGTGATGTGATGTACTGTAGATTCTCCTTAAATGGAGTCAAGAATCTCAACAATTATGCCCAGAGAAATCTGTTAACCACTTTATTTTCCATTCCTCAGTCCAGGTTTTTCCATATTCTGCTCCATCCCATTTCCATAATATAATCTTTGTCAACTCTATGGCTTTTATATCTAAATCCCCCTTATCTTTTCCCAAACCCAGCATAAAAACCAATAATCCATTTTCTGTATAATCACTTTCTTCATATTTATTCTTCCATAACTTCATTATACAATTTGTTAAAACAGTAGCGCTACCCAGTGGACACATTGGCTATTAAAATTTGTATTGGGTGGCACTACAGTATGGAGAATTTGCTACTATTCTAACTCTTTCGTGTATGCACATTATTTAAAATTCATATAGTAATTCATTTTTATTTATCTTTTATAGTTTATATTGAACATTAATATTAAGTTGTTTAAAAAAGTCAATCTTAAATTATTATTTTTACTAATGGTGATGTGATAGCAGAATATTATCTGGTAATCAATATTCAAGTAGATAATTTTTTTTAGTATAGTGTTATAAAAGTTGTATTAAAAATGGAAAGTAGTGTAAAAAGACTTCTTTATTCTCTGATGATATTATATAGAGATATTATATTACTTGAGTAAAGCCTAGTATGTTTTAAAGATGTATATTATTATTACATAGTAAATAAATCCAACTAAAAGGAAAGCCACACGAATCAACTTATATGTTTGATATTTTAATAATTCAATACATTTGTAAATATTTAATAGAGAATTTAAATTTTATTCTTATTAGGTTTCTATTTTCACATCCAGTAATTGAACCTTTTTATCTCATTTACATAGTAAGCTCAAACATAATTTTTATAAATAGAAAGTCACTTTTCGCATATCAGTTATCATACTCAAATATATATTTATTCAATGAATAAAAAAAAAAACAAGATTGGAAATTAAAGTAATGAACTATAATTAATAGTGACACTTATTTAAATGGATGAAATTTTTTCTAAAGAATAGATGTTTTTAAAATCGGATTATATAATATATATGTTGAAGCAGTTAACTCTTAAATGAAACTTTCAATGAGAAAAAATAATAACATAAAAATATATAGAATATAGAATAAATATCAAAGCTATTCAATTAATGTCACTACCCACCAAATTGTCAGTTTTAGAAGCAATAGTTGTGCAAGGTTTGGATAGTATAATTTTTTGGGGTGTGATAAAAAATAATTAGTGAAATCATCAGCTACAAGATTCCTATTGTCAATTGACATTTCATTTTTAATACCAGAATCCTTTTTAATAAATGTCCAAAAATAAGTAGAATTGTATCTTATATGGTTCTCTAATTTTCCAATATATCTTTGAAGTCAATTTTTTGTCTGATTTTTTTATTATAATAAATTATCAATCCTGATTGCTTAAATAATTTACAATATCTAAGTTTTCTTTTGTAAATACAAATCTTTTTTTTTTTTAGAAAATGAAAGAGAATATTTTTAGATGGTATATGATGTAAGAGTATTCTGTCATTTAAAATATTTTATATAATTTTTTGAAGTAAATCAACTACCAATTAACATCCTTCATATCATAAAGTAAATTATAATAATAACCAAGTTTTATAATTCCTCTTTGAAATTATTATATTCTTATTATTTAACAAAAGTTTAATATAAACAAAAAACTCAATTTCTGGATGGTAAGAATCTCCCTTCAATAATGTCTGATGACTGTGTTTTATATTTATACCATTAATGTTAATTAAAATAAAATCTAGACTATATTCATTACTGTTTTTTTAATGTTTTTTTGAATGACATCAATTATATTCATGAATTCTATAATTTTTTGTCTTTTGTTAATTTTAATATTGCACAACTAGGTTGTTTTATCTGTCAAAATTACATAATGTGCATTAGAGTCCCTAAAAATCAAAATATTGTGTTTATAATTAAAAGTATAGGGGATTTGAACTCAGATTTTCAAGCAACTATTCACACTATCTCATACAACTGACACACATGACCACACACATGTAGAAAAGATAAATAATCACCAATATAGGTATTTCATGCTAAACCAGAACTCATCAGTTGGTCCAGATTATCATCTCCCATACTTATATATAATCAGTGTTCAGTTTTTTATATTAAGATAGCAAATCTTCATACTTTAATAGACAGGCTTCAATCTACTCCAACCTCCACCTTTTCAGCCAGCCATGTCATTGAAAATCTGATGATGAAAACCCAAATCCCATGCTGATGCCAATATTATTGCCATGCCCATGTTAACCTCAAGTCACTCTAACCCCTCATGTATACAACTGTATCCATTAAATACATAGAAATACATGGACATGTCAATAATATTGGCATCAGCATAGGATTTGGGTTTTCATTTTCAGATTTTCAATGACATGGATGGCTGAAAAGGTGAAGGTTGGAGTAGATTGAAGCCTATCCATTAAAGTATGAAGATTTGCTATCTTAATATAAACTGATCACAGATTATATGTGTGTGTGGGAGATGATAATCTGGACCAACTGATTGAGTGCTGGTTTAGCATTAAATATGTATATTGGTGATTATTTATCTTTTCTACATGTGTGTGGTAATGTGTATCAGTTGTATAAGATAGTGTGAATAGTTGAAGGATGCTTGAAAATCTGAGTTCAAATCCCCTATACTTACAATTAAGGTCCAGGTTTGTGAAGAATGCCTGGTTTTCAAATGTTTATAATTAAGTAAATATATTTTTTAATGTTCCACTTCATTATTCAATTTATTAATATTAATATGAAGAGAACATATATTCTACTAACTAAAAACAATTGACTTCCTAATGCAATTTCAATCCTAGTCAAATCAGTAAAATTCTGTTTTATATTCACTTGCTTTGTTGACATTGTTTGTAATAAATAATAATACCCCCCTCACCTTTTAAATAATAATACCATAATAATAATGATGTTGATAAAAATTATAAAGGTTAATTATTTGGGAAAAAAAAGAATAGCAAATTATATTTTATATAAAATAGTAACTCATGTACTTTTTTTTTCATATGTCAAATGCGTTGATTGAGAAGCACCCAGGCCAGCTGCTTGAAAGGCAGCTGTACTAACCACTAGGCCATCAATGCCTGACAGCTTATGTACTTGTCATTTATTTACAATAATTAATTTTATCAAACAGAAGAAAATGAAATGAAAATAAGTATTAAACTGAAAACGTGAAGGTGCAAAAGAAAAAGAAGGAAAAAGGCTAAATACTGAAATTACCTATTGAGAAAGATATTAAAAAACAAGGTGTTGATCAAAGTACTACCTGCAAGTATTTACAAGAAGAAACACTCAACCAAGCAATTATAAAATTATTAAAAAGAAAATAAATTATAGTAAAATGATATATTGTAATGTGTACACACATTTATAAACTGAAAAATATTGAATAATATTTTTAGTAGTTTTTTGAAAATATTTTTCACTTTTACTAGTTTAAAATTGTATGAGAACAACCTCATTTTCAGAAGGAAAAAGAGATGAAGGTTCAAATTAAAATTATTTTATTATTTTACTGTGAAATATTTTTACAGATTGATTGTGATAAAGGGAATGGCCCAATTAGATTAAATGTCTATTAATTAAAAAGAGATTAGAAGAGGATAATGTTTATATGTATTATAAAACAGGCAAACTCTATACCTATTGCCTGCCACTCAGTGCAGGCCAGAGTAATCAATGGATGCCAGAAGGCTTGTGCATAAAATCCCCATCTAGTGCCTATTCATCCAATATCACCAGACTAGTTTCTGGCTTGTGGCCTTCATCAGTGAGGAACTTGGATCTGAGAGTACTGCACCTAGATCTTAGATCTAGGTGCAGTGCTCTCAGATCCAAGGCATCTGGCAACCATTGGTTACTCTGGCTTGCACTGAGTGGCAATATGTATAGAAAGTTTTGCCTGTTTTAATAACAGTTAAGAGCAAGCATAAGAAATGGTGATCATGTGATATATATGTTATATAAAATTATATATGTATTGCACAGATAAGGTTGATCAATATATGTATTAACTTTGGATTTATTATATTGTCATTTAAATAGAGAAATTTGAACTTAAGAACACATGACCACATACATGGGGAAAAGATAAATGATCCCCAATATATATATATTGTGCAGAACCAGCACTCATTAGATGAACCAGATCGTAATCTCCCACATCTGTATATAATTAGTACTCAGCTTATATTAAGATAATAATTCCTTAAACTTTAATGTATAGGCTTCAATCTTCTCACTCTTCCCACAATGCAATTATCCAAGGACTTTGAACATTCCATCAGTGGTTTTTTCAATAAAATTATTGGTTGAATTGGTGGAAGGGTGAGAATATTGAAGCCTGTCCATTGCTATCTTAAAATAAGTTGAGCACTGATTATACACATGTGCCAAAGATTAATAATCTGGTCCAACTGATGAGTGCTGTTTCTGCATGAAATATGTTTATTGGGGATCATTTATCTTTTCTACATGTAAGTGGTTATGTTTTGTACTGGCTGTTTGAGATGGGAATGAATGATAAATATAGATTGAAAATCCTAAGTTTAAAATCCCTCTATTTACTACAGTAAACATTCAGTATACTGAATGAATAAGTTAGTTACATTATCATTTCTACATTTTTTTATTCTTTATTTTTTAGTTAACTTTATTAAATAATTATTTTAAAAAATAAGTTTCTGAAATTATTTTTTTATGCTTTTAATCTTCTCTCAATTACGACCATGTGCGTGTGCACGGGATTTCATCATTGAGTTGTGCTTTAAAGTGTTTGTATTCCACTGAAATTATTTAGTAATACAATGAATTAAGTATGTATATTCTCTCTTGTTGTTATTTTTAGAATTTTTCTGATCCCGCAACAATATTTTCAATATTTGTGTGTGAGGGTATGTGGGGTCATCCAGATGGTTTTTGTAAAGTTATTTGGATGGCAATAATGTCATTAATGTTACTTTAAAACCTATATATTTCACTTTATGTTATAGTTTATAGATTCGATAATTAGATTATTGATGATCCCAGAGAATCCTGAGAGTAGATAATGATTAGAAATGATACAGTTATCCAACATTCTTGATATACAACTATTTTTTATAGTATTTTAGTACTTATGTATATGCATGCTCTAAGTTTGGCTTTTGCTAGATATTGATGCCTCAGATTTTATAACAAACATCTTTTAAATACAATTACTAAGGACATCTGTTTACTCTTGATAATTATTTTAAGTGATGCAATATTAATTATATTGGATTCAGATACTAGTTTTTCCTCATTTTCTATGCTCAGTGAAACTTCTACAAAATCAACGACTATTCATTTCAGTGCTTGGTCGATGATGATTTTCATCACCCTGCAACTTTTCATGTTTATACAATTATAATATATAATAAAAGGGATTACTCTATGCAATTAATATATAAACAATCTCAAAATATATTTTACTATATGTCAAATAAACTTCGAAATATATATTTATGAATTAAAATCAAAAGTAGACAAACTCGTACATTGTTTCAGTAAATGCAATATATCCACTTTCTGTATGTTAAATAGTCGAGACGTCCGCGCAGCCGCCTTGCAAGCAAGCAGTTGCTTGCAGACAGTTGTCGCAGGTTCGCTTCCCGGCTGATGCTTTGGCATATGGAAAAAAGAAAAATTCTTAAGAATAAATCCACCATCTGTTTCTAAATCTCTTAATCTAAATAAAATTTGATTTTTTAACAAATATAGAAAATAAGAGTGAGAATCAAATCCAAATCAGATATAAATGCAGTATTATTAATTTTGAAATCTTAATCAATTAAACAAAATATAGAAAACAATTCTTATTTTTAACAGCCTTGATAAATATGTGATTCCTTCTCTATTATTTGTTTAATAGATTATGATAATTCTACCCTTAATTTTAATATTTATTAGAAACTAAGCTTTATTTAAATGATGATGAATAAATGACCTCTCTACTTTTACTGTTTTTCAGAGATGGGTGTGTTGTGCTTTTTGATCACATGTGAATTTTTTTGTTCTGCTTTATTAATATTTATAATTAATTATGTTTGAATTCATCATTATAAAAAGATTTTTAAAACTGATGTTTTGTCTTTATTCATTGTCCAATTAAGTATGATTTTAAAACTAATAATACTTATGGATCTGAGACTTGGGCACTTAATAGAAGAGCAATACAGAGACTTCAGACCACTCAAAGGAGTATGGAGAGATGCATGTTGGGAGTAACAAGAAGGGATTGAAAATGCAATGTATGAGGAACAAACAGGTGTTAGTGACCTCATTGAAAAAATTAAAAGATTGAAGTGGAGTTGGGCTGGACATATTGCTAAAAAATATGATAATAGATGGACAATTGAAATTTTAAACTGGATTCCAAGAGATTGTAAAAGACCCAGAAAGAGACCATATGTGAGATGGATGGATGAAATAAGAAAGTTGTGCAGGGGTGATGTGGAGAAAAGAAGCTAAAGATAGGAAAAGATGGATTGAACTTGGAAAGACCTTCATCCTGCAGTGGATTGATAATGGTTGATAATGATAAATACTGCTTTTCACATGTAATTTTTTAGTTGATTTCATCTTAATTTCAACATTTATCAGAAATCCAAGCTTAATTTCAAATGTGAGTTTTAAGAATAAATAATCACATTATTCTCAATGGTTTTCTGACATAGAGAAGATAAGTGTTTCAGAATTTTTCTTACTTCTGTTTCTATTTTATTATCATATTTAAAGCTGTGTTTATTTATATTTACAATTAATTGAGTTATTAAAGGGTGAAAGGCTGAAACCTTCTCACATGCACATTTTATAATACTTATATGACAGTCAATCAGATGCAATGATGACTGTATAGGGAGATTTCAAGTTGCAACACAAGACAGAGATTTTATAAGTAAAAGATGGTTCCACCTTCTTCTTTATTTAAATTTCTATATATATAAGCCAGTCTGAAGCATTTTGACTTAAGATCAGACTGTCAATTACCCTCTGCCTAATTTATTATAATTTTTAAATAAATAAAAATGTGTTTACACTTGATATGGATTTGATGTCCCCTCTTGATTTCAACATTTTTCAGATTTAGACTGAGAATTTTAAGAAATGGTTTTTTTGACATGTGAAAAATAAGTATACAGTATTGTGTTTTTGACTGTTTGTGGAGGTTTTGTCTACTTTTGTTTATATTTTATATGTAGATTTAAAATTGTGTTTATTAATATTTATAATGTATTGACTTCTAATGATCATTTATGAAAAGGTTATCAAAGTGGTATTTATATCATTGAGTAATTGATTATGATTTAAAAATTAATAATACTGTATTTTCATCTGGTTTGAATTTAATTTTTATTTGTAATTTCAACAGTTTCCATTTAAATCAAGCTTTATATAGACAAAAAGTTTTAGAAATGGATAGTCAATATATTGTTAATACTTTTCTGATATAGGGAAAGTAACTGTGATATGTCTGTTGACAGCTTGTAAGCTTTTGTCTACTTCTGTTTTATATACACATTTAAAGTTGTGTTTATTAATAACTATAATTAATAGAATTTTGATGATCATTTATAAAAAAAAGTTGGTTAAATGATATTCTGTTTTTATTTTTGGTTTAATTGATAATGATTTCAAAATTAATAATAGATGCTTTTATCTGTTTTGAATTTGATTTTAATATTTAATTTTAGAATTTGTTAAAGCTTTTACTTATACTTCAAAAACTGGTACTAATTGGTACGCTAAGCCAGACAGCTGGTGGTGTTGTTTCTCTGCTAAAAACACGGAAATATGCCATTTCCATGGCCCAATATTTCTGTGCTTTTGCAGAGAAAATTACATCCTATAGAACAGTACTGTTCATATTAGCCACTGCAGGCATATATGTCATTGCACACCAATATTACAAGCCCTGCTAATGTGCTTTGCAATACTATGCATATACAAAAACTTAACAGATCAATATCGTATGACGTGAGGGTGGAGGAAATTCAAGTGGCTATAACTGTTGTAATATGTATTCTAATTAAAGATCTTACCCTGTACCTGATGTACTATTTGATACTAATAATTGTAAGACCATCGCTGTGCTTCCCTATAAATTTTGGAAGGTGGGGAAAATTGCAAAACTATGGCCAAGCACTTTTTCCCAGAACTCACACGAATAGCCACATAAATTATGAGACAAATAAAATGTTTGAGGTTGCATGTAGTTTTGGAAATCATTAACTTTATTTGATCAGTGACAAAAAATTATTTGTCAACTTCCCACCTCCCCCCCAAAAAAACATTAAAATAAGATTTTAACTGTTAACTTTTTCAACTTTGGTTTTTTTTTGTTTTTATTTTTAAAAAATACGGCGACTTTTTTTTTTTTGTTTGACTATACAGCGATTTTCTTTGTATTGGCTTTATTTGTATACCACTGCTATACTAAAACTTTTATTTTTAAAAACAATTTTTATTATTTACCCTTTTTTTAAAAAAAAAAAAACTTTTGTCTCTATGTTTTGTCTCAGTGATGACAAATTATTTCTCCCCATTTCCCTCCAAAAAAAAAATTAAAGTATGATCAAAACTTTTGACTTTTTCAACTTTGGTTTTTTTTAAAATAGTTTTTCAAATATGGCAGCGACTATATGGCGATTTATATTTTGGCTTGATTTGTATTATGCGAAGTTTTTAATTTTGCCATTTTTGAAAACAAAAATGTACAAATATTTGAATCAAATCTTGTATTGTAAATTATTTACAAGAATGTCAAAATATTGGTTTAAAAAAAAGGTCATATCAAATGTCAAAATATGTCAAAAAATGAGTAAAAAAGTCATATCAAATGTCCAAATCTTTTTTAAAAAGGCGGAGAAAATGTCAAAATATTTTAAAATAAAAAAGTCGGACAAATTGGGCAAAAAAAAAATTTTTTTAATAAAAGTCGGAGAAAATATAAAAATCATTTAATTAAAAATAGTCAGGCCCGGATTGATATAATTGTGTGTTTTTAGCAGAGAAACAGTGCCACCAAGTGGCTGGCCTAGCATACCGATTAGTACCCAAAAACTTTATGAATAGTTAGTTATTTTATTCTTATTAGTTTTCTGTTATAGAAACAATATGTGTACTTATTTATTGCCAACATCTGAATGTCTTGTGTACTTTTATTTTTATATCATATGGCAGTGTTTATTTATATATTTAAATCATAAATTTTCAAGAGCTAAACTGATGTCTATATATATATAAATCACTTCTCAATAACCAAATCTTAAATAAATGAATAAAATATTGATAATTTATTGTCAAGACAACTGTAATAGATTTGAAATCGATCTTTTATCTACTAATTATTGCCTTGAAAACAGATTAGTTTATTTAAATAAAGTGATTTATTTATATATGCATAATTGAAGCTAAAATCATAGTCTTGAATAATAAACTATCATGAAGAATGTCAAGCTTTTTTTCAATTGAATATAAGTAGCCTAAAACTTTAGACTTCGAAGAAAAAACTTGTTTATAACTATATATAACTTATCAAATAAAGTAATATTTTGAAGATTTATTATAAAATATTTAAATACATTTTATCTATATATATATTCTTTTTTAGCAAAATGTGTATTTGATTTTAACAGCGAGGTTTCAAAAATCGGAAACTTTTCTTCTCCAGTATTTCCTGATTTTTATCCACGCAATTCCAATTGCCAATATCACTTCAAAGGTAAACCTAATGAAGGCATTGAAATTTCATTCTTTGTTTTTGATTTGGAATATCCAGCAGAAAAAGGGTAAGTGACAATTGTTATTGTTAATATGGTTTTGCTATATAAAGTTTTACATTCTGAATATGTACTTAACAATATGAATTATTAAGGACAAATAATATATGTATATAAATAACAATAAAAAGATATTATTATGCAATTGTTTTAGAAAATAATATTAATATACATGTTTTTTTCACAAACTAATGCTATTTGATGAAAGAGTATTTGTTTATCGAATCTAAACTAATAATTTGATCCATATGGATTTTGAAGTTATTGTATAATATATTCCAAAAAAATAAAAAACTTTAATTGAAAATCATTATTTATAACTTGAAACAATAATGTGATAATACTATTCCTATCTACACTTTCATAAATATATAGACATTTTTTAGAATCAATAAATATTACTTTATAATTTGTTTCTTTACATTAAAGAGGGTAAAGTTAACCCTTTCAAATTCTGTCATTCTATATTGCTCCACCTGGTGGAAGTTTTTGAAAATGCACAACCTTTCTCTTCTGTATAAAATTTTTATTTTATACTAAAACTCAATAAATTGGATATCATTTCTTAATTTAATTTTATAAATGAATAATATTCTAAAAAATCACATTTGAACTTTATAAATATTTAATAACTGACTGGTAAATAAGGATAAAGTATGTAAATATAACCAATAATGATAAATAAATGAATTCTTTTTTTTCTTTCAAATGTAAATGAAGGTGGATTTGTGATAAATCTACCAATTTTGCTTTAAAATCTATTTGTTTTATAATTATTAAAATACTTTAAAAAAATTCTAATACTGTGTCAATTTTGATAGATGATTATCTTAATGATGAGTTTAATATGAAATGTGGTCAAGATGGTTAGAATGCTTTAAAGAAAAATTTTCCTACAAGAACAATAGAGTAAAGATGATTGATATTTGCTATCTGTCTGTAAGATGTTGACTCCGATTTCTTTTCCAATTAAAAATCCATAAAGGCAGTATAGCAGAATTTACAATATTAAAAAGAATCCTATATTAATATGAGTTATAAATAATAAAACATTGATCTAAAGCAGTGTAACTATCATACTTTTGGTGAGAGAAATATCCAATGATTCTTAATAAATATTATAGTTATCAAGTTAATATATAAAATAACCTAATTACACATTATTTTTTTTTAAATCTTGTTTTATTTTTTATGGCTCAGTTCCTTCCAATATATTTATTTATTTTTTCCTTACTATATTTTGACCATAATGTATTATCGTTTTTAAGGATTATTCTTATAAAATATATTTATGCATTATTTATATACGATATAAAATAGAAATTAAGAGATTATAATATTATATTCATATAAACAGAGATAACTTTAGCTATTGATATTGCCAGGAAGCTATCAATTATTACTAATTGATATTCCTCCTGAGGATAAGCAAATTTTTATTATTTATCTATAATAGCTTTTTATTAAGGTTTATTGAAATAAAAAGGAGATCCTTTTTCATTTCAAACTCAAGTTCTTATAAGTATTTAAATCCAAAAAGCTATTTTTATAAGTGTGAGAATGTAGAATAGCATATTCTTTGACATCCTTTAAATAATAATTAATCATTTCCAGATAATTATATATGTTGACTTATATTTTTATGGATTTATATATATTATTCAAAAACATATTTACAAGCAATATACAATGACAGCATAATAAATAATATCCATATTTATAATTTTATTTACTTTTCAACTTTACAATCAACTTTTATATTTAATTGTTTTATGATTCTTTTAATAATTTATAATTATTCTTTATAATTAAATAGTTGTCAAATTCGTAACTTATTCCCATTTAAAAAAAATTTTCTACCTATGTAGAAATTTTCTGTAATAAATCTATCTTTTTATGATTTAATATTTTCCAGCATTTTTATCTCAAAAATATAAATGATTTACTTTCTTGCATTTTTAGGTATATGTCAGAATTCTAGTCTTTTAAATATTATTTTAATTTGCTTTTTAATTTTTTGTTGCTGTTCCTAATATCAAACATATTCTTATTATCTTTCTACAATCTAAGCATTTTACAATAAAAATTTTATTCATATTTTCCAATTATTCCCTTTTTTAATATTTATAAGTTTATTTAAATCTATTTTCCTTATATATACTGATTTAATTACAAATTTATTTTTATTCTTCATGTTAATGGTCTTTATTAATTTATTTATCTCATAAAAGGTACTTTTTGATAGACAAAAATTGCTGTTAATTTTTATATTCTTTATCTTTCTTACATATTCTTTTTAAATTTTCTTTCCATAAATTAATAATTAATCCAATAGGATAATCACTTTTTATTTGCCCCATTTTATTGTCATTTTTTTCTTTTAATAATTTATCATTAGAACAAAATTTGTTTTATTAGTAATAATATTTGTTATATATATACAATTTATATCTAAGCACGAATTACTCAATAACCCACCAAAAGTCTTTTTCTGGAAATGCTTGTTTCTATATATATATATATTATTTATTAATTCTAACATCCATATAATCAATTATATTATTTATTTATTTCTCCATAATAAATTAAATTCTATTGTCTATTCTATTTAAAATTTATATTTATTCTATTTATATAATTTATAAAACTATCAGACATTCTTTTATTATTATTAAATATTAAAAAATAACCAGCAATGTATCTTATCTTAAATATTAGTTTATATCTATTAGAATGAAGTTATTTTTCAAACTTATTCATGCATAAACATGCTAAAAACTGAAATTATTTTCCAACCTCAAATCTTTCATTTGTTTACAAAAATTCTTTTTATATTAAACTTGCTATTTTTAAAATAAGAACAACCAACTAATTTATATAGATCCTTATTGGTACATAGTATTTTATAAACAAAACAACAGTTATGAATAATTGGTGAATATATATAACATATGTCTGATTGCATTACAATTCAAACCCCCTCTCAGTCTACAGTAATACAAATAAAAACACAGTACCTTGCCTGGGTGGTGTAAATAAACCCTTGAGAAAAGCTGCTTTGGGCATTTAAAAATTATATTAAGACATGGGCGGTCTGTTTCTACACTAGTCATCCAGATTCACCTACAGGTGCTGAGAACCTGGGATCACAGTCCAAAAAGGAGCAGCACTTAGGAATAGCCACCGGAGAAAAGGTGAGATTTATTTTCCTGCACTTTTATACTTCCACGTTTGAAGTGTCACTCTCGTCTCTTCTTTTCTGGAATATCAATATAATTTTTCTCATGTGTGTTAAAAAACGGATTCATTTGGCTATTAATTCTTTTGGTAATCCGGTCTGTTAAAACAACGCATCTGTAATTACTTTATTTAGTTAATAGGGTTTGATTTAATTACTCTTTATTCCACTTTACTTACTTTAAACCATATATACATTTCCTCCCATTTATATCTCTACTAAATATCTATTACTTAAAGTGTATGCCTTTACTGGCTCTATTTACATATATATATATAAAACAAAACTTTTACAACATATATTTGTATCTTATATAATAGCTTACATTTTATTTTAATCTCTTTTTTTATCTTTAATATATATTTCTATAATCATTAAGTACTTCATTTGGATCAGTATTCGTATATATGTTTTTGATATCTAACCTTATAAAATATATATATATTATATTCTTTCATATTTATGAATTTATTTAGCCTCTCAACAAATTCATTTGAATTATTAACATTATTCTCATTATTTATCACATTATATTTTAAATATACCTAATTCTGTTTTTACATGAACTTTTTTAAAACAATTTTGAAATAACATGATCAATTAAAAAACTAAGATAAACAATTTATGTGTGTTATATCATCTTATTTGATAAAAAATGTTTTATCTCTTTATTTTCTATTATTTTTGATTGTCTGCATTGTAATGTTTTTGGCATTTTGTTTTGAATGGGTGAAGTGCCTTCTTGGTATTGATGTTTTGTTTGCATTTTGCATGTATTTTATGTTAGGTTTTAAAAAAGTACCTTGTTTGTATTAATGTTAAAAAAAATAATGAAAACTAAAGCAAGATTCCATTTATTAATTTTGTAGAAATTTAATAGATGGTAAGTTATACATTAACTGTAGCAAATTCTCTATACAGTAGTGCTACCCAGTGCAAGCTTTAGAAATCAATAGATGCAGGAAGATTTATGCATAAAATCCCCATCTAGTGCTACTCATCCAATATCTCCAGACTACATTCTAACCTGTAGCTTTCATCCATGAGGAACATTGGATCTGAGAGCATTGCATCTAGATCTAAGGATCTAATGCAACCCCTTCCTGCATCCATTGATTACTAAAGCTTGCTTTAGGTGGCAGTACTGTTGGGAGAGTTTGATATTGTTAATAACAGTTTGTTTAAGCGTAGAAAATGGTGATCATGTGATGTTTTGTTGGTTTTAAGTTATACATTGCAGTGATATTGCAACTTCTAGTGATAACAGAGATATTGCATTCATGCACAAACATTTTCCATCTATTATTTTTAATATAATGCACTACTAATATTGACTAATATCATTACAGTACTATTATGACTATTATTACTACTATTTCTATTACTTTAAATTTTTTGACACTACTATTACTCTTTATTCTCTGTTCATAATCAGTAATATTACAATATTCCTCTTACTAAAAAGCTACATTTAGATTTTGTTTTGAATAATTTTGGACAAATAATTTATGAATAATTTTTAACTTTGCTATTTTTAAACAGATATTTATTTACAAAAAATGAAAATGTTATTTGTTTATAAATAGAGTAGTTTCAAGAAATCATCTAAATCTACATAAAAAATAAAAAGCAGAATCAATTCATACTCATATTTATCTTTAGCTGTGGAAAAAATACACATATATTTTTTTGGTAGCATAAAAAATAGTATGATCACATATTCAATCCACAAAGCATTAACCTAGTATGCCTAGAATGTGACAACCAAAAGAGGAAGGTGAAGGAAGTATGGCTCCTAGCTAAAATGAAAGAATGTCATAAACAGAAGAGATAACAGTACTCAATTATCTCACAGATGAAATTTTTAAATAAACTCATTTTATCATCAGAAAGAAAGATTATATAAGAATCAGCAACATAATGAAATAAAAATGCTATGACTATATTGCTTAGCGCACAGAAAGTGCACTCAGCCAGATAAATAAAGCATAAAAAACAACTAATTTTGACAAGCACACAAAGGATTAGAGAAAAGAAGAAAGATAGAGCTCTGATGAAGACTGCTGGACAGTCAAAACTGTAAGAAAATGAAGTTTAAGAAAATTACTTGCATTAAAGTGTATATGAATGAAGTATTATAAGTAACACATACATACATAAAAGGATTACATATATAATTAATAGAAAATTAAAATTACATATGTATAATAATTTTAATTTACATTTTATTGTATATGTAACCTTTTGCATATTCATGTGCATATGCTTGGCAAAATAGGATTTTTTTTCTTTACTGTACTTTTGATGTTATAATTATTGTGTTTAGTAGCAGAAATGCACTCACAAAGCTATAAAAAACATTTTGCCAAGCATAAGCACATACTTGTGTACACAAAACTATTATATATACATAGTAAATTTTCTTGGCGATATTCAAGATGCTTCATTTTGTGTATTGAATGCAAATAAAAATAAATAATTGATTGCCGTTATTGCTCACCAGGAGTTTTGAGTCCCAAAAATACCAGCACCATAATGGATTGAAAAATCTTATGCTCCAAAATCTGGCAATCTCAATTAGCTTAACCATGCCATGCCTTTAATGCGAACATTATCATTACTACGTAAAATACTATCAGAATTAAATGATTTCAAAAATTTAAACAATTATAAAAGTTATAGGTATTTAATCAATTTGAATTAAAAAGTATATGTTAATATTAAATTATATAAGAAATTTGGTTATTTCAGAGTTTTCCAATAAACCAATGTGGCAGCCTGTATTTTTCATAAATATACAGTTTTGAAGACTTACAATCTACTGAAGATGTGTTAGTTACAAAATTAAAACAAAATTAACACATCAATTGCCAAATTAAAAAAAATAATGAAATTTTGATAAATTTCATTAAGAAGCTTTATTTCAATTATTTTTTTATACTAATATTATAACATGGGAAGTGATGAGACATTCTTAATATGGTCATAACTTTGATTCAATTCAGCATGTTTTTTTTTTGTCAGGAGTTTTTTTTCAGTAATTGTCACAATAATAAAAATTTGGGACCTTCCTATCATGGTATGTGATGCAGTAGAATATTTTTATAGGTATGGAATCCTCCTCTCCTGAAAATTAGGTGTTATTGGTCATTAGACAGGCAAAACTCTCCATACAGTAGTGCCACCCTGTGCCAACCAGAGTAATCAATGGATGCCAGAAGGCTTGAGCATAAAATCCCCATCTAGTGCCTCCTCATGATGTTTAGTGGTTTTATTATTGGTCATGTCACCGACATGAATAAAGTGTAAATATTGTATATCGATTTTTTTCATTTTTCCGAATAAGTTAATCAAAAAAAAGAAAAGAAACTGTAAATATTGTAATTAATTTTTCCACAATGATTTTTTAAAAAAAAAATAAAACAACAGTAATAAAAAATAAAGTGTAAATATTAAATATGATATTTTCTAGCAGGAATTTTTTTGTAAAAACATTTTTGGGAGCTCCTGAAACTATAGATTTGTCAAAAATAGGGGGGCTGTCATCTTGGTTTACAGGAAAACTCACAAGTACCAAAAATTAAATACCATGCAATTAAAAATTCAAAAGATTTCTTTTTCTACTTAGATTTCTACAGCATATATCAAAACGCCCTCTACACTCATACGGCAACTTTCTGTGCAAAAAAAAAAAAACGGTTTTTAAAAAACTAACAGCAGTGATGAAATTCCTACATTTGTTTTTACTGACATGATAAAGTTATATTTAATTTATTTACTGAGGCTATAACCTCGATAATATGCGTATAAAATGCGATAGTAGGGACCTCTACAGGTGTTTTAACCACAAGCTTACACTATCTATCGCATTTTTACCTATTACTTAATTAATCAATGTGCGTTTAATAAATTTATAATTACAACTTTAAATTTAATTTATTGTGAAATATATTAGTGTTTTAAAAATATTTAAAAATTCATAGCAATAAACAAGATATTCCAAGTTATGATCAACTCTCATATTTCTTTATGAAAAATTTATTGACTGGTATGTTTATAATAAAATAATTAACATTATAGTGTATGTAAGCCCTCATGTTGCAGTACATTTATGACCTGAGTTTAAATTCAGACTGTTTAAAACTTGATTTTTTTTTTTCAACAAGCTTAGAACTTTTTTTCTCAGATAAGTGGCTTATAGTTAGCCAGCTAACCTTCCATTATTAGTCAGTAAATAATTATCTAACTTTTAACTAGAGAATAATCCACTGTGATTAGCACACCTTTAAAACATACTTTGGTGTGGAGAAATTTCTACTGTTTTGATTGATATACCTTGTGAATAATTATTTCTTCTTCAATATTTCTCTGCAAGAGGCTAATGTGGAAACGTTTCTTTACATTTGTTTTGAAAAATTGATGATGATTCAAAATCAGACAAAAGATTTCAAAGCTCTAGTAAAAATAAACCATTCATTGAGAGAAATGCATACAGTAATACTTACAAATAATTGTTTTTATACCATTATTATTAATTTTATTATAATTGTTACTTTTTGATTTCTGTCACTGCATTATTTCTTCAAATAATACTCTCACATAATTTGCTTAAGACCTTTCAAAAACCAATATAGTATTTTTTGTTAATTAATATATTAAATCACTGATAAAGATTTGCCCTCACAAAACAAAGTTAACTAAAACATTCAAATTTTTTACTTATTTCTTAATAAATCTGTTTTTTTTTTTTTTAAAAAAAAAAATGTGTTAATTATATGGAGAAACATGAAAATTTAGTAAATTTTAAAAAGTAAAGTACTGTGTTGGTGGCCTAGTGGTTAACATAGCTGCCTTCCAAGCAGCTGGCCGGTTCGCTTCCAGGTCAACGCATTTGACATATGAAAAAAAAAAGTAAATCATATTTTTGTATTTTTTAAAAAATAAAAATTAAATTTCATTGAATAATTAAACCGAATTTCATTTTAAATGTCTCTATAACAAGGTACTACAGTTCATAGGTTAATATTATCATTTCGTGTCATTTATTAGCATAATTAAAATCTCATTTTTTCTAATTTTTTTTTTTTTTTTGGAACCTTTGAGAAAAATATACTTTTTAATACAATTCGTAATAATAAAATGTTAATAAGCAGAAACCTTTTGTTATTTAATGTAATTAACATATTGTACAGATTTTGTATCAATTCATTAATGATTTATTTATTAGGTTTCTGTGAAATACTTAATTGTATCTTTTACAAATTATATAATAAAGAATCTCTATAGAAGATCTTACTAACTTCAAATCCAAATACAGTGATTTATTATTTAAAATCACCATATGTATGTTGATAGCTATTAATGATTTATATGCTTAATGATTATGTATAAGAATACACCAGATAAAAGCTTATGTGAATTCTATGATGAATTAATCTTAGGGTTTAAAGTTGTAGTAAATTAATAAAATTAACAATAAAGTTAACATGATATATAAATTATAATGACTTTACATTGTACTTTAGAAATATGATTTTTTTTTCTACAGTACAGGTTTTTTTATACCTGCACTTCTATATGTAATATATAGGGAGTTTGAACTCAGACTTTTACACGACTCTCAACCATCCATGCTATCTCATACCGTTGATACACTTGATCACACACATGTCAAAAAGATAAATAATCACCAATATATGTATTTTGTGCTAAACCAGCACTCATCAGTTGGTCCAGATTATCATTTTCACACATATATACAATCAAAGCTCAGCTTATATTAAGATAGCCAATCTTCACATTTTAAAACCACTCTACCCTACAACTCTTCAGCAATCCATTTCATTGAAAATCTGATAATGGAATGCTCATAGCCCACCTTAGTGCCAACCTTCTCATCCTACCCATGTTGACCACAAGTCACTCTGAGCCTCATGCATAGGATGTAATCCACTTTCATACATATACAAGGGATGGACAGACCTTAAAACACAATATTTTGGAAATATGAAATTTTTTCTCATGTGTGTAATCAAGTGCATCAGCAGTATGAGATAACATGGATGGTTGAGGGTCATATGAAAGTCTGAGTTCAAACCCCTATATATTACATATAGATGTGCATGTATGAAAAAAGCTTGTACTGTAGAAAAAAAGTATTTCCAAAATATAGTGCTTTAAGGTCTACCCATCCCATACATGCATGTAAATGGATTATGTTCCTGTACATGAGGGGTCAGAGTGACTTGTGATCAACATGGGTAGAATGAGAAGGTTAGCACTAAGATGGGCTTTAAGCAATCCACCATCAGATTTTCAATGAAATGGATGGCTGAAGAGTTATAGGGTGGAGTGGTTTGAAGTATGTCCATTAAAGTATGAAGATTGTCTATCTTAATATAAGCTGAGCTTTGGATTGTATATATGTGTAGAGATGATAATTTGGACCAACTGATAAATGCTGGTTTAGCATGAAGCAAGTATATTGGTGATTGTTTATTTTTTGACGTGTGCATGATCAAGTGTGTCATCAGCATGAGATAGCATGGATAGTTAAGGGGCATGTGAGAGTCTGAGTTCAATCCCCCTATATATTATACTTTAGGCAACCTTTTTTAAAATAAAAAAAGTCTGTATAATATGGAAGTAATTTATCATCAACTACATTTTCAACCATTATTGATCCAATGCAGGATGATGGTTTCTCTGAGTTCAATCCATCTTCTCTGATCTTTAACCTCTCTTTTCCACATCACCCCAACACACTTCCTTATTTCATCCATCCATCTCACATGTGATTTCTTTCTAGATCTTTTACAACCTTTTGGAATCCACTTTAAGGTTTCAGTTGTCCATCTATTATCTCTTCTAGAAATATGTCCAGCCCAACTCCACTCAAGTCTTTTAATTCTTTCAACAATCTTAGTAACACCTGTTTGTTCTCTTATTCATGTATTTTGTTTCTGATCTTTTCTTGTTACTCCTAACATGCATCTCTCCATACTTTGTTGAGTTTCAACTTCACTTAGTAACTTTGGATATATTGCACATGTAAATGTGTTTTAAATTAATTAATGTAAAGTAATTAAATAATATATTCCCTCCTTCATATAGGATGTTTTATCACGAACATTTATTGTAATATCAACTGTATGTGCATTGATTTCTTCAATCATTATCACAATCAAAATTTAAGATCCTCTCTACTTTAAATTGGAGAAATTAAGGATTCTTCAGGATTACTTCAGTTATTATTCATACCCATATGTGCATTTTTCTGGGTTTCGTTGACATTACCTCTGAATATTTTACAATCATGTTTAAGTAACTAATTCAATTTATGTATGAGATATATATGAAATATTTAAGTAAAAAATATATTCTGGATACCTTATTACATAATATTATTGTTTTATTATAATGTAAACCATAAATTACAATAGTGAATATTCAAATTAACAAACAACATAAAAATATTATTCATGTAACTTCATTTCCTCATTATAAAACTATTTAAAAATCAGTAATCTAATATCTTGTAATAATGTTTTATCATAAGCAGATTTAGATATGCATTAAATTAATGATTAATTTTCAAGTATTGTCTTGCCTTCAATTTAATATCTTGAATTTATGTTAAATTTCTGGAATACTTATAATCCTAGACTTCCATATAAAAGAAAAAATCAAATAAATTAATATTAATTCAAATAATTTATGGATATAACAGATAGACTAATGGTTAATATCCTTTACAAATGATTTAAATTAGAATAATTATTTTATATATTCATATAATGCAGTCATTTCTACGTCTATGACTTGTATTAATCAAAAGCTAGCTAAACCTAATTGTTTAAAATTAGTTTTTGTTAAATCTTTTTTCTATATGGGCATGTATATGCATTTATATTAATTAAAATAAAGCTCTCTACTGCTACCAATAAAATATTTTATAGCTATTTTTTATACAATGGTTTTCTTATTAGATACCAATCATGTTACAAGATTAATTTTCTACTTATCTGGTACATTAATTCTTTTAGAGTTCTAAAACTAAAATATTTATATATATTGAAGCAGTTAGTTTCAGATAATTTTTAAAAGAGGATAATAATAATATAACAAAAAGGAGAATAAAATAAGTATTATATTACTTAGTTAGTTCTCCTATAGGTAGTTAATTCATATAATTTTTTTATAATGAGTAAAGAATGATTAAAATAATAATTATAATTTTTATTTTGCCTATGGATAGATAACTTGGCCATAAAGAGAGTGGGAATATATTTATAAAGGTGTAAAAAGTGTAAACAAATGCATACATAAACAAATATATCTATCTATTTTATTTTAAAAAAATAAATTAACATTATTACTAATTAATCTTGATAATGAAAAGGAAATAAAATAAATAAAAAATATTAATGTGTAAAATTTTATTTTATTTTATTATAATTGTTTGTATTAAATAGAATACTGTTGAACATGGACATTTTTTTTCTTGAATTAAGCAGCCTGATATAAAAAGATAGGAAAGCAATCAAGCATTGGTGGTCGAGTGGTCAGCACAGCTGCCTTACAAGCAGTTGTTCCGGGTTTGCAGTTCTCTCAGCCGATGCTTTGGAAAGCAAAAAGAGATCAATCTAGACTTTTGAACTGGTCGTAACGGAAAAACTTAGTCCCAAAATTTATAATAAAACAAGGGCCTTGCTTTATTATTTTGCAACTTATAAATAAAAAATAAAGTGCTCAGTAGATGAAAGAAAGAAGAGATATTTATTTCTCTGATTGACCAGATTTCTAAGGAGCTGGGTTAATTTTTAATTTATTAAATTAAATTTGCATGTCTCGTTTGCCTAATAGTTCATTTCACAGTCATTGTACAATGGAAACAAGATATGAAATAAATGGAGTCAATTATGGAAGTAGTGATTATTTTAAAACAATTAATATCATTCACAGCTTCAGTAAGGAATCGGAAATTGGGCCTAAAGAAAAGAAAACGTCACACCTGGCAAAACAGCTAAACAATTTACTGATGCACTTTGTAAAAGAATAATATAACCCAGATGGCAATATTATTTTATTAATGTTTTTCTTTTGTTTTGTGTTAAAATATTATTGATAGAAAAGTTAAAGCATTCTACCAATAACAGTTATATATTTTGTTTAATAATTATTAACCTTTAAGAAAATATATTCAATTTAAAGAATAACATTAAAAAATACATTATTGATAGGAAAATGTTTTATTGATTTTATACTCACTTTCTTGCAGATGTAAAGCTTCCAAAGATGGAATTAAAAATAAGCATACATATTTTGATAATTTTAGTTTGAATGTTTATAGACTTTTAAAATGTGTTTAAAAAATAATAAAATAAAATATATGCTTATAAATCTCAATTTTTGAAATATATAAAATAAACTTTATTTCATAAAACTAAACAGCTATTTTTATTTTGTTTATATACATTCGTAAATTAATACACTGTACAGGCTTAAACTTGCATATATATATGTAATGTATGCAGGATTCGAATTCAGATTTTCACATGGCCCTCAACTCTTCTTGCCATCTTATATCGCTGACCCACCTGATCACACACATGTTGAAAAGATAAATAATCACCAATATATGTATTTCGTGCTAAACCAGCACTCATCAGTTGGTCCAGATTATCATCTTTACACATGTATACAAGCTGAGCATTGATTGTATATATGTGTGGAGATGGTAATCTAGACCAACTGGTGAATGCTGGTTTAGCACGAAATACGCATATTGGTGATTATTTATCTTTTCACCATGTGTGTGATCAGATGGGTCAGCAATATGAGATGGCAGAAAGAGTTGAGGGTCATGTGAAAGTCTGAGTTCGAATCCCGCATACATTTATAAAGATATTTTGCTTGTGCTCCACTTACAATTTAGGTATAAACTTGTATTAGACAAACAAGACCTTAGCTTTTGTATGTATCTTAAGCATATATTATATATGCTGTGTAAGCTTAAAGAAACAGGTATTTTATTTATATGATGATGATGTACTAAACACAATAATGTAGCAAATGAATCCAACAGTATTTTATATGTTACATAGAAAATAGATATAAATGAAATATTTTATATAAAAGAAATATAGAAAAAATGTGTGTTCTTGATAATAAAAAGTTATTTTCCACATTAAAGAGAATAAAATTAAATGGCATAACAGAGCAAATGTTTATAGAATATTTAAGAGATGTGTTTATCTTATGTAGTTTATAAGAGCTTTTATGGTTATTAACAATAGTTTGATATAATTATATAAAATTTCTGTCAGGTTCATAATTAAAACATTTAACAAATCAACAAACACATAGAATTACAATTATTACTATGCATGGTGAAAATAAAGAGTGTTATTAACAATTTTTATTAGTTTTTTATTATACTAATCACTATCCAATAATGGCATATCATACCATTTACACCTTTTTAGACTATCAATACTTTTATTTGTATTAAACTAACAGTTTCGACTGTCCTGCAGTCGAAACTGTTAGTTTAATACAAATAAAAGTTTTGATAAAATGTCTAAAAAGGTGTAAATGGTATGATATGCTATAATAGAAATCAACATATAGGTAAAAAAGAAGTAGAAAATTATATTATCCAATAATGAATAATATTTCTGTAGTGTAATTTTCACTTCACCATTCTCATTCAGGGTAACACCTTGTGGAGGGAAGTAATCAATAACATATGACTCAAGGCATATAAAAAAGATCTATGAAAGTAGTATAGTGAAAATTACCCTACAGAAATATTATTCATTATTGGATAATCTCTAATCTAATAAATGACCAATAAAAATTATTATTATACTGTCATTAAGTGATTTGTATGAAAATTACGAGGGCAGCACATTTGACAGTTATTAAATAAATTGTAGCAATTTGCTATCTATATAAACTGAAAAATTATAAAGATATGTGTAAGAGATTGTGGTCTGGGCCAACTGATGAGTGCTGGTTCAGTGTGAAATGCTGGGAACCATAGATCTTTTTCACACATCTTTGGTCATATGTTTATGATTATATCCTTCCATAAGATGATAAAAGTGGATAGAAACCAGTCCCTACCTCGTGAGAGTGGTGAAGTTGAAAATATACCACAGAAATATTATTCATAATCTGCATTATTGTTTTGCTAACATTTAAAAGTTTATTTTATATGTATATATCAATTTTTAGTATTGGGATCATAGATTTATTTCTAGCTTATATAAATAATTTTCATATATATATTTATCTATCTATTTTTGCAAAAGAATATAAGACAATTCTAAGAAAAGGAAGTATGGGTAGCCAATTTTAGGATATATAAAAATGAGAATGTAGAATATTGTACACATCAGGTATTTATTTATATACTTTATTATTGTTTGTTTACCATTATTTCATTGTTAATTGAATTTGTATCATAGTTTACTTATGTACGTATTACAATAAAAATTTATATCATTATCAAGTGTCATGGTGGTTCTTGGTCTCAATTTCATTTTATTTTGAGATTAATGCATATCTGTGTCATTTATGACATTAGATTTTCATGTTCTCTATTATCATCAGCATATCATTTAACATTTGTTCCATAATAAGTAGTTTCAATTTGCTTATCATAAAGTTAATGTACCCAGGGTAGGGATAAGTATAATAACTACTGTTTCCTATTGCATTGCCAAATGTATATATCCCATATAATACTCCATTGTCCAATAACTTTACTACTTTTACAATGCTTTATTATCCACTCTTTACTGCAGTTTACAGTTTTGATTGCCCCAGAAACCTTCTTCAGAATATTATATCTCCTAATTCTTCTTCAGAATGTTATATCTCCTAATTCAGGAGCTATAACATTCTGAAGAAGATTTCTGGGACAATCGAAACTGTAAACTGCAGTAAAGGGTGGATAATAAAGTATTGTAAAAGTAGTAAAGTGTTTGGTCAATTGAATATTATAGGGATAAGTATATGAGTATGTAATGGATATGCATCCTGACCAGCATGGTGCCCATAATTTATAAATGGTTAAAATAAATTGTAATCAGTTTCAATAAATAATTAGATGATTCTTAAATATGGGTATGACACTACAATATTATTTATTACTATGTATTTTGAGCTGCACCTCTTATATTTACAATATATATATGTGTGTGTGAGCTTTATAATTTAATAGATATAAAATTTTAATATTTATATATTTTGATATTATCTATATTGCACTATATTAATTGTATAGTATGCAGATTACGTTCTCTTGAAAAAGAAAATCTGTATTATTTATCCCATATGTAAGGATATATGTAGCATTATGTCATCCAAATACCACAATAGTCTCTCTTAAATATTCTATACTTATAACAGCATAATTATTGCATGTAGTTTTTTAAAAAGGTATGTTTTATTTGGTGTTATCATTTAGAATTATTTTAATATACAAATGATATTAATAATTTTTAATATAGGAAAGAAAAATGTGAATAACTCGATGGGTGTGTATTAGATTTAAAAGAAATCACATATATTAATCTTTAACTAAGATTTAAAGTTTATACCTGTGAGGGCCACTCTTTAGTTTCGTAAATGTTTAGTGATAATCATTACTGTATTTGAAATGGATGGAGTCCATATTGTTGTGGAATGAGTTTGACACTTGTAAATCAAAATGTAACAATGTACTATTGTAATTAGAGGGGATTTGAACCCAAGCTTTCAAACTCCCTTCAGTCATCCACTACATCTTATACAACCAATACACATGACCACATATATTTGAAAAAGATAAATGATCTCCAATATATGTATTTCTTGCTGAACCAGCATTCATCAATCGGTCCAGATCTTAATTTCTCTCACACACATCTAATGAGTGCTCAGTTTATATTAAGATAGCAAATCTTCAAACTTGGATGGACAGGTTTCAAATTTCTCCATTCTCCAAATCTTCAGCCATCCATATCATTGAAAATCTGGTGATGGCATATTCAAAGCACTTGATTGCTAATATTTGTTGTCATAGCGATGTTGACTGTAAGTCAATGTGATTCCCTCATATGTAGAATCTTAAGATCATTTCTTTAAATACAAAGAAGAGAGATGATCAGAATTGTTAATGAATAATATTCATATAGTAGATATATATAAGAGATGATGATCCAGGCTATCTGATGAGTGCTGATTCAGCATGAAATGCATTTCAGGGATCATTTGTCTTTTATTGTATATTTATATGATTTTAAAAGAATGTGTGAAATGTAAAGATTAATTAATATATTTTGCAAAAATAGTTTTATATATATATATAACATTAGCATTTACATGCACACATTATTTATAGTTTTCCTATATTTTTTTAGGCTAATGTATTTTATTTTATCAACAGTCATCATTTTAAAATTTTAATGAAGCTTGAATCTGTCTGTTTATATTAGTAATGGCATATACTTAATAATATATATATCTTTTATAAACATCTGGTAAAAAAAAAACAATAGCATAACAAACAAAATATATTTCAATTCATTTTAAGTCATTTTAAATTTACTTCAAAAACATATTTCTTGTTTTTATTATCTAGTAAATTTATTATTATCATTTAAATATATCTTATCCATTAATGAACATTGATCATTTTAAATATTATATATATATAATTGAAATGGAAGTAATTTCTCCCAAATCAAGCGTTGGTGGCCTAGTGGTTAGCATAGCTCCCTTCCAAGCAGCTTCCTGGTCAACGCATTTGACCCATTAAAAAAAAAAAAAACTTTTCCCAATCATCTTATAGAAAGCTAGAGTGATAACAATCTATCCTTTAGTTTTATTAGTATTTATGCTCAGTTCAGTGATGAACAAAGCTAAAGGATAGATAAGTAACATTCTCTTTTTATAAGTTGATTGACATTTACATAACTCATTCAGAAATGGCATGACTTCCATTTTCAATTTCATATAGCTAAGTTATGATTAGTTATTTTTACATTTAATAACAAATTTATCATGGAAATAAGATGAAAAAAATATTCACTTAAAAAATATCTTAAAATACCAATAAGTTTTTTTTTCTTTATATATACAGGAAAATAATTCAGAAGTTTTTTATTTGTAAATTTATTTTGAAAAGTTGATTTGTCTGAGGTACTTTTCAAAATTAGTATTCCTTGGCAATATATATATTAAATTATTGATTTTTTTTCTCAAAGTCAACCTTTCTAAACTGTGACAAACTTTCTATGTTGTATATTGGACTATTTCTATCATCTAATATTAAATAATGAATGTCTTTAGCAAAATTAACTTTATTTACTTTCCAAATACATTCAACCGTTACTAATACTTCATAGATAATTGTATAGCATAATGTTTTGAATAGGAGTATTCTCTCTTCCTCGGACGTTGCTGACCTGATCGGTAACAGTACTAGCATGGGAATCAAACTTAGATCTACAGATCCATAAATATTTCTTTAAACAGCTGAGCTATTCTTCCAAAAAAAACTCAATTTTAACTCAATTGATCGGAGTATTATCTTCAATTCAATATACCTGAATCAAAAAGACCAGGTTTGATTCCTGTAGTACTACTGTCATTGTCCAGGAAAGCATCATCTGAAGAAAAGAAAAGAGTCTAAAAATGCCACCCAAAACATAGTGCTACATACTAATATGTGAGCTATTACTAACGTTTGAATGTATTTTACAAAGTATAAATTAAATTAATTTTGCTAACAACATTTAATATTTAATCTCAAATAATAGAAATAGTCCAAGTATAATTACTACTAAAAAGATATCAACCCAAACCTTCAGACAAACACTTCTTATCCTGCAGTTTCCATTGTTTTGTGTACCAATTTGTGAATTTTTCTGGGTTTATTTTCTACATATCACAATTTTTACTACAGAGATCCACATTTCATATTACAATGTATGGTGAATTTGTAACAGACTTTATACAAATTATTGATATTGAATAAATTTTTTGCCTTTGCGTTTTTCACAAAGCTTACATTTTTTCTTTAGAATTGTAATAGTTGGACATCAATACATGAATCAATTATGCAAATCTGGAGAGGTATTCACTTAAACTACTGATTAATATGATCAAGTTATTAAACAGACTTATTTTATTTCATAAATAAAATATTCAAACATACACTTGAAAAAAAATTTAATAGAAAATGTTTGCAAAATTGAAAACCTTTTGTTATTCATACTTTTAAAGGTGTTTATTTCTCTAGAATACTAATTTCCAACACTTGAGTTGTACTAGCTTGAATATTTTATTTTAATAATAAAATAAACTTATTTTGATAATAATACAATCAATAAATATTTTAGACTATTAGAAACTTATTTATTATTATTATTATTATCATCATCATCTTTCTTTTCTTCTTCTCCTTCTCCTCATCATTTTAAAATTCAAAACTAAACTATTTCATTCTGACAACTTAAAACTTAAGTCATTTTAAATAAATTTTGATTTCTTCAAGTATTAAGTAGAAATTTATTGTGTACATGTAGAATGATTTCACTGTTAGAACGTGAAAACATGTACACACATCTTTATAACAAATGTTTATTCTTCTAAAATGAAGAAAATGTAGCACATGTCAATTAGACCAGTTGTGCACAATCTGTGGGTAACAATCCATCAAGAGGTTGCAAAAATCGCTTGAGCTCATGAAAATTTTGAGAAATTCTCATGTTAAATAATAAACTTTTAATTGAAAAAGCAAAAACCTAAACACTATTAAAAATACATGAAAACTGCTTGACTCATTATTGTGTGTCTGACCACTTCCTTCTTTATATTCTAATCCACTTGTATAATCAGCATATCATAACAGCACTATTACTTTCATTTTTCTTATTCACTCTCAAAGTTTTGTTCTTCATGCTAGTATATTCCTAACCTTGATATGTGGTACTATGTTATTGAATGCACATATTTTCTAAAACAGGCTAAAAAAGTTGTAATTTTTACAAATCAACAGATCTACTAAGAACCAAGTATTATTATACATTTTTTGTTAATATGCAAAGATATTATATTAAATTATATGTCCTGAAATATAATATAAATATATTTGTATATGATAAAATGTCAAGTGTTGGTAGCCAAGAGGTCAGCCTTGCAAGCAAGCAGTTGCTTGCAGACAGTTGTCGTGGGTCCGCTTCCTGGCCGATGCTTTGACATATGGAAAAAAATGACTTTCATTATTCTATCTTTATATGCTTACAATAGCATGGTAACAATATATTATGGGTCATGTAAAATTTTAGACTAATTAAGGGGGTCCCAAGTGTAAAAAGTTTCTGCACTACTGATTTGAACGATTACAAAAAATTATTTTGTAATGTGTGCTACCTTTTCTTTTTTGTTTTGTTTCAGTTTTTTTAAATTTTAATTTCCAAGTGCTCACCCTACCCAAATAATTAACAATTTAAATTATAAGTGTTAAATTTATTATATGCTTTGTATCTGATTTTTTTTTTCATTATACAAAAAAAAAAAAAAGAGTCCTAAGTTTCCATAAATATTTTTCATCATGGATGACACATGGGTAAGAAGTGCCTTCATGTAAATTAAATTCTAGCTCCAATCCTAATGCCATAAAATAAAATTTGTAAATTAAAATAAAATGTATTCTATAAAATTGCATTTAATAAAAGTTATAGAAAAAGTAGAACATTGTTTTTTTACATTATTTGCAGTTTATCTTTTTACTTACACATTAATTCTCCTGGCTTTGAAAGATTATCTTGAAAGATTATCTTATGAAGTCTGGATAATCTTTCAGTTCCATCCTCCACTGCAAAGGAAAAAGTGAATCAATTTCTTCTTATTCCATACAGAATGACTTGTCTCTATTATCTTCCTTGGAGTATAATATGTATAACAAGGCTGATATAACTCTTAGATTTATAATCAACTTTAACTGGCACGTTAATTAATTTGTTAAAATCAGTTTTTGTTTAAAAACTCATGAGTTACTTACTTTTAATTTAATTCAGAATCTCTTATGTATAACTTGTTTATGTTTTCTATTAATAATTACTTTTTATTATTTATATATTATGTAGTCCAACATTTTAAATTTTAATACCTATATTGTTTACTCTATAAATTTTTAGAAGATAAAAATATGCATTTGCGCTTTAGTTTAGTGTTAGGTTATGAACACATGATTTGTTCCACTAGATAACAAATGTTTTAGGGATTTCCCAATAGAGTGAACATAGGATTGTTACATTCAACAGAGTTTAAATTAAAATATTGGTATAATCAAATTTGTTAAGAATTAAATATTTTAGTGCAAAACGTCTTTTTTAGAAGTTAGGTGGTTTTTTTAACTAATTCTATTATCCTTGAATTTGAATTGTCACATAGCTAAATGCCAGGCCTGCAATCAAAAACAATAATTTTATAATATTTATATTATTTGCATATTTATCTTTATATTTACATATTAGCTCTCCTCACCTTGACAGTTTAACCTCTGAAGTCTGGACTATTTTCCATCTCTATCTCTTTTTATAAAGATAAAAGAAAATTCATTTTCTTTATCCCTCACATAACAAATTTGTTTCTATTCTCTTTTCTGGAGTACAATAATTATAACAAGGCTGAAATAACTCTTATATTTATTAGATCAACTTTAACTGGCATGCCAATTAATTTATTAAAAATAGTTTTAGTTTGTTTGAAAACTCGTGAGTTAGTTACTTTTAATTTAATTCAGAATTGCTCATGTGTAACTTGTTCATGTTTTCTATTAACTAAGGTATATTCCTTCAATAGCAAAATATTTACACTATTATTTAATTTGTGTTTGTTATTTTTAATTACATACATATTATACAGTCCAACATTTTAAATTTTCATACCTACATTGTTTATTCATTAAATTTTTAAAAGCCATAAACATGCATTTCTGCTTTGTTAATGTTTTTTTATTATTGATCAATTGTGAGTTTTTACTTTGATAACAAATCTCACATCAGTCCAAGTTCAAGGAAAAGCTGATCAGTAAAACATGTAAAAAAAATAACATCTGTATTAAAAAATATAGAATATCAATATTAAAAGCAAAATTGAAGATAGCACCAAAATTGATCCTAGAATTCCATATTTTAGATTCTGACCCTTTTATAGCTGCTCTATACTGAACCTTATGATAATGATTATAAACTCTGACTGATAAATGAACTTACCTATTGTATAATCGTGGTCTAATATACTGCAGAATTGCCACAATTATTACGAAGCAATAGTTTTTAAATAAGTTTATTTTTAAATAAATTATTAAAAGTAATGTGTCATTATATATACATGGAGTATCTGAATTAAGTTCAGGCCCATATGATTTTTTCAGTTGGAGAGTTGACTTTAAAGACATGCAGATATCTAAAAGTTTCAGATCTTCTTCTTGACAATTAACTTTTAGATAAATGCTTAGCTTGAGTTGGTTTTTTGAATCTAATGTCCTGAAGAGACTCATAGGTCGAAACCGGTCTGGGGATGAGGACAATCTAAGATAAAGATGATTTGAATGCCTTCTCTTGTAGTAGCATTTATCATAATAATAAAAAATTTTTAAAAAAAGCTTGTTTAGAGCTCATTAGCATGCTCTTAATTATATATATATATATTATGATACTTAAATAAAAGTGATTCAGAAAGCTAAACATTTCATTTACATATAATTTTTTCTAATTATCATAGTGATATGATACCAGTATTTGGGTTTGGCACATTGGTATATTACATAATACATACTAAGGTATGTTTTAAGCATATGTCACAAGATTAAATAAAAAAGTAATTCTCTTATACTTAAAAATATTCTCAATCAAACAATTTCATTTACATATAACTTTTATTAATTATCATGGTGTTATGCCACTTGATGATGAAGTGTCTTTATGCTCAGCACAATCTGCACCTTCACATGCGACACTTCTACTTTCATCATATATACATAAAGCAAAAGAAATTAATCATTCATTGTCATAACAAGATTATCTTGAAGTATTTTTTTTCTTTCATTCACATACTAAACTTATTATACCCATGACTGTAAAGAGTGTAAAATGACCAGTGTTTTAAATCTCATATATATTCATTTGAATGATTTGAACCTCTAAGATAATTTGCACTTCAACTATGCTAACTCTACAAAATCAAATTCTTCACTATACAAAAAAAAAGTCCAAAGGTTTCATAAGTACTTTTTATCATATATACATAAAGTAAAGGAAGTTAATGATTCACAGATATTTTGACACTTTTTTGAAATATTTTTCCTGAATACACTATTCTTGTTATACCTATAATTGTAAAGTTTTTAATATGATCAGAGTTTGTTTGGCTAATTTTTAATTACTATTTGATTAATATAATCTTATGGAAGTAGCATAATTTACTTCTTCCTTCTCTTATTTATTGATTTCTATATTTACATATATTATTTCCACCTTTTTTAAACACTTCAACAATACTATTTTTTTTATATCTAAACTTTATTCATACAGTTTCAACTGTACTGCAGTCATCATCAGAGCTACAATATCCAAATATATATTTATACAATTAATACATTTTATACACATATTTACATACATTATTAAATACATTTTAACCTGACCATTATAAATAATCATTTTTCATTTTATTACTCCATTCTTAAGTAAATTTATCCACATTTATTTTATATTTCAAATTATTTTAAAAACTACTTATTATATATTTTAATTTTTTTTAAAAAAACTTTAACTTTTATTCTACTATTTAATACATATTTATTATTATCTTTTTACTTACATTTTTAATCAACTCCTCACATTTTCATATATTTATTATATATTTTATAATTATCTATAAACTTCTTTTACATTACACATTACTCACCTCTTTACATATCCTATTTCTAAAAACCTGTATGTTTTTATATTTTCTTAACACCTCCCCCTATCATCAGTTTCTTCAACTTTATTTTTTAACCTTTTTATAAACTGTAAGAATAAAATTTTAATATAACAAAATAGTTTTGTTGAAGTGTTTAAGAAAGGTGGAAATGGTATAATATGATCATGGTTGTTTAATTTATTTGGTGTGATTGACTTTCCAAATAGCATCAAGCTGTCACCATTGCATATGCATTTGAATAGTTGATTCCTCTTCTATAAAAAAACATTTTTTCATATTGTCTTACAAGGTTAAAGATTCCTTTGTGCAAAGGTAAGAACTTTTTAGATTTATTGTCTTGTGATTTGCTTACATAGGTGTCTTTACTAAACCAAATCACTTAGAGTATTGTGATCAAAAACTTCATTGTTAAGCATTTTTTCTCATTTTCCCTTTTTTTATCTACTCTTAATCTTTCCAGACCTATTTCTTGGTCAATTTTTTCTCAGGAGTAATTAACATTTAAATTTTTATTGACACAAAATTTTGATAACCAAAATTAAAATGCATGGGTGAGAAAACGTTGACTCATTACAAGTTCATTTGGTATAATTTATTACTCCAGCCATATTCAGTTCAATAATTTTGCCAGATATTTGATGTTAACATAGAAAATATCTTAACAAATTCCAGTTAGTTTTTCAAACACCTTGTATTATTTGAAGTGATGATGTTTACGTCCATTTGTTTTTGGCTATCATTTTATTTTTCTGTCATCCCAATCTTTTTTTCAAGCTTGAATGATTTTCCATTATGAAGTCCTTTGCCTCATTTTGATGAGGATTGTGGGGTCTTAATTTGATTTATTGAAATTATAATCTAGTAGTTTCATTCTTACTGTCTTTATCCCTTAGTTCTGTTTGCAAGTCACTGATGTTAAGGGTATTCAATAACTCTCCTATCTCTGTAATCTGTGAATATTATATGCAAACATTATCTGTTCAATAAACCATGATACTTTGTCCTGAATAGTTCAAATTATCTGTAATTCTGGCACAATAAAGGAAGTTAGAGCATATTATTTTGATATTGGTTTATGGAAAAATTGTTTGCTTTTTTTAGACTTCATTTAAGTTGCTATTGGGGTAATTAATATTGAATGTTATTTTAGCCATGATTGCTTTAAAAGTTATTTAGAGTTTCCTTTTGATACTCATCAAAATGATTAGTTTTTTTAACCAAAACTTCCCGATGCCTTTTGAAGCTTTATATAACAAGGCAAAAACTCTCTCCATACAGTAGTGTTACCCCGTGCAGAGTAATCAATGGATGCCAAAAGGCTTGTGCATAAAATCCCTATCTAGTGCCTACTCATCCAATATCCCCAGACTAGTTTCTGGCTTGTGGCCTTCATCAGTGAGGAGCCTTGGATCTGAAAGCACTGCACCTAGATCTCTTAGAATCCTAAGATCTAGGTGCAGTGCTCTCAGATCCAAGGCTCCTCACTGATGAAGGCCACAAGCCAGAAACTAGTCTGGGGATATTGGATGAGTAGGCACTAGATAGGGATTTTATGCACAAGCCTTCTGGCATCCATTGATTAATCTGATTGGCACAGGGTGGCACTAGTGTATGGAGAGAGTTTTGCCTTGTTTAATAACAATTATGTGCTAGTATAAGAGATGGTGATCATGTGATGTTTAGTGGTTTAAATCTTTATATAGATGGTTACTTGAAATGAAAACTATTCTAATGATGTAAATTGTAAAATAAAAATTTTAACTCATGTTAATATTTCAGGGTATGTTTCTCTATATCCTGTTTAACTATCCTGTTTTGAATAAATTCTGATACTTAACTGAGATTTATATTGTTATTTTAAAAATCTTCATGTTGATGGATGAGCCTTTTATTTATATCATGAAGTTTATGATGTTTTCTTTACATGAATATATTTGGTTGTTTTCTTGAAATTTAAGTTTCATTTGTCCAAGGCAAATCTCTTCTAGATGTAGTGTTTTTAAAATTCCTTTTCAATTTTTTATATTTTTCTTGTGTTGGGAATAATTTTAATGCACACATTATGTAAAGGATCCATTCTCTTTATTGATAGACTTTTTCTTGTTCCTATTTACTATTATATACATTATTGAATAATTTCTAAAAAATTTAATTCTGTTATATTTCCTAGTTTTCTTCTCACTATCCTGTACATTCCACATCGAACAGCCATTTTAACAGCTTGTTTTTGCTCTTGAATATAGCCAAAGTTGGGAAACCTAATTGTTTACCGATTCAGTTAGTTATAATATATACAAGTAAATGTACTTACAGAAACTTTTTCCTTTTCTTATTTTGTAATAACTGAAACACACAAGCTTATTATATACCTGTGTCTATATATGTAATATATAGGGTATATGAGCACAGATTTTCACATGACCCACCACTCTCCACACTATCTCATAACACTGATACACTTGAACACATATATGTTGAAAAGATAAATAATCACCAATATACATATTTCATGCTAAAACAGCAATCATCAGTTGGTCCAGATTATCATCTCTCCACATATATGCTATAAGTGCTCAGATATATATTAAGAGAGCCAATCTTCATACTTTAATGTACAGGCTTCAATCTACTCCACACTCCAACCGTCCATCCAATTGAAAATCTGTTCAAGTGTATCAGTGTTATGAGATAGTGTGGAAAGTGGTGGGTCATGTGAAAGTCTGTGCTCATATACCCTATATATTATTTTCTTTGAAGAACTATTATAATGAGACACTTATTAAAATTACTGTTCGCTTCCCATTCACAAATGCATATCAAAATTACTGATTTTCTTTGGTTTTTCTTTTTTTATTGGTTTGTGAGTTTCTATGACTTAATCTACAGAACGCAATTTTCACTTTAACCATGCATAGTTCACGGTACAATGTGTGAAGGAATTTTTAATATTTTAACCCTTCATTATGCATTTTTAATGAGTGTAAGAATAAAAACAATTTTTTTTTAATAATAGAAATAAAATAAAGTACTGTATGCTTGCAATCTAACATATATAAAATGAAAAATATAAAATCTTTCAATGTATAAAATATTTATTTAAAAACTTTAAACATTATGTATAAAAAATATTTATATTAAAAATCTATGTGACGTACATGATAGAATAATATTAAATGGCTAATATTTTAAAATTTCTCATTATCAGAAACATAAAATACACAATTTCGGAAGTAGACAAATATTTTAAACCTACAAAATATAAATTTTTAAATGTAAAATGTATGTTTAAAAAATATATTATAAAAACAAAAGCATCAAGTATTATATATTTCAAATATATATGATAATGAAAGTCTATATTCTTGAAATCTTTCAATAAAAATCAATAATGGACATGAAATACTTTGAGAAATAAAAATGTAACAATATAAATTTAACTATGCATTCTGGAGACTGTGTTAATCTAGCTGATTGTCATGATTAACTTTTCAACAGACTTTTTTTTCCCATATGTCATAGCATCAGCTGGGACGCGAACCCACACCCGTCTACAACCAACTACTTCCTTGCAAGGCAGGTGCGATGACCTCTCGCCTAACAACGCTTGACAACAGACTTTACATCTGATTTTAGCAAATAAAATATTCAAAGTATACACCCATTTGATAAAAATTCTGGTAAAAAAATATTTTAAAGTTTAGAGATAATTCTGCTGTGGTCTTTTGAAAATGTGTTACTAATTATATATATATTGTCAAGCATTGGTGGTCGAGAGGTCAACGACAGCTGCTTTACAAGCAGTTGTCCTGGGTTAGCGGGTTCGCTTCCGGCTGATGCTATGACACATGAGAAAAAAAATGTATATATATATTTTTTTTCTTTTTTTCCCTCAAGATTACTAAATTTTAATACTGAGTATATACTACTTAAATATTTTATTTTAAAATTATTTTTATTATAATAATAATTCAATAGATAAGTAAACAATAATAAATCAAACTTCCATCTTAAATATAATAAGAAAGAAAATTGTTTTTATCTTAGACAAATAAACATTTAAACCTTTTCAAAATTGAATTTTATTTCATTCTGTTAATTTAAGATTTAATCATTTCAAATAAACTTTAATATATTAAAATTTTAATTAAAAACTTTATTATGGAAGTATAGAATCATTTCAATATTAGAATGTGAAAACACACACACATACATTTTTATAACATTTATTTTTGTTAGATAAAATCAATAATTTAAGCTATCGTATCTGTTAGATAATCTTGCTACATTTTTTTCTTTCTTATATCAATTTTTTATATTAATTTTTAAATGCTTAACTCTATGATGTTATTACATATTTAAATTTATAACTTTTAATTTTATTTTATGTTAATTATCTGCATTTTCTCTTTGTTTCTGTATATTTAACTGTCCTTTCTGTTTTTTTAATTTTAATTAGAAATATTTTTTATCACAGTTATATACTTGCAAGAGTTAACCTTATGAAATTACTTATCTCTTACATTTGAATAATACACTGAAATACCTTTTAATATGTATATATATATATGTTTTTGGTAAAACTGATTTATAGGGTCTCGACACTTCACCCTCTATTTTTAAAAAACTTAACTACTTTTTCCTCCCTACTTACTGTATCCAAATTTAATCAATATATGTAACTATATCTAAGTATAAATGTTAAAAAAATAAAAAAAAAAACAAAAAACTTACATTTTCATTCTAGCGGTCTTTGCTGTATATATAACTGTAAATAAATAAACCAAATGTTATCCAACTTTAATCAGTTTATCTAACAATAAATAAACTATGTCTAAATATAATTAATAAAAAAAAATATAATAAAACTTACATTTTTATGCATACTTTTCACTTGGAATGTATATCTAGTGGTCTTTACTGTTTATATAACTATAAATAAATAAAGTATATTAAATATAAATGTTTTTACATAAAGACGAATAAAAAAAAAAAAATGAGCTTACATTTCCTGCAGGCAGAATTCGTGTTTCGAACTACGTTATTCTCACTATGTAATTGCAAAGTATATCTAACTATAAATGTATTTTTTACATGAAGATTAATAAATAAAATGTAATAAAACTTACATTTTTATGCTCTATTTAGAGAAGATAAGTATCACCAATAAAGTCCCTTCTGTCAAAATTATGAATTACTTTTGTTACGTGTACTTTTTGCCACGTGTATTCCCCCCCCTCCCCCACCGTTCATTTACTTTTTTATCGAAAAAAGATTCAAATCAATGTTAAAACAGTTGTTCACAATTTGACATATTTATTTTTAACATTTATTTGAATCTTTTTTCGGCAAAAAAGTAAATGGAAGGTGGGGGAGGGGTGGGAATACACATGGCAAAAAGTACACGTGACAAAAGTAGTTCATAATTTTGACAGTAGGGACTTTATTGGTGATACTTATCTACTCTAAATAGAGCATAAAAATATAAGTTTTATTACATTTTATTTATTAATCTTCATGTAAAAAATACATTTATAGTTAGATATACTTTGCAATTACATAGTGAGAATAACGTAGTTCGAAACACGGATTCTGCCTGCAGGAAATGTAAGCTCATTTTTTTTTATTTATTCGTCTTTATGTAAAAACATTTATATTTAATATACTTTATTTATTTATAGTTATATAAACAGTAAAGACCACTAGATATACATTCCAAGTGAAAAGTACGCATAAAAATGTAAGTTTTATTACTTTTTTTTTATTAATTATATTTAGACATAGTTTATTTATTGTTAGATAAACTGATTAAAGTTGGATACATTTGGTTTATTTATTTACAGTTATATATACAGCAAAGACCGCTAGAATGAAAATGTAAGTTTTTTTTTTAATTTTTTTTTTTTTAACATTTATACTTAGATATAGTTACATACACTGATTAAATTTGGATACAGTTAGTAGGGGGAAAAAAGTAGTTAAGTTTTTTAAAAATAGAGGGCGAAGTGTCGAGATCACTATAAATCAGTTTTACCATGTTTTATAAAGAGCTCTCAAATACGTTCTTAGCAAGCTTTGTGGAATATCCTCAAACCCAGACCAGTTTCTGCTACTAGCTTCATCAGTGAAGTGCCAGGATATTCAAGCATTAGATTAAAAATATTAGGACAAGCCCAGCACTTTATCTAATGGATAACTATTACGTAGAAAACCTGAAAGTTTCAGACATCCATATGTCTTCCAATCCAGCTATCTAACATAAATAGTCACATGGGACTGAACTACATTCAAATATACCATATATTAATAGCTTTAGCAATACAAAATCACCAAAGTCTTAATAGAAAAAAATAAAATTACAAATAAATCAAGTCAGATGTCATATGACCTAATTTAAACAAGCTTGTATTACAAATGCTTTATAAAGAGCTCACAAATAAGCTCTTAACAAGATTTGCAGAATATCCTCTACCCCAGACCCGTTTCTGCTACTGGCTTCATCAGTGAAGTGCCAGGATATTCAAACATTGGATTAAAAATACTAGGACAAGCCCAGCACTTTATCTAATGGATAACTGCAAAGCTTGCTAAGAGCTTATTTGCAAGCTCTTTATAAAACATTATACAAGCTTGTTTAAATTAGGTCATGTGACTTATGACTTGATTTATTTGTAAATTTATTTTTTGCAATTAAGGCTTTGGCAATTTCATATTGCTAAAGCTATTAATATATGGTGTATCTGAACTTAGTTCAGTCCTATATAGCTATTTAAGTTAGATAGCTAGATTGGAAGACATATGGATGTTTTGAATATTTCAGATTTTCTACTTAATAGTTATCCATTAGATAAAGTGCTGGGATTGTCCTAGTATATTTAATTTAATGCTTGAATATCCTGACATCTCACTGATGAAGCTAGTAGCAGAAACTGGTCTGGGGATGAGGATATTCTGCAAAACTAATTAAGAGCTTATTTGTGAGCTCTTTATAAAACATTTGTAATACAAGCTTGTTTAAATTAGGTCATATAATATCTGACTTAATTTATTTATAATTTTAATTTTTGCTATTAAGCCTTTAGTAATTTTGTATTGCTAAAGCTATGAATATGTGGTGTATCTGAACTTAGTTCAGTTCCATATGGCTATTTAAGTTAGATAGCTGAATTGGAAGATATATGGATGTCTGAAATTTTCAGATTTTTTACTTAATAATTATCCATTAGATAGAGTGCTGAGATTGTCCTAGTATTTTTAATCTAATGCTTGAATATTTTGACACCTCACCGATGAAGCCAGTAGCAGAAACTAGTCTGGGGTTGATGATAATCTGCAAAGTTTGTTAAGAGCTTATTTGCGAACTCTTTATAAAACATTTGTAATACAAGCTTGTTTAAATTAAGTCATGTGACATCTGACTTGATTTATTTTTAATATATATATATATATATATATTGAAGATCACTTATCTGCATTCAACATGCAACATTTTTTAGATAATGATATCAGACATATAATTTCTAGTTTTCCCTACCTTTGTCAGTCAAATATGTTTTCATTTATTCAATTGCTCTAATCAGTCAAAAATTCTTGGCTTAATTCTTTAATTTTTTTATACCATAGGAGAAATTCCTGATATATTCCATATGCAATTTTATAGCATCTCCCTTTCATTTATGAGCTATAATCAATTACCAGAAGGAGTATGACTCAATATTGCATAGGTTAAAACTGCAAAATAATTTGTGGGAATTGAAGGTTCTCTTCTCATTGTTAGAGAAACTGCTAGCAATATTTTTTTCCTGGGTGTGTACATGAGGTCTTCCAGCAATGAGATTTAAGTTATCTACAGAGTCAAAAAACACTTTAAGAATTGAGAATAATACAATGGATCTGGCATAATTATAAAAGATGTAGATGTGGGAGAGAAGACAAGTTTACTTATCTAAAACAGGATGCATATTTAAAAATGTAATAAACAAAGTATGAAATATAGTATATTATAATGAAAAAAAGGATCATGGAAAAGAAGAGAGTATTTAAAGAGCTGGTCATCAATTTTACTCATCATTTCTAAGAAGAACTGTAAAATAAATCAAGATGATTCAGCTTCATTTCATAATTTAAGCAAATAAGTGACTTATTATAGTGTATTGCAAATGTAATAATGTAATTTAAATGAAGATATCTGATATTGATGTATCACAAAAATAAGTAAAGTTTATGTGAATGTATACCCATGCCATGTACTTCAATTGTATATTTGGAAAGACATGATGCATTTCAACTGTCACAGATTTTAAATTTAAGGGTATTTGCTTTATTAAATTGTATTTTAAGGGAATGGAATTTAAGTCTTAATAAAGATAATGATTGTTCATCATTAGTAATTATGAAAATTACAACAAATACAAATATTAATAGCAAAAGACTTAGAAAAGTGTGTTTATATATGAAGATAAACTTAAACTGTGAGTAGAAACATTGATCAATCAAATACAAACTTTATATATATAGAGCTCACAAAACAAACTCTTAACAATCTTTGTAGAATACCCCCAACCTCAGACCGGTTTCTGCTACTGGCATCCTCAGTGAGGTGCTAAGATATTCAATCATTAGATTAAAAATACCAGGACAAGCCCAGCACTTTATCTAATATATAACTAATATAAATAATATAATATAATAAATATAATTAATATATGGTGTATCTGGCCTTAGTTCAGTCACATATAGCTATTTAAGTTAGATAGCTGGATTGGAAGACATATGGATGTCTGAAAATTTCAGTTTTTACTTAATAGGTAACTATTAGATACATGCTGGGGATTGGCATGGTATTTTTAAATCTAATACCTAAATGTCCTAGCACCTCACTGAGGATGCCAGTAGCAGAAACTGGTCTGAGGTTGGGGGTATTCTACAAAGCTTGTTAAGAGTTTGTTTTGCGAGCTCTATATATAACATTTGTAAACAGAAGCTTTATTAAATTAGGTCATGTGACATCTGACTTGATTTTTTTGGTAAAATACAAACTTATAATTAAATTGGAAAAGTGTTTACATAAAGAAAAAATGCTGTATTTAGAATCAAGAGTAAAAGTGCATATAATATTTTGTCAAGCATAAAATAAGTAATTTTAAAAATAGGGAGGAAAAAATAGAAAAAATTACTGCGATGACTGGTTTTATATGCAGATTATATACACCTGGGTCTCTTTTTATGCGTATTTATTTAACGCAATTTTGAAGTTACGCGATTCACATTTCTCCGGAAGTCGAATTCCGATACTGCGCTATTACTTTAAATAATAAACTTTGTGCACTTACGTCATATTGAAAGTAATAGCACATTATTGGAATTCGATTTTCATCTTAGTAATTGTAATATTTTCAGAGCTTTATAATAGTAAGATTTTATGCAATAATGAAATTAAAATCATGATTTCCACATTTTATGTATACACACATTAAATTTTACAAGATTATAATGTAAATTTGTTCAAACATTGTGCGTGTTAATTTTGCATTTTAAGTCACATTCTGTTTTTGCTTTTTAAAAAATAACGGAATCAATTATTAATCATTTAGTGTCCGCAAGTTTATTTTTAAAAGGTGAGTATTAGCAGTGGGCCCAATTAAAATTGAAAATTAAAAAATTAAAGACAAAAATAAGAATTTAATTTTTAGTTGTTAGATTAATTACTAATTACGTTGTCACCAGAAAACCATTAACACAACATGACAGTGACATTGGTGCTAGTTGTGTTTCCTCTTGTGAATAATCTGATTTTTTACCGTTTGCAAACGAACCTGTTTATCGGCAAATAGCGATAATAATTAAAATGTGTATAAAAATGTAAATTACTGTAAATTATGCATAAAAATATATTGTTTTGAATAAAATTAAATATTATAGTTAAAAAAAAGTTTGTCTTGTATCAATTTTTTTCAAATTTGAAATTTTTTATTAGCCATATTTTATTTCCTTATTTTTTTTTGCACGAATTTTAAAGTAATTTTACATTGGTGCTTTGCTTTTATGCAATTTTTGAAAAATCACAGTCCATATCCCCCCTTTTTCAAGGTAGGTTACATCTATTTTTGCACGATTTCATTTTCGCGTGTTTTCTGAGAAACCTATCTATCATGTAAAATGAGAGCCAGGTGTATACAGTATTTCCAACATATAGAAAATTTCAAAGTTAATTTATAAATACTCATTTTAATTTCTTATAACTTTGTAAAATAATAACTTTGTAATTCTAAGAAAGATAAACATTAAATAGCAAAAATGGCAAGAGAAATATTCATGGTTAATTTAAAAAGCATATATAAAAATGCAAATACAAAGATCATTTACTTTTTTTAAAGCTTTTAGTGATTCGTCATTTTTTTCTGATGACCTTTCCATTGAGAGTTTCAGTGAAAAAAGTATTTACCACAAATTACTGAATAACAATTATAGCACTGATCTACTACAGTTTGATAAGTTCTTATCTTCAGTAAGAAAGAGACCATTAGAGTGCTATGATATTAAATGTCATGACCAAAATTTACATTGCTAGGATTATGTAGGGTATATGAGCACATGCTTTTACATGACCCACCACTCTTCACTCTATCTCATAACACTGATACACTTGAACACATATATGTTGAAAAGATAAATAATAACCAATATACGTATTTCATGCATATATGTGTAGAGATGATAATCTGAACCAACTGATGATTGCTGGTTTAGCATGAAATGTGTTCAAGGGTATGTGTTATGAGATAGAGTGGAGAGTGGTGGGTCATGTGAAAGTCTGTGCTCATACACCCTATATATTACATATATTGATACATGTATATAATAAGCCTGTATTTCAGTTATTACATAGTAGAGATCTCTGCCTATCCCTTGTATATGTATTAAATGGAATATGTCCTGTACATGAGGGATCAGATTGACTTTAAGTCAACATGGGTGTGACAAGAATCTCAGCCTCAGGGTGGCCTTTGAGTGTTCCATCATCAGAGTTTCAATTGGATGGACAGTTGAAGAGTTGGAGTGTGGAGTGGATTGAAGCCTGTCCATTAAAGTATGAAGATTGGCTATCTTAATATATATCTGAGCACTTATTACATATGTGTATAGAGATGATAATATGGACCAACTGATGATTGCTGGTTTAGCATGAAATAAGTATATTGGTGATTATTTCTCTTTTCGACATATATGTGTTCTAGTGTATTAGTGTTACAAGATAGAGTGAAGAGTGGTGGGTCATGTGAAAGTCTGTGCTCCAATACCCTATATATTACATATATTGATACAGGTATATAATAACCCTGTATTTCAGTTATTGCTAGGATTGGAAAATAAAAAAATTATATTTATGGAACAAATATGCACTATCTTTAGTTCATATATTATGATTTTCCAAACCCAAAGTAAATACAATTGTGAAATAAATTCTTCAAAGATAACAATTTGATGGAAAATGAATACCTTGTTGAAAGTGAATTGGTAAAGCCATGACATTGTCTTTTTGGCTAAACTCATCATAAAAACGTTAAACCTTGAATTTCCAGCCCTACTGGAAATAATATTTTAAATACTTGCCAATTTTTAACTAAATCAACTGCAAATTTTTTCTGATAGAAAGATACGTAAAATTAAGAGCGTGCTAATAGCTCTAAACAAGCTTTTTTATTTATTTATGATAAATGCTACTACAAGAGAAGACATTCAAATCATTTTTATCTTGGATTGTCCTCATCCCCAGACTGGTTTCGACCTATGGGTCTCTTCAGTGAGGAGTTGGGATAGAAAGATAGAAAAAAGAAATTAAAAAAACAATATGGATGAACATATTTGTGGTGTCAATAATTGTGTGATGGAAGTATTCTTGCCACATTAAATATTTCAAAATGTCTGTAAGAAATGTATATTTGTTTTATTCATGTTTAAATAAAACATTTTAAAGGGCTTAGATATTTTAACGAAGAAAAATATCTCATTAAAATTTGAAATATTTTTTTTCTTCACTAATATTCTTCTCAAATTTTGTTAAATGTAATAGTATTTTTTTTTATTTTATAATTATATGTAAAGTGATTCTAATAAAATCTGTGGATATTCCTGAGATGTTTTCAGCTAAGCAACATATATTTACATGCACCACTATCACAAAGTTAAATAATAATCATAAATAAATTATTTTTAATTGTAGAATTAATTTCATAGGTGGCAAATAAAATGTGGGTATATACTTTTTCTTCACTCCTATATCATATATATGTAATTTTACAATCACTCATAATATTATGATGTTAATATAATTTTCCATTTTATTAATGATTTGTTAATAAACTTAGTATTATAAAAAAGCATTTTTATTAGAAATATATATTCTATATTGGATAGGCTACAAATCATCATTTACATAATCTCAATGCTCAACACTTTGTTAATACTTACTATTACAGATATAGTTGATAATCTGGACCAACTGATGAGTGCTGGTTTAGCGTAAAATACGTATATTTGTGATTGTTTATCTTTTCAACATGTGTGTGATCAAGTGTGCCAGCAGTATGAGATAGCATGGATAGTTCAGGGTCATGTGAAAGCCTGAGTTCAAACCCATACATATTATATATATATATATATATAGTAAGAAATAATTGCAATCTTTTCAACATATGCGTGATCAAGTCTGTCAGCAGTATAAGATAGTATGGATAGTTGAGGCTCATGTGAAAGCCTGAGTTCAAACCTCTATATATTATATATAGTTGAAATAATTGCAATCTTTTCAACATGTGTGTGATCAAGTATGTCAGCAGTATGAGATAGCATGGATAGTTGAGGGTTATGTGAAAGCCTGAGTTCAAACCCTCTATATATTAGATATAGTTGAAATAATTGCAATATTAATTTGCATTCTACAAAAACAGTTCTGATGGAAAACAATGAGATTACATCCTTGGAATAGGTTTTGGTTTATTCAACTACTAAAGCTATACGTTAGTATATATCAACAATGTAAATGCCAAAATTGTTATATTTATTAATTCAAACCATTTCACGAAATTGACATAGAAATAAAGAGGCTAGAAATCTGCATAATATATACTGTGAGTATAATTTTATTTTTAGATTTCCTGCCAATATTATTGTATCATCCATCTCCCTTTATCAGAATGGTTATAAGTATAAAATTATCATATAAAATCCCACATCTTAAAGAAATATCTTTCTGACAAGGAATGTAATTAAGTGTCAAAATTTAAATTCATGCCAATTGCAAGCAAAGTTTCATTTAATTCAGCCAACAAATAATCATCATCAAGGCAAGAGCCTTTTTTATCCATGTAAAATCTCTATTAATGGATAGAAAATTTTTTCTAAGCTATTTCAGATGCAAAATTTTATTTTCAGAATAGTGTCTTTGGGAACAAGATTTAGTAAACCGTAGAAATTTTATAATCATTATCCATTGCTTTTCAATCAATACCCCCAGACTAGATTCTAGCTTATAGCTTTTACCAGTGAGTAGCTTTAGATTTGAGTGCAGTGCAACAGAATTTTTGTATCTAATGTACTCCTTCTGCAGCACTCACTCTTTATCTTTTTGTTCAGATATAAAACTGTCAGCCTAAACTGAAAAAAACACACTAATGTTTCCATGCTAATTTATCTAATAATACCGATTTAAAACCAGTTCAGTATCTATAAATTTTAGCATCATTGGATGGGAAAGCATTGGATTTAGATTAAAAGGCACTACCATCTAATGATTATTAAAATTGTGCTAGGTAGCACTATTGTGGGGAAATAAATGTGTAAACATACAGAAAAATTGATCATGTAATGTTATAACTTGAGTGCTATATTTATTAATATATAAATAATTATATGTATATAACCAAATAATATTATTCATGCAAATTATTTTTATATGTATAATTTTATTATAATTATCTTATTAATTTGACTATTTTTATTTAGTACACACACACACACACACACATATATATATATATATATATATAAGCATGTAATAAAAGTGTTTTTAGATAATGCTGCAAAAGAACAATTCTTAATAAAAAATAAAAAAACATCAAGTGCCATACAAACATAATTCATTTTTTACAAATTACTGCTAATAAAGGATTTTAATCTTTGTTTGATCATCAAACTAAGAATAGTTAAATACCTAATTTTCAAATTATTTTTGGATGACAGAGATAAAACCATAATTATATTTGGTATTTGAAAAAAAATCCAAGATTTGTGAATCCTAAATCAGGAGCCTGGAAGATATCTGCATTATAATTATATCATCGAATCCTTTCTTACCGTGTATATACAAGTGGCTATTAACTGAAAGGAGACCATTTGATTCCTCCTGGAGGCCTTAAAGGAACTGAGCAGAGAAAATTCTTAATGTCCACTCCATACATTCTTGTCATTGCAGCTGTTATTACTATGTAATTATTCATATAGTATACAAGCATGGACAGGCTGCTCACTAACATGCATTAGCCAGTGTGGTGAGTTTATTGGATTTTTGCCTCTGAGTTTAAGATCAAGAAACACCGTGGTCTTTTTTTTTCAGTTGCCTGATAAGGTAAATGATAAATATTTTTGGGAGTAACAAGAAGAGATCAAAAACAATATATTGATTGGTAAGAGAAAAAACAGGTGATATTGACCTCATTGAAAAAAATTAAAAGACTGAAGTGGAGTTGGGCTAGACATATTGCTAAAAGAGATGATAATAGATGGACAATTGAAATCTTAAACTGGATTACAAGAAAGATGTGAGATGGATGGATGAAATAAAGTGTGAAGGAGTGATATGAAGAAGAGAAGCTAAAGATCAGAGAAGATAGATTGAACTTGGAGAGACTGTCATCCTGCAGTGGATTGATAATGGTTGATGATGATAATGATGATGAAAATATTAAATCACTCAAATGTTATATTTCAGTAAGGCCCATTGTGAATAAATATAAAATTTAAACTTCAAATAGTTTTATATTTATTCAAAGAGGGTTTGCTAAAATATCTTAATTGGAAGGGTGATTTGACACTTCCTATTTAATTATCAGCTAGCGTTATACATTATGATATAAGTATCTAAGTATTCTTAGTGGATAAAATATGAGTGGAAATTACTAAATATTTTAATTACTTAATAGTAGGCAAGTTTGATTAATAGTGTCATTTGGTCCTTAATTTCTTCTGTGGATTGGAGAATTTTTTTAAAACCAATGCCATGAAGAATGTTATTCAATGATCTTTATCACATTTTACTTATGTCTGTATATAAAGACTCATAGATGAAATATTAAGAATATGTATATAAATTAGAAAGAACGAAGCTTAATGATACGTTCGTTTATTTGAAGGATTTGATAAGAATATCATTATCAAGTAACATATTTCTATGCATTCCTGATAACTATATGTATATGTTTCTTTCAAGTAACTTGAAAAATTTTCTAAGACAAATAAATAATTGAATGATTTTATTGCTTGGGAGGAGTGTGGGAGGAACGGACAGAAATGTTTGCTATATGAGGACCTTAAGTGTCAGAGACTGACAGCTTACCATTGAATCAAAATATGCAGGGCAAAATAAAAACTTTAAGAGTTTTTGCATCTATTTTACAATTGTAAAAGAAAGATCAAGGAGGCGTATTTTATTACCAATGATAACAATGCCATCAATAGACTCGACACGTGTTTTGCTATTTCAAGAAAATGGACAAATTAATTTGCATACACATTGTGCATACATTATTACTTAGTAACATTACAGCAATGGTTTATAACCTATTTTTGGCCATGAATATGAGGGAAAACCTCAAAAGTACTAGGCCTAGATTAATTTAATTTAATTGTTTTAGTTACTACTGACAGCTTCTTCAGGCAAAAACTCTCCATAGAGTAGAGCCACCCTGTGCTAACCAGAGTAATCAATGGATGCCAGAAAGGCTTGTGCATAAAATCCCCATCTAGTGCCTACTCATCCAATATCCCCAGACTAGTTTCTGGCTTGTAGTCTTCATCAGCGAGGAGCTTTGGAGTCTGGGGATATTGGATGAGTAGGCACTAGATATGGATTTTATGCACAAGCCTTCTGACATCCATTGATTACTCTGGTTAGCACAAGGTGGCACTATAATATGGAGAGTTTTTGCCTGTTTACTAACAGTTATGTGCTAGCATGAGATGGTGATCATATGATATTTAGTGGTTTAGCTTCTTCTTCAGCGGGTTAAATCGCTTATATATGATAATAAATAAAATAGTAAACTGTTTAAAGCATATATTCATTCAAAAACAAAAAAAAATCATTAAAAATAATAGCAACAGAAATTTTGGAGAATATTATTTACTTGAATGAAAATAAAGACACATCTGGAAATTAAAAATATATATCATACGCTTCCAGTTGTGTTTTTTGATGCATTGTTGAAGATGTATGTGATAATAATGCTAAATATTATCTATATAAAACAAGGCAAAACTCTCCATACAGTAATGCCACCCTGTGCCAACCAAGGTAATCAATAGATGCCAGAAGGCATGTGCATAAAATCCCTATCTAGTGCTTACTCTTCCAATATCCCCAGACCAGTTTCTGGCTTGTGGCCTTCATCAGTGAGGAGCCTTGGATCTGAGAGCACTGCACCTAGATCTTAGGATCTAATGCAACCCTCCAGCAGCCACCTTTTAACTCTACTTAACTACAAAACTATGAGAATGAAATTGAAAACAATAATATTTTCAATCATCCAAGCTCAATAGCTTATATAACAGTTACGTGCTAGTATAAGAGATAGTGATCATGTGATATTATCTATATAGTTAGAAATAATTTTGAAAGTGACTGATAATATTTTTATACTGTTTTCTTTTTATTTGCTCTTAATCAACATTTCCCTCAATTAACATTATAATCAAATGTTTAATAAAATCAATTGTCACTACAATCTTTGCTGTCAAAAAAATTAAACTAATCTGCATCATTAATAAATAATTATGGAACTTAAAACTGTTTCTTCTTAATATTTTTCTTTTCATTTTAATTCTATTTTTAAATAATAATAATCTTTTTTGATAAGTACTTTATTATATTTGTAGAGAAAAAAGATTAAACAACAACATATTAAAAACATATTTTTTTGTATAATCATTGGTTAAGTAATCTTTTGTACTCTTATTATATATTGAACTGACTGATGAAAATACATTGCGATTTAAAATTTAAAAATATATGTATGTTTTTCTTTATTATAATTTACAGTTTAATAGTATATATTGACTAATCTTTTTTATTGCATTGCCTAATATATATCATATAATACTAAATCATCCATGCACTTTACTACTGTTACCCAATGCTTTATTTACCACCCTCTTTTACAGTTTACAATTTTGCTTGCCCCAGCAATCTTCTTCAGAACTTTTATATCTCCTAACTTCAACTGAGCACTATTGTTACATAATGCTTTATTTAACTGAGCATTTGAAGTTAGGAGATGTAAATGTTTTGAAGAAGGTTGATGGGGCAATCGAAACTGTAAACTGTAAAAGAGGCTGGTAAATAAAGCATTGTGTAACAGTAGTAAAGTGCACGGGTGATTTAGTATTACATAATATATATGTATGTGAGTATTTGTTTCACTAAATATGAACCAATTCATTGCAAAGAGGGATGAGTTATATTATGAAGAAGGAAAAAAATATAATATGAAGCAATCAATATTTGTGTTTTTTCCCAATAATTTCCACATTAACTTTTTGTTTTTTTAGTAAACATATGATTAAGTACTTAAACATTGATTGAGCATTCTGGAATATAATTGAAGTAATTAACAATTGAATTTTTGATAATTTGTATTGGATGTAACCAAATCCAAGTTCAAACTCAGAATAAAGTAGATCAAACTATGGATAATTTTTAATATATCATAGTTAATCTTCTGATTCTCAGCTGCATGACTCAGCTTTTTTTCATTCTCCTATAGCTATCTATAATGCTATTTTTACAATTATTTATTTATTTGACAGTAGAAATTAAAATAAATATTGATTTATTAATTTAAAAAAAAAATCTAATAATGTCAGTATTCCATAAATAAAGTACTACAAATGAGTTACAATGTTGCTGATTGGTTGCAAAACTACTTGCAAATCCCTCTTCTACCAATAATATCAAAGAAAAAAAATTATGTCGTTTCAATAGTTTATTTATATACTTATGATTATTTTACAAAATATTTGTAAAATAATTGTTAAAAAAATATTTATATGATTATACTTAAATTTTTTTGAATATATTTTAGTTTGAAAAAAAAAATTAAAATATTCTTAGTAATGAGTAAAAATGAAACTATGATCAATAATGCTTTGACAAACACTATAGAACAAAACTTTTGGTATATTTTAATAATTATAAATTCAGTTTTAAATTTTAGAACAGAATTTCATAGTTTTATGATGATTTAACAATAATTTGTTCAAATATTAAAAAAGAAGTTCAATTAAGCAAGATGTCATTTTTTTAGGCATTGGGTAATCATTTAAAAAATTTATTGCTCACATATATTTCTCTTTATTTCACTTTAGTTTTCACTAGATTATTTGCAAAGTTCATAAAGATGTTTTTCATTTATAAACATCTACAATGCGGGACCCAAAAATAACTGAAACTGTTTTCTGATTGGTGCACCTGTTGTGGTATATGCTTTTGCTGTTATATAACTTCTTGTAGAAACCCTTTTGCAGCAATCTGCCAAATAACATCAATGTGTGAAATTGTAGTGCATATAGTATATTTTTTTGTAAAGTTCATGTATTTGGCAATTTTTATAATGACTGAAAACTTCAAACAATATGAAATTCTGTTTTTCGTTACAGAAAATGGCAGAAAAAACAATTGTAATGCTTGAAACAGATTACAAGCAAGCTGATCTTGTAAAAACACAAGTTTATGAGTGGTTTATTTGAAATATAAAGTTTTGCAAATGAAGTCCAAAATCAAAACAAAATTGTTTTTTTTTTTCTTATATATAAATGACATTTTTCTTTCAAATTTACTTCATAATGGTCAGGCATTTTATCTGCAAATTCTAAAGCATTTATGTGATGTGGTAAAATGTAAAAGGGCTCAATTTTGCAGCAAAGAAAAGTGCTATTCTCACGCTGACAAATTGTTATCTCTCAAGGCCTTGAGTGTGAAAATTTTTAATTAAATTCAGCAAGACCCAACTTATCTATCTGCCATATTTACTCAATTTCACTTTGTGTGATTTTTTTTAAATATTTCAAATGACAAAATGTCTTATATTTGTGGACTTAGAAGTGGTGAAACAAAATGCTGCAAGTATTAAAAGGTATCACTTTGCAAATGTTTCCAGATTACTTTGAAAAATGAAAAATATGTTTAGATGGTGAAACAAAATGCTGCAAGTATTAAAAGGTATCACTTTGCAAATGTTTCCAGATTACTTTGAAAAATGAAAAATATGTTTAGATCAATGTGTGACATCAAATGGATACTAATTTGAAAGAGATTAAATTTATAACACTTAAAAATAAACAATTTTTATTATAAAATTTTGATTACTTTTGGGTAGCTTCTTGTATTTCTAATAAATCCAAGTACAAATTATTGATTCCTGATATAGAATAAGGATTTTAATACAGAAATAAAATGTTGCCCTATAACTCAAACATCTATTAGAGGATGATGCAAAAAGCACTGGAACATGGAAGGATTAACTGATGTCAGTCTACCCAATACTTTTGCCATCAACAATTAAATAATGAAAACAAAACTAAAAATTAATTACCCTTGTTTACATAAGTGATTTTTCTGGCCACCAATATTAATTTCTTTTCACACATATCTGCATGTAAAGTTTAATCCTTTTTTTGCAGAGTCATACAAAGCTATTAGTGTGAGCAGTGAATTATATCAACAGAATTGTACTTTTTTATTATGAATATATAAAAATAAAAGCTGTAATTATAAATTTTATTAAATGCACATTATTATATTAAGTAATATTTACTAAGGCTGTAACCTTTAGGAATAAGCATCTAAAAAATTCGAAGGTAGAGACCTCTACACGTCTTAGCCACAAGCTTACACTAGGAAGAAAAGAAGCAAACCTTCTTTACTTCAACCTACTTTTAAATATGAATAGGTGAAGCTGAAGTGGTTAGATCTAAGAGTGGACTTAATTAGTGAAGTATTGAATAGCTTCACACTCTTAGATCTAACCACTTCAGCTTTACCTATTCATATTTAAAAGTAGGTTGAAGTAAAGAAGGTTTCCCTCTTTTCTTCCTAGTGTAAGCTTGTGGCTACGACCTGTAGAGGTCCCTACCTTCGAATTTTTCAGACGCTTATTCCTAAAGGTTACAGCCTTAGTAAATATTACTTAAAAATAAAAGCTATGTTTTTATTGGTTAGGTATTATTTTTATTAATCAAAATTATAATATAAAGCACTCATTGCATATATGTGTAGAGATGATAATCTGGACCAACTGATGATTTCTGGGTTAGCGTGAAATACGTATATTGATGATTATTTATTTTTTCAATATATATATATGTTCAAGTGTATCAGTGTTATGAGATAGAGTGGAGAGAGGTGGGTAGTGTGAAAGTCTGTGCTCATATACCCTATATATTACATATATCGATACAGGTATAAAATAAGCCTGTATTTCAATTATTACATAGTAGAGATGTCTGTCTATTATATATATATATATATATATATATATATATATATATTTAAATAGATTGTATCCTGTACATAAGGGGTCAGATTAACTTTAAGTCAACATGGGTGTGATGAAAATCTCAGCCTCAGGGTGGTCTTTGAGCATTCCATCATCAGATTTTTCAATTGGATGGACTGTAGAAAAGTTGGAGTGTGGAGTGGATTGAAGCCTGTCCATTAAAGTATGAAGATTGGCTATTTTAATATATATATATCTGAGCACTTATTGCGTATATGTGTAGAGATGATAATCTTGACCAACTGATGATTCCTGGTTTAGCATGAAATACGTATATTAGTGATTATTTATCTTTTTGACTGTATGTGTTAAAGTGTATCAGTGATATGAAATAGAGTGGTAAGTGGTGGGTTGTGTAAAAGTCTGTGCTCATATATATTAACAAAATTTAAGTAAATGTAAGAAGATAAAAGATCTACTGTAAATATTACATTTTGAACTAAATATATTTTCAAAATTTGTGATCAATTATTCTTAATCACAAATTACCCAAATATTAAAAAAAACAATTATATATATTAATAATTTATTTGTAATTCATATTGTATTAATATATTTATTTATAAATTTTATAGGCTTTTTGACAATTTAAATGTACTGCATATGTTTGTGGTATGTTAGAATGATCAATTACATGTAATACAAGGACTAATGTTATGTATGTATTGTAGCAATATACAAATGAATGTTCAACTATTACTAGGAAATCTATAATGGAATAAAGTTGAATATATCAATAATTTATTAAATAGCCCATCATGTTTGATTTCTAATTTTGTAATAGTATAAAATAACATTATACTTCAATTAATAATTTTATTATAGTCTAATTAGTTTAATTAATATCAAATGGTCAGTACCAGATTTAGACTTGATGAGGCCCTAACCATATAAAGTCCTGAGGTCCCTACTATTTTAAATTGCACCAGCCAATCTTAGGAAACACCCCTTAAACCTATGGATAAGAGAAATATATTGTCATTTCATTTTTATTAAAAGAAATATTAAAGAATGTGTTTACAAAATCATAGAAATTATGTAATCATCTAAAAGGCTCTATGTTCCATCTTAAAAATATTTTTTCTTGATTTCCCAAATGCAAAATCATTGGTTATGTCATTAAAATATATGCTGCATAACATGTTGCTTTTTGTACTCATGATGATAAGCACAGACAATTTTTCTTGATATATAATTGCTCTCAGTTCATTTTATATCCTCTTTATCTGTGAAAATGACTTTTCTCCTGAACTATTTGTTACCCTAAGATACAAGAATAGTCCTAATATTGTTTCTACATTAGGGAAAACTAACTGAATCTTATCTTAAAAGATGACTTGTTACAGATTCTTGTGTTGAATTTGTTCTTTTTCAGGATAGTTCTGCTTGACATAATCATGGAAGTGCCTCAGTTCACTCATGAGGTTAATATCAACATTGTGTGGATACTCTTTCATTAAGATATGCACTGCTTTATATAGATGTCCCTCTGAAGCTTCTATATCAACTAAAAATAAAAATTTATTTGCAATATAATTATAGACTGTTGCTCTTTTTGTTAAATTTGCCTCAAGTCTGTCTATGATATGAATGGATTTCAATCGAAAATTGTCACTTGGAGAAAGCTTATCAGCAGTTCCATCGTTGGTTTGTTTTTTTATCACCCTCTTTTTTTCTGTAGAAGTATATTTTACATAATGCAACCTATATTTAGCTTTCTTTTCAATATCATCAAAAAAATTTCAATAATTTTTAACATGGTGAGAAAGTGATGCGTACAGATTTCACATGGGGTAAGTGCAATCTTTGGCTCATGGAGGGCTGATTTTATGAAAACTATTAGCTTGTTTGTCCTGTAGCTCCTTTTTCATTTCTCATCAGCATAAATGTTCCTAAGAGCATCTATGATTGGCTTCTAACTCACATATATGGCCGACACTGCTTTGACATGTGCTTCCCACCTAGTGTCAGACTGTCACTTTAGTACTCTGGTAGCTAAGTCTGTTTCCAAGCAAGATAACATCACAGACCACTACTTTGTAGAACATGAAAATAAAGTATGTAGTTTTTGAAAAACAGCAAAAAGATTTTATGCATCTAAACTGAAATCTACAGCAACATGGTTGACAAGATTTAATGAATGTCTAGCATATGGAATATATATATAGCATGCATGTTTAATTAGAGAATCTTTTGTTGCATTCTATTGTATTTGCTATCCATATTTGCTGCACTATTATATAACTGTCATCGGCATTTACTGAAATCAACTTTGCAGTTTTTATTTAGATTATTCACCATCAACTTTGCAGACCTTACTTAGATAATCCACCACTATACCTACCATACCTTCACCACAGTTATTTTCCAATTCTAGAAAAGTTAGAAAGCATTCAACAAATAAATCATCAACAGGTGATACATACTTTACTATAACAGTTAGTTGATTCTCATGAGAAAGATCTGGCATAGAGTTCACAGACATACTGCAATAACCTGCTCTTCTCAGATCAGCCAAAATTGATTTCCTAACTTTATTAGTCATAAGTTGAACAAGTTCATCACATGCTGACTTTAATAAATATGATGGTGACCCAGAATCTTTGTTTCCATAGTGTTTTATATAGTTAAAAAGAAATGAATCAAACTTAGCAGTCAATTTTAACAAACCAAGGTAGTTGCTATTATTTGGTGATTCAAAAGTTTTATTGTCTTTGTGAAAAGCCAGACCACATTCTGCTAAAGTGAACATCACTGAAATCACATGCACAAACACATTTTTCCAGTAAAGCTGTTCTCCTTTTTTTTGGTTTGCTAATCCTGAGTTTAAAATCGAATTATGCTTTCTTGTCAGGTATGTATGCAAAGCTCTTCTATGATCTTTCATCAAGCAGAAAATCCATCAGAAGCTAGTGCTGCAGTTGATATTAAAATCACTTTGCAGACAAAGTAGTAAACAATCAATTGTTGGAGAATACACAAGCCAACCAATCATTTGCTTCACCATTAACTTTTCCAAAAAAGACCATTTTAACAATATCTAATCTAATGTTTGAATCCTGTATGAGAGTTCATCATGTGTGAGAACACACCATGAATTTATTGTTTCAACTGTAGATGTTGATTTTGCAACAGCACCCACACTCATAGTGGGATCAGTTTCAATATTCCGATCAACTGAGATTACAGACTCTATGATCCCACTGTACTATTGTTGTTTTGGACTTTGCTGATTTTCTCAGGTTTATGGCAAAGAAATAAAAGTTTATTGGCAAAGATATATGTCAAATATTTCAATAATAAAGTTTTTTCAGATGATTGGAAGTATGCAGTAGTAATATTGACATTTTAAAAAGGTGATAAAAAGATATTAGAAATTATAAACCCATCAATCTTTTATCTATAAAAAGTGTTACTAAGGTGATTACAACTTGACGTCAGTGTATTTTGGATTTTAACTAATCAAAAGAATAATAGAGATTTAAAAATGGTTTTAGGACAGTGGATCACACCCAAGTATTGAGAGAAGTTATTAATTAATATGATTTGCTATTATGCTTTGGAAAAGTCATTTGATTCTGTTGTATTTCTGCAATGATTAAAGCATTAGATTATCAAGATATAAACTCAGGATGTTACATTTTTTTCTCAGGTGTCATGGCATAGGCTGGGACGTGAACCCGCAACCCGGGCAACTACTTATAAGGCAGTCACACTGACCTCTCAACCACCAATGCAAGGATGTTACATTTTTAAGAATATTTATCAAAAATGCATTAGCAATGATTAAACTCCATAGATGGATGACTCCATACAAAACTTTAGAAGTTTTACTAGAAGTATTTTATAGATTAAAATGGAAAACTTAAAGACTAAAAGTAAATGGAAAATATTTAAGTCATCTATGTTTTGAAGATGATGCAGTTATTTTTGAAAATAATGCTTTAGAATATCAGGAAAGGTTGCAAAAATTATCTAGTCAAGCGTTGTTAGCCGAGAGGTCATCACAGCTGCCTTGCAAGCAAGTAGTTGGTTGCAGATGGTTGTGGGTTCGTGTTCCGGCCTATGCTATGACATATGAAAAAAAAAAAAAAAACAGTAAAAAAACTAAAGTTAAATGGATTTTTTCAAAAGAAAAAAAGGGTTGATAATTATAAATTAGAAGAAGTTATCAACTATCATTACCTTAGTTAGATTATTAATGCATATGAAAAATAATGGAAACAATTAATCTTAGAATTAAACTTGGCTGGGGTGTTTTTGATAAAAATAACTTAATATTAAAAAAAATATGCCCATGAGTTTGAAAGGGAAGATTTTTAATAAATGAGTTCTACCACTTCTTACTTAAAACTTGGATACTTTACAAAAGAGTAATACTGAGACTTCAGACTACTTAAGGAAGTTTGAAGATATATTTGTTAGGAGTAAGAAGAAGAAATCAAAACTAAAATGCATGGGTAAAAGAACAAATAGATATTATCAATATCATTGAAAGAATTGAGACTGAATTGAAGCTGGTTTGAACATACTTCTAGGAGAGCTTATATTAGATGGATTAATTAGATCCCAAAATATTATAAAAGGCTTAGAAATAACCAAATATGAGATGGTAGAATGAAATAAAGGTGTTTCTGGTAAGATATGAAGAAGAAAGTCTACGAATTGGGAGAAAGTGGATTAAATTTAGAGAGACCTTCATCTAGCAGAGAATCAATAATTATTGTAAATGATGATGATGATAATTGTGGATTATAATTAATTTCAGAATAAATTTATTTGTTATTTTAAATTATATTTAATTTCCTTTATTTATATCAAATTCAGCTTTGCAACATATATTTGAAAGATTTTCCAATCATATATATTGAAATGAATAATTGGTATCCCATGTGGTCTTCCACATGAGAGTAAGCTGTTTTCCGAGTTATGGAGGGACACTAATAAATATGGCACTCAGAAATTTTTAACAATTATATAAAATAGAACAAATGGTTTAAAATAAAGTACATAACATGAAAACATTAGAATATAGTATTAAATGTCACATTTTAAAATAAAGTAATAGGTGTGTTTAAAAAGCTTAAATTTAAGAGAAACTTGTAAATTATATAAATTATGTTAAAATTGTTTCTCTTGTCAAAGATTAAAAGAATGAATAAAATGCATTGCAACCATCTCTCTTAAGAAATAGATTAAAAATAATTAAATTAAAAATAATTTAGTAAAAAAAGATTACCTGTTTTGAGATACAAGATTTGAGAACAAGGAAAGAATTCAAGCAATTTAATAATCACAGTGTTTTGCAAGTTCAATCCAATAATGGGAAAAGTTTTTTAATTTTTTGTAAATAAAAAACAAGTCATCAATTATCAAAAATAAGGTGTTAAAAACAATGTAAAGATGTGAAAAATAGGATCCAAAAGTGTCAAAAACAAGATACCAAAACCTAATATTTTTTTAATTAGTCAACCTGGATTCTTATTTTATTCAGGTTGCAATGGACATTCATTATGATAATTAATTAGTAAAAAGAGGAAATTGCCAACTGCTGAAATCTATCCTGCATCTATGATAGACCTTATCAAGCTATATATTTGAAGAAATCTCTAATTAAAATGAAGAAACAATGCTTAAAACTCAAATTTCAAAGACAGGAGATTGTTGAAGGACATTTACAATTTATAAATGGAATCAATCAATACATATTGTCATGAGAGAAATATTAGATCAAAAAAAAAATGAGGTACCACTTCAGAAATTTTGTGTTGCAAGTTAAAAAATGACTGCTTAGGCTTATCCTAATGTCTTAACTATTTTAAATTTTATTTTATTACACCTGGGTCTCTTTTTATGCGGACTTATTTAACATGATTTTGAAGTTACACGATTCATGTTTCACCGGAAGTCGAACTCCAATAATGCACTATTACTTTAAATAATAAATTTTGTGCACTTATGTTATATTAAAAGTAATAGCACATTATTGGAATTCGACTTTCATCTTAGTAATTTCAATATTTTCAGTGCTTTATAATAGCAAGATTTTATGCAATAATGAAATTAAAATCATGATTTCCACATTTTATGTATACACACATTAAATTTTACAAGATTATAATGTAAATTTGTTCAAACATTATGCATGTTAATTTTGCATTTTAAATCACATTCTATTTTTGCTTTTTAAAAAAAGAATGTAATCAATTATTAACCTTTTTGATGAAAGTTACGGAGACGCCACGTCTTTTGAAAAATTTTTGTCTGTATGCGACGCGATGTGATGCGTTTAATGTTTGCATGCGCCATCTCTTGGTCAATTTTGGTCGCAATTTCTTCATTTTAGACTTATTTGATAGGAAATTCAATGCTTTCAATTTTAGTTCTAAAAACATCCGCATATAGCGTTATACTTTTTCAAAAAAATCAATAATTTTGACAGCCGACTTGTTACACCCCTCTGTCTTTGTTCTCTGATTGGATACTACCAAATCTTCTAGGCGTGTTTCTAAATGACAGATTCACAAACGAGCAACACTAACAAAGACAATTCACGTTATACACATTCGTAATGATTTTGTTGTAATAATTACATTTATTGCAATTTTTTATGTTCACAAATAATAAAATATAGTTCTCTATCAAAATATAAAGTTTGACTCGGAAAATTTTAAATATTAGAAGAAAAATACATTTGGAGAAATATCCGTAACAAAAAATAATTATTGCTACATAACGTAATCAGGAAATTCCTAAGGCGTGTTTCTAAATGAAGATTCAGACACGACAACGAAGCTGTGTACGTTCGTAATTGAAGTAAATAATAACATCTATCGTAATTTTTTACATTCATAAATAAGATTTGATGTTACTTTATGGAAATATAAAGTTTGATTTGGAAAATTTTAAATTTTACAAGAGAAATAAGCAAACTGGAAATAAAAAGAGAATTACTCGACCGCTGTTGATCTGAATAACGGCACAATCATTGGTTGAGTTATAATTCTTTTGTTTTACTGCTACCTATTTTTTACACATTTTTCTTATATTTTTCGACAGTTATTAACATTATTTTTATTTTTTCGTTACATTTAACCAATTTGAATCTAAAATTATTCAATTTTTAGAAGCTGAATTAAAAAAATTCTGTGTATTTTAGATTAATATTTTAACAAAAGAACTGATTGCAAATGACACAGACCAATCACATTGTTCTCAGATTTAAGTAGAGGGCCAATAACTAAAAGAATCAGTTTAAGTAGAGGGCCAATAGCTAAAATCATCAGTGAAAAGGTTAATCATTTAGTGTCTGCAAGTTTTTTTTAAAAAGGTGAGTAATAGCAGTGGGCACAATTAAATTTGACAATTAAAATCTGATTTTTAATTGTAATTAACAATTTAAAAATTACTTACAGTGACTTGAAATTAATGTGATGTAAAATTTGATTTTTAAATGGAATTGAAAATTAAAAAATTAAAGACAAAAATAAGAATTTAATTTTTAGTTGTTAGTTTCATAAACAATTAATAAAATCATCTCAAAGATTAATTACTAATTATGTTGTCACCAAAAAACCATTGACACAACACGAGTGTGAAGTTGGCGCTAGTTGTATTTCCTCTTGTGAAAAATTTGATTTTTTACCAGTTTGCAAACGAACGTGTTTTTCGGCAAATAGCGATAATAATTAAAACATGTATAAAAAAATGTAAATTACTGTACTGTAAATTATGCATAAAAATATATTATTTTGAATAAAATTAAATATTATAGTTAAAAAAAGTTTGTCTTGTATCAATTTTTTTCAAATTTGAAATTTTTTATTAGTCATATTTTATTTCCTTATTTTTTTTTATGCAAATTTTAAAGTAATTTTACATTGGTGTTTTGCTTTTACGTGAATTTTGAAAAATCACAGACTGCATCCCCCCTTTTTCAATGTAAGTTACGCCTATTTTTGCGCGATTTCGTTTGCGTGTGTTTTCTGAGTAACCTATCTATCGCATAAAACAAGACCCAGGTGTATATATTTAATTCTAACAAACTACATTATATATTATTGATTGAATAAAAGCAAAAAATAAAAGTTATAAAAAAGTTAGTTGCATTTTAAAGCAACCAAGTTTAAAAAAAGTGATTTGTATTAAAAAAAACATTCTATCGTCTTGTTAAATATATGTTATGATTTTTTTAACTTTTTTTTTAAAAAAGTTCTTTTTATGTGAAATTATCAGATAAATAATCAAAGGCATAATATTTTTAAACACAAATGTGCATGCTTGTAAAATATTTAAAGTGGCTAAGTGTTAGGAAAAAAAAGATAAATGTTATATAATTATTGATTTTTTAAGTTAAAGGTTTGTTTTGAAATTCTATCAATTCCATTTGTATATAAATAAAGCCTTGTATTAATTCTATGAATGTTAGACATATATATGCAATTGTTAAGTCACAGTTGAATGATTATTGTTTACTATATCTGTATTTTGCATTTATTCATGGTTTTTTTTAGAAAATTGTGGTCAGATTCAAAGAACCACCTCACATAATTCAGTTTGTTATTACTAAATTGGATTCCTGATCTGAAGTCGCCACTCCCTAAAATTTCCATTGTAAGAAAGATGTATGAATTGTATGAATTATAATTTTCTCATATTAAATGTATGTGTGATTATGATATGAAGCTTATGATGTAAATGATTGCATTATATTTTAGGGGACAGTTGTACTTTAGGATTGTACTTAGGATTATATTCAAGGTGTATTAAAGATCAGAGATTTATTCTATGGCAAATATGCTCAATCATTAAACTAAGTGTTTTATGAGATTTAATTGAAAGATTATTATTTTACAGTCGTGTTCCATTTATGCATGTAGACCAAAAAAAAAAGATTGGAGAAATGGCTTATTTAAAAAAATATATTTTGTATGACAACTATAATATTTTGTAATAAACTTTTTTTTAAAATAATGTATTAACTTCTTTATATATAATATGATTTGGTCTGCATATATATTTCGTGTCCATCTCATTGTGAGGTACTAATATTTCATGTGATCTAGCCAAGTATTGCAAATAGTTGCTGTGTAGTGGTCATAAATTATTATCATATTAAAGAAAATATTTTCAAATCTTATATATATATGCTGATCTATTTTCTGATGTTTAATGTCAGGTGGCACCTGAGTCAATTAATAATTTAAGCAAAATAGACAAAAATTCTCTCCATATAGCAGTGCTACTCAAAGCAAGACAGAGTAATCAATGGATGCCAAAAGGCTTGTGCATAAAACCCCTATCTAGTGTCTTGCTTTGTGTGGCACTACTGTATAGAGAGAGTTTTTTGCCTATTTTAACAGCAGTTATGAGCAAGCATGGGAAATAGTGGTCATGTGATGTTTAAAGGTTAAATAATTTAAGCATATATAAACTGTCCATTATATCATATATATACTTTTAGTGCTTTAATATATATATGTAATATTCGAGAAGAAGATTCATGCAACTGTACAATATATAATTGAAATGCTCTTCGGCCCAAACATAAGACAATATTTTTTAGGAGAAAAAAGCAGCTGCCTTTTTTTGTATGTAATTTATTTTTATCGAAGGTTGTCTGAAATATTTTCGCTAGAAAGAATGAATATTTAATTAAATGAATCATGCAGTGTGTCTAAAGATATTTTTTTAAAAGTGATTGATATCATTAGGTGACACATTTGAGAGTTTACTGAGAATAAACATTTTCAAAACTGATTCAAACAAATAAAAAGAGGTAATAAAAATAGTTCCAATGCTGTAATATATAGGTAGTAGTCAAAATTAAGACTCAAACAACTAAACACCATATAAATAAAATATTTCTACCCAGAATAAGACAAACAAACAGCTGTCTCATGTTGGATCTCATTTCCTCCTACCACTATTTCAGATAACCATTTACTTAAATAAATGAAATACAAAAAAAGATAACTGCTGCTCTTAATAAGAGTCATAGATCACATGACCCAATTCTCTTAAGCTTATAAGATATAAACAATGAGCATTGCCAAATTGCTCAACAAGCTTTGTGATAAATGCTTAGCTAGAGAAAGCATTTCCTGACAGAGATATTTTAAATGCTTTTATCACAAAGCTTGTTGAGCAATTGGCAATGCTTACTGTTTATAACTGCTCTTGTATTGCAAAATAAATTGTCTTATGCTCCACTGGAAAATATTTCAATTATATAATATATGATTGTTGGAGTCTTAATCTCATATATATATTGAAGCACTAAAAGTATTGTCATTACATATTTTCATCTGTTTGAATTGGTACTAAATTGAGAAAACTCTCAGACATGTCATCTAATAATATCAATCAATTTTAAAAAATATCTTAAGCATTGCAGGATTAATTTACATATCCATTCTTTCTAACCAAAGTATTTCGGATAACCCCCTTTATTTATAAATGAGGTAATGAGGAAAACAGCTGCTCTTTTTTAAAAAAAGCTATTGCCTTATGCTGTGCTGGCAAGTATTTCAGTTATATATTATAGAGATGCATGAGTTTTAATCTCGATTTTTATGCACACATATATACAGGATCTTTAAGTGAAAATGCGAGGCCTGGGAAACTAATATTTTAGAGGCCCTTCAAAATTTAAAATAAGAATGTGGGGAGAGTGAGAGAAGAAACAAGAGTTTTTACTTACAGGGATGAAAACAAGACTCCAGGAGCAGTTAGTTATGAGTCACGGAAACAAGCAAGCTTCTAGCACTGTTAGTATCATAAAACACTGTTAGCACAAAACTAACTGACAGGGGGATGAGACCATTACTTCTGCTGGTCACCGAGTTTTCACCTTAGAGTTGTCAAATTAGCATCTCATCCTTAAACTGGCTTATGTTTTCAACTCATGGTATGCCTGCTGCATGGAAAAGTTTTTCTCGAATTTTTTTTTCTTTTCGGAATTTGTAAAATTAAGGGTGTTCTACAAGCCATGACCACTTTGCCTTCTCCCATATTTTTATTTAACATATTGAATTGTCAAGCTGAGGCCCCTAATATTTCGAGGTCTGTGGCAGCTGCTCCCTCCTTTCCCCCTTTGATTGGCCCTGCTATATATATATATATATATATTGTGATGGATATTTGAGCTCTCTAAAATATAATAATAATAATAAACAAAACTTCAAAATACTTATTGGCTTATTATAAAAATAATAATATTAAATAAGTTTTGTACTATGTAAAGCAAAATTTTACAATTCCAGGATATCAGTCCTTGTATTTTTTAGCTTTTAAGATTTTTGCAGAAATTTTTAAAAATCATGATTTCCTATTTCATTTTAATAGCACAAAGTTAACTTTTAAAAAGGACAATACACTGATAAAATAGATTATATTGTAAATATGTAAATAAATTAATTAAAATAGGGCTAACAAAGCAATAATTATATTAGTGTATACGTAATGATAAAATGATTTGCAGTAGTGGCAAACTTTAAATCTAATATGTGAATGTGTGTGGACTAATGTTTACTTTATGTTTACCCAAAATCTATTTTAAGATTTAAAGAGGTAATATTTGAAAAAAAAAAAAAGGTGTAAGGTATAATAGATAGTTACTTTTAATCTAAAATAAAATATCAATTATTGTGAGAACAATAAACAAAGTAAAGCAATTTATTTTAATATCTATAACTTAAATATTTAATTGATGGTATAATCTATATATTTAATTTTATTGATGTATAAAATTAAGTCATGTGATATATAACTTGATTTTTTTGTAATAATAATTTAGAAATTAAATTGAGAGAGTGCAAATTTCTCAAGCGCTTATGACTACCAACAGCCAATCAAATCTTAAGCACTGGGACAGAGAATTTAACAAGAAAAGAGCGGTTCCACTCTACTTTGGACTGGCTTGGATATATAGAGAGACAAGTAAAGAAGAGAGTGGAACCACTCTTTTCTTGTTAAATTCTCTGTCCCAGTGCTTAAGATTTGATTGGCTGTTGGTAGTCATAAGCGCTTGAGAAATTTGCACTCTCTCAATTTAATTTCAATATCGACTGCACTTTATAAAATAATATTATTTAAATAATAATTTAGGTATTTAACCAGCAAGCGTCACATAATCACATCTCTAATAGTAGCACATAATTTTTTATAAACAAAGCAAAGCACAAGCCTTCTGGCATCCATTGATTACTCTGTTTAGCACAAGTGGCATTACTATATGGAGTTTTGCTTTGCTTTGTTTATAAAAAAAATATGTGCTACTATTGTAGATGTGATCATGTCATGCTTGCTGGTTTAACACCAATCCTGCCTAATAGGATAGTGGTGGCTATGGTTGTAAATGAGCCAAAGACACCAAAATGTATGGGTGCTGAACTGAGTTCAGATCCATATGACTATATAAGCTATTCAGCTTAGATTGAAAATATTTTTGTGTTTTCAATTTCATGCTCCTAGTTTTATAGTTAACTAGAGATAAAAGGTGGTTGCTAGAGGGTTGCATTAGATCCTAAGATCTAGATGCAGTGCTCTCAGATCCAAAGCTCCTCACTGACGAAGGCCACAAGCCAGAAACTAGTCTGGGGATGTTGGATAAGTAGGCATTAGATAGGGATTTTATGCACAAGCCTTCTGGCATCCATTGATTACTCTGTTTAGCACAGGTGGCACTACTATATGGAGTTTTGCTTTGCTTAATTTAGGTATTTGTGAGTTTTCCAGTAAACCAAGATAGTAGCTTGTATTTTTGATAAATATACAGTTTCAAATGCATAGAATTTCCCAAAGATGTGTTATTGGCTAGATTTTTTTTTTAAAAATTAATAAATCAATAGAGTTAAATTTAGAAAAAAGTAATAAATTCTGATAAATTTTCATTAAGAATCTTTATTTAATTTTTTTTTTTTTTTCAATTATAACGTGGAAATGATGATATGCTTTTAATATTGTCATACTTTGATTTCAATTCAACCTGTTTTTTTTTGTTAGCAGTTGTTATATATATATAGATTATCATCATGATCAAAATTTGATACTTTCCTGTGACAGAATGGGATGCAATGGAGTATTTTCAAAGGTACAAGATCCTGTTTTCTGGAAGAGTGGGTATTAATAGTTGCAGTACGAAATTTTACATTCAAACTCCCTCACAATTGTAATGCAACATGAAATCTTGTTCAAACAGAATACCTTTTCATAAAGGAATGTGCATTGAGGGCTCTAAAATTCCATTTCTGGCTGCACTCAGATTAATTTACTTCTGGAGTAGAGATGTAATGTTAACTGAATGGAGAAAAGAACAACTGGATTTATGCAACAACAACACCGACCTGAATACAATGCAAATGTTATAAATATATACTTATTCATTTTTGTGTAATAAGTTAATACAAAAAAATAAATAAAGAGTAAATGTTGTAATTAATTTTTTTCATAATGATTTCTTTAAAAAAATAACTGTAATAATAAAAAATAAAATGTAAATATTAAATAAGACATTTCCTAGCAGCCATTTTTTGTAAACATTTTCTGTGAGCCCCAAAATTGTAGATTTATCAAAAATATAAGCTGCCATTTTGGTTTACATGAAAATTCACAAGTCCCATAATATTATGTTATTTGTAATTTTAAAATAAATTTATTGTAATGGATGCTATATCTGCAAAAATATTGCTATGAAAACAGTAGAAAACTTGTATGTAAAAAGCTAGAAGAGTTAAGAAAATTGAGTGAAGATAATAATGAGATCAGTCATATGGTAGAAGCCTATAAATATATGCACAGAAGAAGACCTTTTTCTCTTTTATTGCTAGTCATCTGCTGATTAAACTGCATAAGGCCAATATTTAAATTTAGCCATATTGATTCTCACATGATCATCATCTCTTATACTAGCACATAATTGTTTATAAACAAGGCAAAACTCTCTATACAGTAGTGCCACCCTGGCATTGATTACTCTGGTTGGCACAGGGTGGCACTACTGTATAGAGTTTTGCCTTGTTTATATTGATTCTCATTGTTTTTGAACATGAAGGGATATACTTTTACAAATCATTTGACCTTAGGGCAAATGTATTATTCAACAATGTGCAAATAAATATCTAAAACATTTGAAATATCTTCATAAGTTTAAAATGCACAGACAAATGGAATTTAAATATTTTTCTTGAAATGGAAATTTTTTAATTAAAATACTCCAGGAATGGTAACAATTCAATTATTCTGTTACTGTTGTGATAAAAAACTAATATTAAAGAAATAATTATTCTATAAACACATGCATTTTAGATCATTTATTTTAGTACTTGTGAGTTTTTAAGTAAACCAAGATGGCGTCCTATATTTTTGATAAATGTACAGTTCAAGGGCCTATAATCTACCAAAGATGTGTTAGTTGTTAAAATAAAACAAAATTAATAAATTGATTGTTAAATTTTTACAAAAGTAATAAATTCCAATAAATTTCATTAAGAAGCTTTATTTCATTTTTTTTTATATATTATAATATGGAATGTGCAAACTTTACTCAATTCATTCAAGACCAGAATACAAAATGGCACTTATGGTTAAAGAACTATCAAGATTTAAGATAAACATAACTACCCTTAGTGAAACTCATCTCCTAAAGAAATGAAATTTATTAGAACAAATGAATGGATATAAGTTTTTTGGAATGACAGATAAAGAAAAATGCATGGTCCTCAATTAGCATCTTTTATTATTGGAAATTCCTCATTATATCAGTAAAAGGTTAATGATTTTAAAACATGCCTTCTATAATGATATTAGAGCTCATTTTATCAGTGCTTATGTTCCAACTTTAAATTCAGAGGATTTAGAGAAGGAAGGCTTTTATTTTTTGTTAGATGTAATACCATTAAAATATCCAATTTTTCTACTTGGAGATTTTAATACACATGTTGGTGTAAATAGTAGACTTTGGTTAAAAGTTATTAAAAATAATGGTATTAGGGATATAAATTCAAATGGTTGGTTATTATTAAATTTATGCATAACATATAAATTGACTATCATAAATACTTTGTTTATGCAGAAAAATTGCTATAAAGGAACAGAATGCATTCATACTCACAACAATGGTGTTTAATAGATTACTTTATTATTAGAAATCAATAAAAGTCCACATTACATGAGCGTTCGGAAGCTCAGATTGTTGGACAGATCACAGATTAATATGCTCCAGGATTAAAATGATAGTTACATTAAAAATAGATTTCAATTACTGATATATTTATATTTGATTTATTCACAGTTACTAAAGGATAGAATTCTCTTAAGTAGTGGGCTGTGGGAATAAATTTATTTATAGGTTTACTAAAAAAAGAATCAGAGCTGATTTTCTGACCATGATTTTATTACTGGTGATTTGATTAAAAGTAAACATGTCATTTTCTGCTTCTTCAATAATATTATTAAATGTGGAAAGCAGAAATTCAACAACTGAGAACACTTAAAAATGATCCGTAGTTTAAAACTGCAAAGAAGATCATTCATTGACTATGGTCATTCTAAGTAGAGTTTTGATGCTTTGAAAGCCACATGTGGATCTGGGAAATTCTATCACAATTCTATCAAATCCATCAGTGACACTCACTTATATAATGACAACTATACTTTTAACAGATGGAAGGAATATTTTGTTTTGTGTAATGATACAATAATATTTACCACTTCATCTACTCATTTTAATTTAGACAAAAATATCCATCTTAGAAACACCAAAATGGTTCTTTCTAGTTTTAAAAGTGCAGATCCTAATGAATTACCAAGAGAAATTTTAAAATATAGTGGTAATATGTTAGCTTAGGAGTATATGAACCTATGAAATTGTGCCACCTGACTTTAAGGATCCTTGTATTGTTTTAAGTTTAAAAAAAAACAGGAAATGATATAAAATTGTAGCAACTTCCATGGACTACCATTATTATCTACTACAAAAAAGGTACTTTCAAGTATTTTATTGAATAAGTTGTTTTTAGTCAATAAAAAAGCACCATTGACATGTTTTTTGTTGCTACATAAATGCAAGAAGAGCAAAGGAGTGATTTATATAATATTTTTATTGATATGGTAAAAGCATATTCAGTTAATAGGGCAAGCCTATAGCATTGTTTGTACTTAGTTCATTGTCCATAAAAATTTATTCATATTAAATAGCTTTTACATAATGGATTTGAAAGAAAGCATTATTTTTATAGGTGGAAATTCGGAAGTATTGGAAATAAAATAAGCATGTACCCTTACTCTGATAATGTTTTTAATTTTTTTGACAGTTGTTTTTGGAATTGTTTATAGGAAGTTCAATCATACAGAGAACAAGACATGACACAGGTTTGATGGTGGAATTTTTAACGTGAATTGGTTAAAAACAAGAACTTCATATTTTTGATTTATGGAATGTTGATGATTGTGCTATTTTTGCCATTTCAAAAGATGATTCACATACTGTTCTTAATATTTTAATGTAACTTATAAAGATTTCGGTTTATTAATTAATATTCAAATAACTCAATTTATTTACAAGTCAGTGATGGAACAAAATCCTCTGTAACTTTCAGCTTATATGGGGATCAACTTGAGAATGTAAACTAGTTTAAATACCTTGGTAAATGTAGAGATTCTACACAGACTCCAATGTGCTGCTGCTGCTCTTAACATGTTTATATTTTTATCATAGGGAAATAACCATTGCAACTAAATAAGATATATAAAGCTATTATTTTAAACTAATTTATTGTATGGATATAAACCTTGTATGCTCTACTAGTGCAATATTAAGTCATTGGAGAAGTGATAAGAATGTAATTGCATAATGTTTTTATGGTGGTTATCTTGAAAAAATTCTAGACTGAAATACCAGAGGTTTTGATATTCTGCAATATTCATCACAATATCCCACAGCCTGTGCAGAGTAATAGCTTCATATAGCATGGCTCTGGGAAAGCAGTACAGTGATTATAGTCACTTCTAGCAGTTAATTATTTTTGTCAAAAAATAGTTCTAAACAGTTCACTTATATATATATTATTAATGTACACTTGATTTTTATTTCACAAACTGTATGTTTTGGTGATTTTATTAGGGTTCAAACCCGAACACATTTAGAATAGCAATATAGGGTGGCAAGGTTTATTGTAAGACTTATATTATTATTAATCCTTAATGCCTTATCAAGAAAAACATTTAGAAAATTAATTATGGACTGTGTTATAATTAATGAAAAACTTTTTATTTGTAATTGATTATTTTTTATTGTATTAAAATTTAATATTTTGCTTATGACTGTTTAAAATAAAAAGGCTCTTTAGTTTGTTGGAGCACTCTTCTTTGCAAATTGGTATTTAGCTAATGCAGATAGCAGTATGACTCTAGTTTTGTTTTTTAATGTAGATTCTAAAAATTTTAATACCTGGGGGAGCCATTGGTATTGGCCTAAGATTTTGAAATGATGGAATTTTTTTTTTTTTTTTAATAAACGGTACAAAGAACATTGAATAAATTCCATGCATATGATAGACTTGTTTATATATGTAATTACTCAAGTTTGCAAGGTATTTTGATGTAAAATGTTTTAAATGGTTTAAAACAAAGTGTGATATGCCATGAATGGATTTTCTTATCAAAATAAACATAGAATTTCTACCCACAGTTCACTTTTATAGACACAGAAGACAGTACAATGCAGCCTTTGCCATAAAGATTCTGAAACTCAACATCATCTTTTTTTAATGTGAGGGTCTTGAGTACACATGCAAAGTAATACCAAAACTTTTTAACAACTCGAAATATTATATTAATACTCTATTCCAGACATTCAAACAAGGAATTTATGCAAACATTTGTGCTAGCACATTTGTGTTATATTCTCTCTGGTGCACCATATGCAAATTCATGTATGACTACAATCCCAGAAGATCCCCATATACATTCTGGAATAAACCAGAAACTTTTAAAAAAAGAAATAAAAAAAACTATCTTGCCATACAATGTTTGAAGACACTTGGTCTCTAATACAACAACATCTGAAACCATAATAAGATATAACCATTCTCTGAAAATGAATGCAACAATGGTAAAACCTCAAGATTTAGACATCTTCTTTTTCTTTCTTTTTTTCTTTATATAGTTTTTTTTTCCTCTTCAATAAACTTTAAAACTATTATATGTAAATAATAATGTATAAAACAACAATTGAAATCTTAAACTGGATGCCAAGTTATTGTAAAAGACCCATAAAGAGACCAAATGTGAGATGGTTGGATGAAATAAAAAAAGTGTGCAGGGGTGATGGGGTAAAGAGAAGTTAAAGATCAGAAAATGTGAATTGAACTTCCAGGAGACCATCCTGAAGTGGATTGATAATGGTTGATCCATGATGATGATGATGAAGACAATAATGTAAAACCACATTTTAAAATCTGTAATATATTATAGACACTTTCTCATTATGAAAGCTATGTTTTACTTTTTTTAAAACCTGATGTAATAGATATAGAGCAAATAAATGCCTTTAAAACAAAATATTTTATATTTTCAAATGTTCACATGTATATATTTGTTAAGCTCCATGCATGATTTTTAATCCTACAGGAGATTATTTGTTTAATAGATAAATAAATTATTATCATCATTAGTATTATTTTGAAAGTTTGTTAGAGGGAGATTTTGGTATAAGATGAAAAATATAATCAATATTAAAAATTATACTAATTTATTTAATATTTAAATAAATACAATATACAGAACATGTCAAGTGTTTGTGGCCTAGCGATTAGCATAGCTGCCTTCCAAGCAGCTGGCCCAGGTTCGCTTCCCAGTCAACGCTTTGACATATGAAAAAAATATGTATACAGAACATGTGCAATGCTATCTGACTATCTACTTTTAATTAAAATGAATGTTTTGAATTCCAGTATATTATCTATTATTACAGTCAGAAGTACTTATACACTTTAAGAATTTTAATAATACATGTTAATTTATAATTTGAATAATACTTAGTCCTATTTTGGTGTTCATTTATTTTAATTATCTCTAAAAAACCAAAAATATATACAAACATTCTGTATATGATATCTAAATATGATTTTGTTTTTAAATAAATGTGAAATCTATTACAAACATAAAAAAAATATGTTAGTATAAAACATGAATATTCAGTATTCTTTCTTTTTTTAAAAGAGATTTTAATTGAAGTAATCCTATTTATTAGGAGAAAAATGGTCTTTACCTTAATAGGACCTCATGATTAAAATAGACAAAACTCTCCATACAGTAGTGCCACTCAGTGAAAGCCAGAGTAATCAATGGATGCCAGAAGGCTTGTGCATAAAATCCCTATCTAGTGCCTACTCATCCAATATCCCCAGACTAGTTTCTGGCTTACGACCTTCATCAGTGCGGAGCCTTGGATCTGAGAGCACTGCTGTATGGAGAGTTTTGACTGTTTTAATAACAGTTATGAGCAAGCATAAGAAATGATGATCATGTGATGTTTAAACTCATGATGTTATCTGTGTATTGTTTTATATCATTTATTTGTTTATTTTTATTCCGTAATTTTTTTCTACTCCATTTGTTATACAGAAAATATATTAACATTTTAAGATTCCATTGGGATTTGTTATTGATGATAATGTTAATTATGTAAAATCATTGCAACTGTCATGTGGATTGTAAATAATGAAAATGGAGATATATAAATACAGTAAATATACGTTTTTTTAACTTATAAAAGTTATTTTGATTTTTACTTTATCATTATTTACTCTACATTTATTGACAAGAAGACACAGACATTAGGTCGCAAAATAAATTATTAAAATTAATGATATTTCAAAACTTAATTATCAAATCGTCAATTTTAATACTGATTAAAATTTTTTAAGATTAATTAAAAAATATTGGAAATTGTTGATTTGAAAGCAGTTTTTTTTTAATAAATAATATAACTAAGGATACATAATGAGTGGAAATTTATCAAATGATTAGACTGTTACTTAATTAAAATTTAAAACACATTAAATTAAAAAAATATGCATTGTTTTAAATTTTTCAAAAGTTTTTTAATCAAATTTTATTATAAAACAAAATTGTATATATATATAAAGACAATTTACAAAAAAATTTTGTTGAGTATCTTTTACTATTTATTTGCATTTTTAAAAAAACTTATTATTGATCACCTAAATGTTTTTTTAAACAAATAGAGGAAATTGGAAGATTTATAGATATTATAATGTTTTATTAAGATGAATAAACAGTATTAATAAGTCATTATCATCATCATCATCAACCATTATCAATCCACTGCAGGATGAAGATCTCTCCAAGTTTAATCCATCTTCTCCAATCTTTAGCTTCTGTTTTCCACATCACCTCTGCACACTTTCTTATTTCATCCATCCATCTCGCATGTGGTCTCTTTCTGGATCTTTTACGATCTCTTGGAATCCAGTTTAAGATTTCAATTGTCCATCTATTATCATCTCTTCTAGAAATATGTCCAGCCCAACTCCACTTCAATCTTTTAATTTTTTTAATGTGGTCAGTAACACCTGTTTGTTCTCCTACCCATACATTGCGTTTTTTTCGATCTCTTCTTGTTACTCCCAACATGCATCTCTCCATACTTCTTTGAGTGGTTTGGAGTCTCTGTATTGCTCTTCTATTAAGTTTTCAAGTCTCAGATTTTTTTGATTTTTTTATTAATAAGTATAAAATAATAAATATGATGAAATAAAAATAAAAATATCTTTTTTTTTTAAATATATATATATATATAATATGCATTGTGTAAAAATAAAAATATCTTTTTTTTTTAAATATATATATATATATAATATGCATTGTGTATTAACTAACAGCTTTAAATGAATTTATATAAAAAAAGAAAAGCTGTATTAAAAAATAATGTAAATTGTTTAAGAATTGACAGGTCCGGGAATGTTATATCGCTATGTTTTTGCACAGAAACAATGCCATCAAACGATGTACAGTGCTATTTAACAAGTACTGAATTATTATTTCCAACTAAGTATAGGTAGATATTTATTTATCAACCACTAATGGAAGACTATGATTTAGTTTCCTGAAAATAAATAACTAAATTTCCAAGGTGCACTTGTCCCAGATTTAAACTCTCTCCTCATGCCATGGCACATAATTCTCTATTAGGCCTGATTGGTATTTTTTTAGTTTAAAAATCAAATGAAAACAAATGTTATTATATTCCAATGTAATTTTACCCTTTTAAATGCTCAATGTGTTGCTAGTATAAAAAAGTATTTCTTCTCCCAAATCATTTATATTTATATTACAAAAACATATTTTCACATAACACTGATACACCTCATATACCCAATATATTACATATATAAAGACACATGTATATAATAAGCCTGTGTTTCAGTTAAAAAATATTTTGTAAAATTATTGCTTTTTATATTAAAAAAATAATATGATTGTCAAACTTTAAAAATAAAGGTCATTACATGTTTAACATATACCATTTACAACCTTCTTAAACACTTTATCAATTCTATTTATTTATATCAAAACTAATAGTTCCAACTGCCCTGCAGTCATCATCAGAGCTACAATATTCAAATATATAATTATATAATTAATACACTTATATGTTTAACATATCATACCATTTACAACCTTCTTAAACACTTTATGAATACTATTTATTTAAATCAAAACTAACAATTTCGACTGTCCTGCACTCTTTATTAGAGCTACAATATTCAAATATATAACTATGTAATTAATACACTAGTGTATATATAATTATACATTTTAATATGTAGCTCTGATGATGACTGCAGGACAGTCAAAACTGTTAGTTTTCATATATATATAAACAGTATTGATAAAATGTTTAAGAAGGTTGTAAATGGTATGATTTGTTAAAATAGAAATCAATACATATGAAAAGGAAGAAGAAATTATTATTACATATTTACAAGAAGCTTCAATATGAACAATGATACAAATACTATTTATATCCAAACTATGGGTTTCTAATACTTATTACTATTAATCAGGCTTTTGGTCCTAGAAAAATATACATATTAAATAAAATATGTTTATTAAATATATATATATATATATATTAAATGTTATGAGACATTTTAGGAATTATTTCAATTTGTGGCAGAAGCAAATGTTTTACTGCCTCACTTATGGAACTGGCCCTTCTATTATTCAAATAAAAATAGTTGCTTAGAAGAATATGTGACAATCAAACATCAAAACCAGGTTGGATTATAAATCATTTTATAAATCTTTAGTTCTTTGAATCCATTCATTTTATCACTGTGCTAATGTCCCTAAAATATTACTGTTATCATTTTTTTTTTTTTACAATTCATTCCGAAATCGATCCTTTAAATATTGTTTCTTAGCATTTTTTGTACAATAGGAAGTAACTCCAGTAATATCAATTATAAAATTAATATGGTGAACTTTAGAATATGTCAAAAAAGTTTTTTTTATAGAGATCATCAATGTAATGACTCCTTGCACATGGAAATATTTTTCAGTTAAAAGGTTGAAAAATAGAAAAAAAATGTATTCAATTTTTTATTATTTTTAAAATAATATAAAAAAATTATTTAATTTGTTTACTGATATTTCTGAACAAAAATGAATTTTGATAACATAAAGTTCATTATTTATAATAAACTAAAGGAGATTTTTGATTTACTTTCTTAACCATCCTAATTTGATGTTTATATAAAAATAATGTAATTAAAGCATTTTTTTAAAAAAGTCATGGCAAAAAAGTATATATTCAATATAAACCCCATTATTCACCGATGACATTATCTTTTTTATCATCAACATATCAACAATTATTTGGCTCATTATATTTTTAAAAATTGTTTCATATTATCACAAAAAAAAATAATGTTTTATATTCTAATATTTCAACTGCATTAGAAATTTAACTGAAATAAAATAAAACATTTATTTTTCCAAGTTTGTTTTTTGTTTGTTTTTTATCTGTGCATCTCTCTTTTTAACATTACCATATTATATTCATCTACCAATGCAGAGCCTTAGATCAGTACTTCTCTGGAATATCTAGAAACATATACAGCCTCTGGGGGGGGGGGGATCTTAATAGTGATGTATTCTGTTATTATAAAATTTTATTGTATTTATATTTATTTTAAATTTAAGTAGAGAAGAAGGTAGAACCATCTTTTTCTAGTAAAATCTCTGCCTTGTGTTTTGAATTGAGAGTTCCCTGTGCAGTCATTATTACAACTGATTGGCTATCATATAAGCATTTTTAAGGCACATCTGACAAAGGTGTCAGTCTTTCGTGTTATTATTATATAATCTGCTTGCACTTAATAAATTAATATATCTAAATAATTTTTTTAAATTTTCATTATAATTCAAAATACTTAAAGAATTACAAATATACAAAGATCTTGAAATATGAAATATAAAACTCATTACTAATAATTAGAAGAAAAATTGAATAATACAATAAAAGGGATTTTAATAACAATTTAATGTGATAGATGTGCTTGGATATTTCACATAGAAAATCAATGACATTGCATTTCTTAGTATTTTTTCCTAATGTCTCCATTCATACCAAGATCTATGCTTATTTTAATTAGTAATAGTGATGAAAATGTAGTTTTTCAAAGATATATGACTGCAAATGAAATCAGAATATTTAAGGCCATATTTATCAAGGAAGGATTTTTTTGTTTTTACTGGAATCAAAATTCTGGCAAATCTCTATTATAACATTCCAATTCTAGATGTTCTCAAGTCAATTAATTTTTGAAATGATCATGAAAGATTGCTAAACTATAAGTATGGAACACATTATATTTTTTCCCCATACATCAAAGCATCAGTCAGGAAGCAAACCCACGACAATTGTCTGTGAACAACTTCTTGCTTGCAAGGCTACTGTACTGAACTCTCGGCTACCAATGCTTGACACATTTTATTCAGTCATATTACTTATTTTCATTTAAGTTAGGAAAATATTTTTTTAATAAATCATTGATTTGTAAAGTGGTTAATTATTATTATTTTACTTTATGCCAAAACAGTAAGGTCTGCTTTGCAGATCTTCGTTTCACCTTTTCTTACCTATTTCCTACCCTCATACCTTAGTTTGAACCCCAATCTATCGTAGTGTGTCTGCAATACACTTATATACTGAAAATCTTGCCTAATTTTAAACCATGAGTACAATGCTCGTATTATATATATAAGTCATTCCCAAATAAATAAAAGGTTATAGATTATGTATATGTTCACATAATTTTGATTTATTAAAAAGTAGGTTATATAAGTCATAATTGTGCACACACTATGGTATGCATTTTAAAAACATATCAAAATTATAAATTGTTAAAGTTATTTTGTTTGAATCTGTTTACAAATATATTACTATCGTAATATATTTTGATTTAAAATAAAATTCATTTAGTAAATATTCGTTTAGTAAATAGATTCAAATATTGCAAGTTAAAAGTAAAATAATTTTCGTTTAATTTAATAAAAGTCATTCCAAATATTTCTTTAAAATAAATGAGGGACAATAGTTTAATTAGCTAATATTATATAAGTTTTATCTAAAAACAGCAGATGTCCACTTAAGGTTTTCTTTAATTAATAAAAGTAATTTTTAATTAAATCTAGTTTGTAATCCGAATGTCGACAGGGAAATTAATAAAAGAAATTAATTAATGTTGAATTCCTTTAGACATTGGGATAGATTTAATTACAGCTGATAAGTCCGACATATTTTTGTAATGCTCCAGCGCAGTTCTATTGTTAAAGTCTACTATAAAAAGAATGGTTTTCTTTTGTTCTCCAGTTTGTATTCTAATGTTTCTAAGAGAAATCATTCTGAGTTCTATTCTAATAATTTGTGAATCTTGACATGACAGAGTAGAGTGCAAGAAGGCTATTTCTCTCTGAAATGGTCATATGCTGCCATAGACCATCATAAGTTATCACACAGGGAACTCCGGAACTGCTGCTGCTGCTGCCAAAAATATGAACATTTCCAGATTTTGCTGTTAAATTATATAAAAACCTGCCGACCATCAAGCTGCCTAAAAATGCTTCTCCAGAGGTAACCCTAAATTAACCCAAGAGCTCTTGTGATTCCTAACTAACATGCTATAGCTATTCTAAATTGTTTTCTGAACTTTCACATAACTTTATTATGTACTTCTTTAAAAGTGTTCAAATATAATCAACCATTTTGCTCTATCCTTGGGTTAATATTTTCTATTTATAAAGCTTTCTTTTATTTTATTATGATAATGTGTCAGAATCGTCTTTGACCGAGTGAACTATTCCCTTTATTAAAAGTAAGACGCCGCTATTAAGGCATATTTTAAATTTATAATTTTCCAATTTTATTATCTTGCAAATCACTCATTCGAGGGCGATTCTTTTCTTTAATATAATATTAATCACATAGTTTAAAATCTACACGTTATTGATTTTAATCTAATATGAGAGTATGTGCGAGGTCAATGATTAAATGTGTCCCCTAATGCATGATTGCATATATAAATCTATATTTACTTTTCAAACCCGCAAGCATGCATTTTCCTATTTTAATTACCGTGTTCTACTTTAATTACAAAGTTCATCATTGACGTCGAGAATGTGCGGACCCTTTTAAATGAATTTCTGGGAATTTGATTGGGCATTTCTCTTAATCCAAGTAAAGCCCATTCAGTATGTTTTATATACACTAGTCTCATATTGCTGGTAAATGAATTGGTTGTTGAGACCGCTTTGTTTTAATTTTCCAAGGACTCTTTTCGCTATTGCAGTTTCCAGGCAGAGGGTGTTCACAAATGACACTCCTGGGAATTAAACGCAATCGGCACCCAGTCACTAAGTTTCGGCTGTTCATCAAAATACTTTCCTACGGGTTAGCGGTGAGATGCTTTCCGTAATTATTCTGGATCTTCAATATTGTTTTATTTTATATTTATTTTACAAAGCATTCATGACTTAAACGTGTCACACCCTCCAACTTTAATAAATTCATTATCAGCAATACTGACCTCCCAATGCAACTCTATTAATATTATTATCAAATAAATGCTTTGATCACATTCCCACTTTGTTGCTTAGTAAGCTTTAGTCCGTGCTATTCTCGAAATCAATAAATATTTTAGAACACTTAATTTTCCAAATATTTTTTTAAACTTGTATAATTGCTCAAAGCACCTCGCACATGTTCCTATCTTGTCAAGCACATTATTGTAATACTATTAGCCTGAGGAATAGAATATATCTCTTTGTTTTAAAACCTTTTTGTCATTTATTGAAATATAATGCCCACAATTATTTAATACGCGTCCCTGTCTCATATAAGCAGACAGTGGCATTATATATATAATTTATTTAAATAAATTTTGTGAAATTATTTAAAACTAAATTTGATCTTTTATTTTATTTGATTCCTATCACTGTCTCGGTCTATATATATATATATCTTTTCTGCATTTCTTTTGTAAATCCATAGACGTTAATTAGCCACTCAAACTTCTTTTAGTATAGAGTCTTTTGTTTCTCCCTGACCACCAGGCACCGGTCAAAGGTCATACTAGCAGTGGCATCAGATGCATTGTCACATAGATGGCGCTGTGAAATTTGGGCTTTAGATTCGAACTTAGTATATCTAGAAGGCAACCCCTCCTAGAATGTTCAGTTTCATGTCTGGGGTTTGAATTCTGCAGTGTGTTAGCGAGATAGATGATTCTGACTGTTACATAGTAATTTTTTTTCCGGGTCCATGGCTTGCCTAAATGTGGGGCCTCGAATATTTAAACACCCACATCCCTGTAGATCTTAATTATTTAAACACATCCCTGTAGCTTAATTTTAGTATTTTATTCGTATTTAATCACTCGAATCCTTTATATTTTTGATATATATAATATTTTCAAACTCTATATTATCTATTTGCATATATATTTCATGTTTTGTTTGACTCGGGCATTCAATTACTTATACTGTATAATCTAAACTTGTTTAAACTTGCTATAGTGCGATACGAGCCATCTGTATTTATCTGTATATATTGTTTCACTTAAATCACACTATGTACGCATAGCGTAAATTACTTAAATATTGTCCCAAGTGAATATTGTGACAATCTATGAATATTTCAAATATTGTATTTTCTATCAAAATAAAGTTTTATCGGCTCAACGCGCAAGATAGCATAATAATAATTTTGTATGGTAATGACCTAGATATAATAGGCTATCGTATGGAATTCAGAAATAATTATAAATCAAATGTTGTAATCAATAAAAAAAATGTGAATGTTTTAACGAGTGCCCGTAGTTAAATGGAATTATTTAAAATTAATTTTGGGAAGCTAACACTCTATGGATATTTTTAACTGGTGACATGGCGCCCAAGGGTAATTTCACTAAATGGAGTTACTTCTAAAATAAATTTTGTCACCAGGCTAGATTCTTTTATATGTAATTTGTTTTTTTTCAACGGGTGTAAATTTTTCTTAGACCAAATAATGAGACATGAATCGGATCAATGATTATGTAAATAAATATATATGTTTGTAAATCTTAAATAAGATGGAACGAAATAATTATACCCAGATCTAGCGAATGTTTATATATGTAAATAAAGTTGCTTGAGTTTAAAAATATATTTTAGCAAAACAATTTGACAGGTAGAATTTAAGAGATTTTTATATATACAGGCAGTTAAAAATATATATGTTGGCAGCAGATTTAAGCGAGAAATTTTAGCAGTAGTAAGAGGGCAGTAATTGGGGTTTTAGTGATAAATGTAAAAGCAGCAATTAGGCCAACAGAACCGAGAGGGAGATAGCCTATTAGCCATTAATAAAATTTGAAGTCAAACGTAATAATTGCAGAGAATCAAACAAGGAAAAATAATAATAGTATTTTTTTAACCGTATTAGTTTTAGTAAGCTCAACGTAAAACAGTTTAAAAATTTTCTTTATCAGTGCTATACATTGTGTTTTAAGAGTACACCTATTCATAAAAAAAAAAAAAAAAATTTAAGGATATATTAAATAATTAGCAATAAAATAAAAAGAAAAAAATCATCATCATTATTGATCATGATAATCATCCAAGGCAATGGATAATATGGACAACAACCCCGGTGATCAAGAACCAGACCCATCCAGAGTTCTTGAATCTCCTCTAATAAGTATGAGACCTGTCCAGCAAACGAGAAAGGAAGATTCCAATCGGGATTATCTGGTGGAATTATATAAGAAAAGCGAAGAGAGGGCAAGAAAGCAGGAAGAGGAAGCCCAAAGAAAAGAGACGGAGTATAAAATGTTTACCAGGATGATCCCCGACGAATTGGCACAAGTGAGAGAGAGGCATAGGGCTCTCCAACGGAAACTGGAAGAATACTGCTCAGGAAATCAAAAAAAATGAGCGAATGCCAAGATCAAACTGAGCCAAAATTAATACAATACCTGGACAACAAAGTCCTGATAGCAAAAACAGAACCTGATGATACAAACAGTATCAACGAGGCAGTGGACTGAAACCAAAGATGTCAGACCTCTAACAATGATCTACCACCTCCTCAAGCGCATAGTAGTGGAATAGATACAATCCACAGGACCTTAATTCCAGACTTCGGGGATCAAACCCAACTTGCTAAGATATTAACTGTTAAAATATTTTGAGGAGAAATAGAAGAAAACCCCCACCCACACCTGGATAGCCTGTGGGATTTCTTTCAATTTTATAAAATGGATCCGCATGAACAGACTGCTATTGCTAGCCATCATTTATATGGCTATGCAAAAGATTGGTGGGGCATGTTGGCAAAAAAACCAAACAACTTTGCGAATTACGGTAGCCTGTTACTAAGATATTATTGGAGTGAGGATCGGCAGAGCGGAATTCTAAATACCATTTGCCAGAAGAAGTACGTAGTGATCAAGGAAACACACACGCAATTTTTCATTCGCCAGGTCAATCGCCTTCGATCACTTAGCACGTTTGCGTTTTCTGACACTCATGTTATACGTACCGTTCAACAGAATATTACTGATACAATGGCTGATGGCGGGCAGCAGAATCAAAGAGGTGGAGGAAATGGCCGAATTCTTAACCACTCTGGATTTCAGTCCCTGGGCCAAAGAACCGCCAGACAAGGTAAAGAGACCTGATAATCCGAGACTGCAGTCATCAAATTATAAAAGCAGTTATTACCCACCAGACCCAGGATTATAGTAGTTTTTTTTAAAAAAAAAAAACCCCAACAAAAAAAAAAAAGAAATGGACACATCACAGGATAATATAAAAAGGAGATCAGATATAAACAGTGTTAAACTATTAGTTTTTAAAATAAAATTTTTGTTGAAAGGGGGGGGGTAATAAAAAAATGTTCGCTAGATGGTAGATTTATTAATATGATCTGGGTATATAATTCAGTTTCGTTTCTTCATTATATTTATATCCTGTACATTATGGGTTATCTTGTAAATTTTGTTTATGCAGGCTTCATAGGTGGACACCTGTTGTAAGATCTTTTTTTTAACAATTTTTTTTGTTCCATCACTAAGGGAATGTGAAACAGTAAGGTCTGCTTTGCAGATCTTCGTTTCACCTTTTCTTACCTATTTCCTACCCTCATACCTTAGTTTGAACCCCAATCTATCGTAGTGTGTCTGCAATACGCTTATATACCGAAAATCCCACCTAATTTTAAACCATGAGTACAATGCTCATATTATATATATAAGTCATTCCTAAATAAATAAAAGATTATAGATTATGTATATGTTCACATAATTTTGATTTATTAAAAAGTAGGTTATATAAGTCGTAATTGCGCACACACTATGGTATACATTTTAAAAACCTATCAAAATTATAAATTGTTAAAGTTATTTTGTTTGAATCTGTTTACAAATATATTACTGTCATAATATATTTTGATTTAAAATAAAATTCATTTAGTAAATATTCGTTTAGTAAATAGATTCAAATATTGCAAGTTAAAAGTAAAATAATTTTCATTTAATTTGATAAAAGTCATTCCAAATATTTCTTTAAAATAAATGAGGGACAATAGTTTAATTAGTTAATATTATATAAGTTTTATCTAAAAACAGCAGATGTCCACTTAATGTTTTCTTTAATTAATAAAAGTAATTTTTAATTAAATCTAGTTTGTAATCCGAATGTCGACAGGGAAATTAATAAAAGAAATTAATTAATGTTGAATTCCTTTAGACATTGAGATAGATTTAATTACAGCTGATAAGTCCGATATATTTTTGTAATGCTCCAGGGCAGTTCTATTGTTAATGTCTACTATAAAAAGAATGGTTTTCTTTTGTTCTTCAGTTTGTATTCTAATGTTTCTAAGAGAAATCATTCTGAGTTCTATTCTAATAATTTGTGAATCTTGACATGACAGAGTAGAGTGCAAGAAGGCTATTTCTCTCCGAAATGGTCATATGCTGCCGTAGACCATCATAAGTTATCACACAGGGAACCCCAGAACTGCTGCTGCTGCTGCCAAAAATATGAACATTTCCAGATTTTGCTGTTAAATTATATAAAAACCTGCCGACCATCAAGCTGCCTAAAAATGCTTCTCCAGAGGTAACCCTAAATTAACCCAAGAGCTCTTGTGATTCCTAACTAACATGCTATAGCTATTCTAAATTGTTTTCTGAAATTTCACATAACTTTATTATGTACTTCTTTAAAGTGTTCAAATATAATCAACCGTTTTGCTCTATCCTTGGGTTAATATTTTCTATTTATAAAGCTTTCTTTTATTTTATTATGATAATGTGTCAGAATCGTCTTTGACCGAGTGAACTATTCCCTTTATTGAAAGTAAGACGCCGCTATTAAGGCATATTTTAAATTTATAATTTTCCAATTTTATTATCTTGCAAATCACTCATTTGAGGGCGATTCTTTTCTTTAATATATAATATAATCACATAGTTTAAAATCTACATGTTATTGATTTTAATCTAATATGAGAGTATGTGCGAGGTCAATGATTAAATGTGTCCCCTAAAGCACGATTGCGTATATAAATCTATACTTACTTTTCAAACCTGCAAGCATGCATTTTCCTATTTTAATTACCGTGTTCTACTTTAATTACAAAGTTCATCATTGACGTCGAGAATGTGCGGACCCTTTTAAATGAATTTCTGGGAATTTGATTGGGCATTTCTCTTAATCCAAGTAAAACCCATTCAGTATGTTTTATATACACTAGTCTCGTATTGCTGGTAAATGAATTGGTTGTTGAGACCGCTTTGTTTTAATTTTCCAAGGACTCTTTTCGCTATTGCAGTTTCCAGGCAGAGGGTGTTCACAAATGACACCCCTGGGAATTAAACGCAATCGTCACCCAGTCGCTAAGTTTCGGCTGTTCATCAAAATACTTTCCTACGGGTTAGCGGTGAGATGCCCTCCGTAATTATTCCGGATCTTCAATATTGTTTTATTTTATATTTATTTTACAAAGCATCCGTGACTTAAACGTGTCACACCCTCCAACTTTAATAAATTCATTATCAGCAATACTGACCTCCCAATGCAACTCTATTAATATTATTATCAAATAAATTCTTTGATCACATTCCCACTTTGTTGCTTAGTAAGCTTTAGTCCGTGCTATTCTCGAAATCAATAAATATTTTAGAATACTTAATTTTCCAAATATTTTCTTAACCTTGTATAATTGCTCAAAGCACCTCGCACATGTTCCTATCTCGTCAAGCACATTATTGTAATACTATTAGCCCGAGGAATAGAATATATCACTTTGTTTTAAAACCTTTTTGTCATTTATTGAAATATAATGCCCACAATTATCTAATACGCATCCCTGTCTCATATAAGCAGACAGTGGCATTATATATATAATTTATTTAAATAAATTTTGTGAAATTATTTAAAACTAAATTTGATCTCTTATTTTATTTGATTCCTACCACTGTCTCGGTCTATATATATATATATCTTTTCTGCATTTCTTTTGTAAATCCATAGACATTAATTAGCCACTCAAACTTCTTTTAGTATAGAGTCTTTTGTTTCTCCCTGACCACCAGGCACCGGTCAAAGGTCATACTAGCAGTGGCATCAGATGCGTTGTCACATAGATGGTGCTGTGAAATTTAGGCTTTAGATTCAAACTTAGTATATCTAGAAGGCAACCCCTCCCAGAATGTTCAGTTTCGTGTCTGGGGTTTGAATTCTGCAGTGTGTTTGTGAGATAGACGATTCTGACTGTTACAATGCTAATAATAAAATATTATTTCCTTCAAGAAATTTATAGACAGAATCCCTAAACTTTTTAACTACACAGAGGCAAAACTATCTATACAGTAGCACTATTCAGTGCAAGGCAAATCATCTCTCCAAGAGTTGCACTTAACTTTCATCCATAAATATTTATTTATCTTTTTATAGATGGGGCTTGGGCTAATAGTATCTCCTAATTTAGAGAGCCATTTTCTTTTTTAAAAAAAATACCTATGAATAAGTACGATCTGAAACAACATTTCATTTTTCACTAGTAATATTACAACCTTTCTGTCAGTTCAGAGCATGAAATTTTCTGGGCTTATAGTGTATTGTTCATGTATGCATTTGGAATGAAACCAATAAGTGAAGAACAGCACAGACAATTAAATAAGTTAAATGATATTTTAAACTTATTAAAATTAATGGGCCATATTTGTAAAGAAAATGGTGAAATACTTATTACTGAATTTATTAAATATTGTATCCAAAATAGTTTACTCGGACAATCTCAATTGATGAATATTAAAATTGCATATTTATATATTATTGTTATAACTCTTTTTAAAAACATTTATGTTGAAAAGAACATGCAAGCATCATTATTAAAATTCTGCTGGGATTCAATCTCCAGTCTATTTATCACAACATTCTTTTCCAATGTATTGATATTTAATATTAATATCATTAATTTACTGATAGAATAACAAAATACAATAATAATGATTAAATATAAGAAACTACAAAATAAATCTATTTAACATATAATTTTAGTATTTGTAAATATATGTGAAAAAAACTTTAAAAAATGCCTATAGCAATAAATATTTTTGTAACAAATACCTTACTCAGATTAAAACGATAAATTATTGAGATTTTTCATTTATATGTGTATAAAATTAACAAGATCTTAACATAGCTTCTTTAATATTTCAGTAAGTATACTATCATAGACATATATTTATGATTTCTTCAGTAATTTAAAGAAAAATATATATCCAATTTGCAGCTTCAATGTCATTTAAGTTCTAAGTTCATATATGCTGGTTAATTCAGGTCAACTCCTAGTGTCATTAATGTTTTTTCTTCAATAAATGGGGTTGCAACTATGGGCAATAAGAAAATAGTTCTATGTCACTTTGTCCCATCATAATTTTTGATTTACTACAGTTGTTTCTCTCAGTTAAAAGAGCTATATTATTTGGATTTAACTAGTGCATTACGATCAACCTAGCCCACTGTTTTATCATTAGTATCACAAAGAAAATGTTCATTATAGATGGATTTAAATTATTACAAAAATTTATTTTTACAAGACATTTTTTGAAGATAAATAATGATCAAATTTAATGTAATGAGAGACAACTGCTATAACTTCATTGTCAAGAAGTTCCTTGATTTTTTTTAAGTACACAATATTCTTGCTGTGCAATTTGATTCTCAATCTCTGTTTTATTTTTATCATGTATATAACCTCTGAACATCTTGCCATCAACCTCATGTTGTTTCCTTTCTAGCTAACTTCTTTCTTTGTTCTAACATTAAATCTAGTTATTACTAATAGATGGATGTTTTTGATCTTTGGATTAAAGTAATAAACAATTTGCAAAGAAAAAAAATATTTTTATAACAAAATTAGCTTCATCATTTGGAAATTCGTATTTAAATTATTTAATTTGAACATTATACAATCTTAATTTATAATTTGTATTCTACCTTATCTCATTTATAAAAAGATGCAAATGCTTTATTTCTGCTTTCTTCCTATAATAATATTTGCTGCATAGACAATGTGGGTGAATTTTTTATGATTATGTGTATAACTTTTAAGATTATATGCAGGTATACAAATGTTTTTATTGCAGTAAATCATTTTTATAAAAATATTCTTTTATTTTACTTAAATTACGTAAGAGCTTCACACTGACTCACTGTAAATCGAAAGATTTCATGTACGTTAACATGTATAGAAGTTGTGGACTTAATCAGTGACGTAATTAATAGCTTCACACTCTCAAATCAAAATGCTTTAGATTCACCTATATAATTAAAAAGTAAGTTGAAGATAAGAGTAGGCCATTCTGATCTTTTAAAGTCATTAGTCTTGTGTTAAGATTTGTAGAAGTCATTACTGTCACATCTAGGCACATAGTCTTAAGGTTATAGCCTTAATATATATTACTTAGGTAATGAATATGCGCTTAACAAATTATTAATTACAACTTTAAATAATCAATTTTAATAACGTATAAATCATCAATTGAGAGAATCTTTTCATTTTATTACCTTTATTTTGTTGTTTTAAAATTGCTTCATCTGTTCCTCTATTTAGCCTTAAGATTGTTTATAATATAGAACAATTTCATTTATTATTAAATTTGAATCATTATAATACACTCAACATTTCTTTCATCTTCATGCATAAGAGCTGTGAATTTAATTCATTTGATAATACATGATTATAAATAAAGAATAAATTGTATGGTCTTTTTATAAACTGAAGAATTGTTATTAATGAACATAACTGCAGATGGCACTCCAAAATGGAAGAATGGTTGCTGGTATATTGTAAAACTTATTTACATTTCATTTTAAACATTATAACATAATATGCTTAAAGACAGAAATATGGCTGTCCATTTATTGTCAAATAAATTAAATTTAAAAATTTTAATATTTTTTTTTGTTTACATTTTTTTTTTTTTTTGATTGCTTACACAGGTGGTTCTTGACTTAATGCAATAATAATATATGTATATTTTAAAAATTACACTTACTATTACATTTTTTAAAAAAACATATAATCCTGTCTAATAATTAATTTATTAATAAAAATAAATAAATTCACATTTAATTGCTAATGACCCTTTTGTCTTTCAATTATTGTTAAGAAAACAAACCACCTTTTTTAAACATTAGAACGTAATCCCCTTCTCCATCTTTTCTCATTTTCATATATTAATCATTTATTCTTTCACATGTCTTTGGTCATGTGTTTAGTTGTATAAGGTAGAGTGGATAGCTTAAGGGAACTTAAAATTCTGTGTTCAAATCCCCTATACTTATAAAAAGTTGTAGGGCAAAAAATATTTTTAAATTTATAGAAATTGAGAAAAGATAGAGGAAGGGCATTATGTTTTAATGTTTACAAAAAAAGGTTGTTTTTTATTGTTATTTTTCTAACGATGATTGAAAGACAAAATTGTCATAAGCAATTAAATGTCAATTTATTTATTTATTAATAAATTAATTATTGGACAGGATTATATGTTTTTAGAAAATCTGACAGTACGTCTAATTTTTAATATATACAGTATATAATTATTGCATTAATTTGGAATTATCCATAGTCAGCCTTGGTATCCAGACTTATATGTAGATACCAAAAAGAGTACAATTCAACTATCTCTTGATAAATTTATAGAGAAAATGTCAGATACTAATAGTAAAATGATATTTATGGATATCCTTAACATACCTCAATAAAAAATAAATATTTAAAAAACACTTTATGACGTTTTTTTGTTATATATATATATATATATTGCTATACTTTTGTACATTTTAACTTTCATATATGTTTCAGGAATTAATTAGGTACAAAAGTCGAGGACCGCCTATAATTGAAGTTGTGCATATTGATACAGCATAGTTCATGGGTTCACTGTATTGATGAAATGCAACATGTCTAACTTATTATAATTACTTCTTCAGTCTCTTATTCTCTAATCTAAAGCTTATTCTTTCTCTATTACTCATACTTCAGATAATATTCTTTCCTTTCAATATACATTTCTTTATTACTCAAGATGCTGTTCCAGACTATGAAATGTTTTATATAAATCCATATTTCTCTGCAATCATTCTATCATTAAAATATCAACTTAAATGCAGGGGCACTGCTTTCAGATCCAAGACTTCTCACTGATGAAAGCCATATGCTAGAAACTAATCTGAGGATGTTGGATGAGAAGACACTGGATAAAGATTAAAATGAACAATCTTCTAGCATCTATGAATTACCAGAGCTTTGTACTAAATGGCACCATTGTACAGAAGAATTTACTATTGTTTACTTGTTTTTTCAATTATTTTAACAAATCCAAAAGCATTGTTTTATTTTCTCTTCAAAAATCATTGTTTTTCCAAAGTAATATTCCACATTTCTGTAGTCATTAAATTAAAATCTTCAATAATAGTTTTGAAACATATAATATTATTCTTAATGTTTTAAACTCTTTGTATCAGTTTTCATGTTTTTAGCAATCAGAATCATATAATTCCCAAGCTTTCAGACCAATTTCTGCTATTATTAATCAAATTATGCAATAATTCTTTTCAACATTCACTTTATCTCAATTTCATAATTAGTGACTTCATTACCCTTTTTAAACAAATCTTGAATATAACATTGTATCTTTTCAATATAACATCTTTATCTTTTACTATTCATATTAGCTAAGTATCACATTAATTGTATTTTTCATTTTAAGTGATGCTTTTAATTATATTAACAAAAATATTGTGCTTTGTTTTTATTAAAGTATTTGAATCTTCCAGCTTTTTTTTTTCATCCAACTTTCTTGCAAAATTTATTTTCTTCTTAAGTTCATTATTCTTTTTCTGTATATATTTTATTCTTCTTCACTATTTGCATTCTCTCATTTTCTTCATTCTTCCATCTTCTTCAGTGTTCTTTTCTAATGAATTAGTTGTGTTATATTTTATGTTATTTATATTTTATATTAACATCTATTAGAATCATTTATGTTCTCCTCATCTTTAAATAGTTTTCTTTATTATATTATTACATATAAATTCAAAAATTACTTACGTTCACTATTTTTTTCAAATTTCCAAATCCTACCTTATACATCTTTTTTAATGCATAACTTCGGTTTTTTCTACAATCACGTTAAGATCAAATAGACTATTAGCACTTGGCAAAATGTTAGACGCTTTAATAGCATTCTTATATCTTGTAATAATATATAATCTATCTGATATTTTTTATCACTCAGGGATTTAATTGTATGCACCTTCCTTGAATAATTTTTGATCCATTGAAGCGTTCAGTGTGTATGCACACACAGAGCTTCATGTTAGTTGTTAGAAATAGTATACATATATAAATTTTAAAGCTCAAATATCTAATTTTTCATTTTTTTTCATTTTTGTTTGTTTGCTAAAGGGGATAATATGCAGGTGCATGTGTGTGACTTGACGAATTAGTGGACTCATGTATATGTATATTGTTCTATTGAAATGCATTTTTATATATATATTTGGAAAGAAAAATATATTTCCATTGTCTTATATCTTTGTCCTAAAGGCGATTCGTTCCTTGCGAATAACATTTTGATGATTCTGTTTTTTTTCTTAAACATTCCGAAAAATATAGTTGCATGTAAGTGTGAATTCATTTTCTCATCCTTGAGGCAATTAAAAGGCAAGTAAGATTTTCATACCTTGGTGTAATCTTATCTCGATTATGTCACCTGTTTTTTGGTAAACGGTCAACTCAGCTAGTTGCATGGAAGCGTTGAATTGTTTGTTTTATCTTTAAACTGATGTAAATCAAAAAAATCTTTAAACTGATGTAAATAAAAAAAAATCAATCATGCGGTCTGTTTTTCATTTCTAACCAAGGCAAATATATTAGAGGTGTTAAATATATATATATATAGAAAACAAAGAGTTGCTTAGCAAAAAGTTTTTATAAATAGAGCAAAGAAAAAGAACCAGGGTATTAAAAGTCGAGCAGTTAGAGAAGAAAAAAGTTGTTGGCAGTAAAAAAAAAAGTTGGTGCCTTTTAAAGAAAAGTTTTAAGAGAAAAGTGACTCTCAACTACTAGTGCAATACTATAATTAAGCTGAGAAGAGATCCACAATATGGTTTGTGAGTAGTACAAATTACTTTTCCCTTCTCTGGAAAGTCTCCAGAAAAATGCATCTAAAGAAGAGGAGGAGAGACAAATCCCATGCTGCTGCTATGAAAGAAAATGGAGAACCAACATCGAAGCCAGTCTATCCTGAGTCCAGTAAAGCCCAAGGTCAATCCTGACAATGAGTGAACCAGTAGAAAATTATCTGCATCAAGCAAAGTGACACCGTAATCTATCGCAAGTATAAACTTTCTATCTTTAAATATATATATATATATTTATATCTTAAGAATGCCTTCTATAAAAATTCGAACATTTAATTTCCTTAGATTCATAAAATTCGCAAAAGACTATCTTAAAAAGATGTGTTTCAAAAGGACAGTTATATATATATATGAGTGTTTAGTTTTTTTTTTGTTGTTTTAACAAGTCAATTTAAATTATAACTAGATTACTTATTAATGGTTAAAACAAGAAAGAAAAAAATGTAATGTATAATTCTAAGTAAAACAAAAGATTGTTATAGAGTTTATAATTGCAGCTTTTATATATTTTATTTTGAGATACGCCGGTATGTTTTTTTTTAAGTATAATATATATTTGATTGATTAATTTATTTGTGCCAATTTAGTTAAGTATGGGACAAATGATATTACACTATGAAACCAATTTATGTATAAATTTGTTTGCTTTGTCCCGAATCTAAAGTGGGAAAGGGGTAAGATTCATTTTGAATGATAAAATAAGAATCAATCAAAGTTAAATTTCTTAAATCGGTCTAATTCTGGCTTAGTGAAAAATGTCATTTATTTAATAAAAAAAGAGAGATAGAAAAGAAATCAAATATATAAAAAAATCCGCCCTCTTCCCGTATATGCATAATCACAGTATCTTGGTAAAGAAATTTAAAATATAAATAAGTGTTAAAATTATTTTATTTGATTTAGATTAAGATTCTTTGTTGACAATTAAAGAAGATAGAATGGTATATATATATATGTGTGTGTATGCATTTATTTAAATGTGAAAAATAATAATAATAATAATAATAATAATGATAGTTCTTCTTTTAAAATTTAAAATAGGCAATATTACTTATTGCAAAGATATGTGTTCATCTCACTCTATGTGTATATTTAGTGATGCGTGCATTTGGGGAAAGAAATACCTCAGCAGTAGTATTTTTTTGCCTCTTTAGCATTTTATAGTTAAGATTCATATTTGAAACACTTGGGTGTTTTATAGCCTATAAGATATGGTTGTTGGATTTCTCCATTATTACTTATTAAATACAGGTTTAGGAAAAATATCTATGCAGATATAAGTTAATGCTTTTAATGGGCAAATATATCAGTAGCCTAATACATTGATCTGTGCCTATATGGCTTTTAATAATAAATATATGTCGAGTAATGCTATGCGGACTGCCATGCGGATATTTTACCGGTCATGGCGATACGAGATAGCCAAGGTTTTCTTTGAGCCGATGAATGGGTATACTCTATAAAGATAGGGATTCAAAACCCACGCTCTATTATTTCCTACACAAGCCAAGCTGAATGCGGATGTGCTACTATAGGAATATATACATTACTGCTCGACAAAGGAGATTGGTCCATGATTTCCAATGCTAATAATATAGCCAGCACAGGATTCAAACCCCGACGCTACTGAATGCTGTAATTAGATTTTTTAATCATACCTCATGTTAATTCTGTGTGAAATAGATAAGCCATATTTTTCATATAGTTATTAATAATAAAGGGAGATAAAATTATGCTTTTGTCCATAACTCCTGCTGAGAATACTAACAATAAAATATAAATAAATATATATATACTTAACTTCCCCTATGTATGTAAACACACACATAAATTTGTTATATATATTCATTTGGCCTCTAACTTAATATAACCAAGTATTTATTATGTTTGCTCTCCAAAATTGGCCTATTAATTTTATGGTGGCATATTTCTTGATAGAACATTATCGTTCTCAATATAAAAATTCGTTTTTATGCTGACACGTAATACCAATTATTTACTATGTATGTAACTGTCATTTCTGGGTAATTGATCATTATTGTTTTGATTCACAATTGTTGGTGTCATGAACTCCAGTATGACTTCATTATGATACACACACATACACCTAATACTGATGTTCATTATGGTAATTGTTATATTTTTAATAGTTTATAACCTTGGTTGTCATTATTGACAGGTGACTTTTTGTAAAAAATCATATATTTATCCTAGTGATATCTAAATACTGTACCTTTATAAATAACTTATGGTTGAATATTGTAATTCTTTGTAAAAATCATATATTTATCCTGGTGATATCGAAACTCTGTACCATTATCAATACTGATCATCAAACATTGTAATTGTTATTTTTTGGTTTAAATGTAACCCCATACATGGATCATGATCAGATCCAAACATGATTGTTATTATTTATATTTTCTAATGAATTGTGTTAATAAATTGTATATATCTATACCGTTGTAATATCATTCCCTGGTTCATCATATCCACTCCTCTATATCCACACTTGATTAAATCATATGTATGTATCCAAAACCTATGAAATATTAATAATAATAGTTTGAGCTATATCAAAGTATTTAGTGAGTATTTTAGATTAAATTAATAAAGTCTAGTGCATGATAGGCTAAGTTTGAATTGAGAGTCCTCGTTTCTACCCTGACCACCGGGACCAAAGAAAAATGATAACCATTAGTAGCATCAGGAGCGTTGGTTGGATAGTGGAGATTTTGGAGCACTGGCAAATAGCTTAAAGCTTAGTACTGTTCCACGACTACCATATCTCGAACATACTGGGTTTGAAGTACTTTTGCTAGGTCTCTGAATCTTGTTGGCTGATCATACAATTCTGAACATTACACCATATACTTATAATCACATACTTAGTTCCTCTATAAAATTTAACAATCTAATTACTTCTTGCATTCTTTTTTTCAATATGATATTTCTTCATGTTTTTCCCTTCTTTATAATCATTCAAACACTGGTGTACACCTATTTTTACTCTATATTAGTTCTAACATCTTTTAATATTGCTTAATCAATATCTTCATCATCATAATTTGTTATCAATGTATAAGTCTACACAATTATCAAATTCTTGAGTTTTTCATGTAACCTATAATCATGAGTCTATCATCAATACAATCTATCTTTGCCTTTCTATTCAATACTTTATTCCCAATAGCAATAACAACACAATTTACAGTTCTAATACCATCAAAGTTAACCTTCTCAATTTTTCTCATCATACTCTTCCTCATCACTCTTCACTTAATCCCAGAATATCTATCTTGTATAATTTTCATGTCTCTTTGCCAAGATTTTCCAATTTTTCAGAATTTCTGAATGACTTTAGGTTCTATGTACTCTCTCAATGTCCCTTTCTCTCTCAATTCATCATCTTTATATGGATTTTATAATTGTGTTTTCATGATCATAATTAAAATGGAAATTATATGACCAAATAGTTTTCTCATATTTTCTCTGCCCTGTAATAATTATCTTCACAGGTTTGATAAGCCATCTTTTTCTCATTAAGACCATCCATTTACCACATTCTTCTTCATGAATGTCACTTCCAGCAATCTGATAATTCAGACTACTGGTGCTGACTCAGAAGTCAGTGGTATGTTGACTTAAGGAATAGTGATTAACTATAACCATTAAACATATGATAATCATGGGAATTGTAGCATTTTATAGAAAGTGTGCCACTGTTTTCCACACTAGTTTTTGATGAAAATGTCCATCATGTTGTCAGTGTCATTTATTTGTAACTAATCTTTATAAGTGAAGCCATTCCTCTATTCACAACCTCAAATGCTTCACAGCATATGATCACCACTCTTTACATAAGGTGTTAACACAGAGACAATACTCTTCATACAGTAGCATTACTCAGTGCAAGCCAGAGTGATCAATGGATGCAGGAAGATTTGTACATAAAATCATTATCTAATACTTGATCATCCAATATACCCAGACTAATTTCTAACTTGTTCTTTCATCAGTGAGCAGCTTTAGATCTGAGATCTAGGTGCACTGTTTTCAGATTCAAAACTGCTCAATGATGAAAGTCACAGGCTAAAAACTAGTCTGGGGATAATGGATGAGTAGGCACTAGATAGTAATTTTATGCACACACTTTCCTACATACATTGACTACTCTGGCTTGCATGGAGAAGTTCTATTGTATGGAGAGTTTAACCTCAAATGCTCTGGGTAGCTTGGCATTGTGCTCTAGAAATTATTTTCCCATACTGATAAGTGGATATTGAAAAAAATATTAATATGTAAACACAATTATTCTATCACCTGGATATAAAAATCGTCATAGAAATTTTCAAAAAAGCATGTAAACATAAAAAAATTTGAATAATCTTTAGGAAAATAATGTACAATAATATGTAAAAATAGAGATATGATCCTTCATCCCTGTTTTTATACAATATTTTATAAGTTTTTGAACTATGATTAATATATGTTACACTTTTTTTAAAAGGAGGGGAGAGAGAAAAGAAAATACATAATCTGTTGCTGAGTTACGATGTAGTTATAATAATAGGATAGGTAGAAACCAAATCAAAACATATCTAAATCCTAATGATTTTTTATTGTATAGTATAATTGTGATTTAAAAATGAAATTTTAGAATATGTATTTATGAGGATGAAGCAAATGTAATAGACATCTCGTTGTTATATAATTGTTTAAATTACATATCTTCTCCAAGTCTTTAAAAATGATCGCACTTACACTTATCAAGGATAATGTTTTAAAATTAATACTATACTTTAAAAAAATCTTAGAAAATATATATTACTAGCAGTAATTTTTAGAAGAGGTAAAAAAGTATAATATGAACACAGAGAGGCAAAGTTAGAAATAGAGACAATAGTTAATATCTATGGCAACAAATGTTTTGTGAATTTTTGTTTGTTTCAAACTAATTTATTGTTCATTGATTACAATTTTTTTTAATATAATGGAATGGCTCACCACCTAGAAAGGCAAGTAACAGTAAGCACCATATGTGAGTAGATGAGTTTCTATCCAGAAATCATTAACTCTTAAGGTGCATTAAATCTCACAGAGCACTGTAATTGTTAAATAAGTGATTTGGCTGTCCATAATATCATTTTCATTATTGGACAATCATAAATGAGTATGGCTATTTAAAAAAAATAAAAGATAAAGAGTGAAATATTAAAATGTGTAAATAAAGAATGGAAATGTGATTGTACAAGTGTACAACCTCATTATCACAGATAGTGAAGACAGATTGTCAATGGTAGAAGAGATCAAAATTGATATGGTGTTATATTAATTTAGGACAATAAGAGAGGGGAATAGAAGAAAGCAAAGAAAAAAGATAAAAAAAATTGATTGTATCTGAAACAGTGTCCAGCCACTTATGACTCCATATCTTAATCTACAGCAAGAGATACTCTTGATCAAATCCTGGTCATTGGTTATTCACTGTTAATTCTTATTTGAAAGTCATTTTACCATGCTCTATCTAATGATAGATTATAAACTTTAATGATACATGTTAATATATTATAGAACCGACATGTGAGATTGAGGAATGAAATAAGGAGTTGTGCTGGGATGATGTGGAGAAGAAAGGCAAGAGATCGGAAAAGATGGATTGAACTTGGAGAGACATTCATCCTGCAGTGAAAGGCTAATGTTTAAAATGATGATGATGATGATGAATATTTCAAAAATTATACTCATTCTTATTTTATTATATATGTCATAACATACAATTAAGAAATATGAGAATGAACGATTTAAAGCTTTTGAGTTGTGGATTTTGAAATGAATAAAAAACAATTAGCAAGAATAATTAAATGTTGAGAAAATGAAAAAAAAAAGGATTTTTTATTGAAGAAGTCATAAAATTGAAAATCATTAATGGGACAAAGACTATTTACGGAAAGAAAAATATAGTATAATTGACTAAGATATTTACTAGCACCGTTTCAAACTATAATTCTAAACAGACTGTGGTAATCAACTTCTATACATATTCAACCAAATAACTTTGATTTAGTATAACAGTACAGTGCAAGGCATATGTAGCAGTTGATTACTGTCCGACTAGAATTAGAAAGAAATCAAACTGTTAGAAGAGTCTATAGATTGCAAGAAAAAGGAATAAAATAAATAAATATTGAGTAGTAATCTAAAATCAGGTGTAGTACTGAATATTTGACATATAATGGAGAAAAGCATGGAAAAGATAGTCAGTGTGTTATCAAGCATTGGTGGTCGAGAGGTCAGCGGACGGTTGCTTTACAAGCAGTTGTCCCGGGATAGCGGGTTCGCTTCCCGGCTGATGCTATAACACATGAGAAAAAAAAGATAGTCAGTGTGATCTATAAAGCCTGGCTCTTATCAGATACCTAATGATTATATTGATGATAGAATTTATTTTATAAAAAGAAACAAAATGTGAATTATTTCATCATTATTTACTTAGAAGCCAATTTGTCAGTTATTTTTGTTTTCATAAAATCAAATAAATTGATCTATTATTAATTACAAACAGTTGCTTTTAAATGTGTCATATTAAAAAGTAACACTAACCAATTGACTTTTTTTCTTTACATAACTCTTTTGATCTCCACTTTCTCTTAGCAATATTGATTGTCTGTTTTATATCTATGTAAACAGAATCCAGATAGCTTTTGTCACTTTTATTTCAGCTTTTTGCCTAGAATGTAACCTAGGGTCAAATTTTATACTTTCTCTTGACAAGTTTATATACATATAAAACTTAAAATTTTGACATTTACTACTGCAAGGGGAGAAATAGACTTTTATAAAATTACAATCCTATTTAATCTAAATCTATTTACAAAAAAATAAAAATATTATCAAAGATAGATTTTTGCAAACAATTATCCACCCTATTTTATCTAGAGATTTAAACTTTAATTAACTTACTTATCTGTTACCATAGCATTTTAGAGATTTAAATTTTTTTTTTAAAAATATTGTTTTGAAGTTATATATGTGTTAATAATTTTTATTAGTCATTCATTAGACTAGAGATTATTCACTTATAGCGTCATGCAAGGTAGGGTCTGTTTTTCATCTGATTTTAACACCTTGTAGAGGAGTGTAATCACAAATGTATAACTATGATATGTTAAAAAGAAGCATGCTCTCCAATGTACACTTTTTATAATGAAACAGAAGTCGTCAGTTGGCCCAGATCACACTCTTCTTACACATATCTTTATCATTGTTCAGTATATGTGGATAGCCAATTATTAGAATTTAATCAATAAACATAAAACTTAGTGCCCTCACAACTTTGACACAAATAAAATGTGTAGCTTACGGATTTTTTCACATGTCCCTGATCACGTGTTTCTGATTATACTCTTCCATAAGGTGTTAAAAGTGAGTAGAAACCAATATTAACCTTGCGTGACAGTAGTCAAAATTAGACTACAGAAATTATATATATATGTGCGATAGGAATTTTTGATATATATTTATTAAGTGACAAAATAGTTTGGCATTAAACTTATCAGTATATAATATAGTAATTTATTAGTTTGGCATTAAAAATGAGAAACTATTTAGGGCCAGAAAATAAAATACCTAATTACTGAAACATTCTTAAAGAATACTCCTATAAACAATAATCTGTGGCAATTTTAAATATTACTATGATTGTAATTGTGAACATGTTTCATTAAGTGATTAAAAATAATATCTATTCCTTTTTAAAATATTTGTGTAAAGCATGTAGAACAGGATGTAAAAGCAAAAAAAAATAATCATTAACTCAGTATCTGGATTTAGCACTCACAGAAGTTCATCACCCTCTCATTTGTAGTGAAGACTATTTTATATTATAATTGCATTTTGATTTTTTATTCAATACAATTTCACTCATCTGACTAATCAAAAATTAGTTTCGGCCACTTCTAGATGGGTAGGTAACCTAAAATTAACAATGTCAAATATTTTATGACCTGAAAAAGTTTCCAAGATTACCCAATCTATACTTTTTTTTCCTCATGTGTCTTAGCATCAGCCGGGAAGCAAACCCACTAACCCAGGACAACTGCTTGTAAAGCAGCTGTCGCTGACCTCTTGACCACCAATGCTTGACTACCCAATCTATACTTAAACCCAAAGTCACAGGCATGCTAAACAAATCCACTAATTATTGTCATGAAACACTTCCATTAAAGTAATAATTTGTTTTAAAATGTTAATTATATATTATTAAATATATATATTATTTAAGTAGCTTTTATTTGCATATGAGTTTTGAATAAATAATAAATAAAAATTGTTTAATTACTCTTATAATTTCAATTTATGTTTTATTCTTTGTTTTTTTTTAGTTGTTTCAACCATAATATAGAGGCCAATACTAATATTTTATTTATAGTGTATTTTCCAATTACTCGCAGGACTTTGTGTGCAAATGTGCAAGATACAAAAATGCTTCATTAATTTGGGGCCCTAAATCACAGTGATAATTAATAAATGTATATGTAAATGAAAATGCTTAGATTTATGCATCATTCCAGAATAAAAAATGTTTTGATTTATAAAAGCTTAAATTTGTAAATCAGTCCATTGTTGGAAATACACATTCTGATTATAAGTATTTTTTATTTAAATATAAGAAAATTACTTTTTATTTAAATTGTTCAAAATATATTAAATATTATATACATTATCCTTCACTGCATTTAATAAATGTGCACCATTTTGCAGTGATAATTATTAAAATTTATATGTAAATAAAAATGTTTAGATTTCTGAATCATTCCATTATTAGAAAACATGTTCTGATTGCAAATTTTTTTATTTAAATATAAGAGGATTTCTTTTTTATTCAGATTTTTGACAATTCTTCAAAATATATTAAATATTACATTGTACACCATTGCACTAAAACGAACAGACTTTAGTAGTTTTAATAAAATTTATATATAAATGTTTAGATTTCTGAATTACCTTTATTTAAATATCTTAATTTAAATGAAAAATGACAATTGCTATTAATAATTTATTTAAAAGTAAACTTATTTAAAACATCAGCTAATAATAATTATGCACAATAGCTAATTACTTATTCAGAAATCTAAATATGTGTTTCAGGGGTTGAATCCAAGGAAGTTGTATTTTTTTTAACATCGATGTTATCTTTCTTATCTTTTTAATATAATTATTATCATTTTTTAATATAATTATATACACAACTTTTCACTTCTTTTTCTTATTAAATTATAGCTCCATGATAATAAATATATAAATTCAACATTCCTTCTTCTTTTTAAAACTTGTTTTATTCCAAACTATAATTTTATTTCTCTTCCATACAACATTTCAACTACATTCTGTAGTCATTATCAAGTTTCCTTAAAAAAAAAAAAAAAAAATAATAATAATAATAATAATAATAATAATAATAAATAAAAATAAAAAACAAAAATAATAACACAAATAAATAAAATATTAATACATCCCAAATATATAATATTCAAATAAAATCACAATATTATTATCATCAAAAATACAATTATTTACCTTCTTCCCTATATTTAATTATTTCTTTCAAAAAACCTTTATAATTTAATACTCTTCTTATATAAATTTATTATCTATTCTCTAAATCTTTACCCATTAACATTCTTTTTATACCCCTCCCCCCTTTTTTATATATTCCTATATTATCTTATTTTTTATTTTTATTTATTAACATTCTATTTAATACTGGTTTATACTGATCTATACATACTTCCTCTTTTTTTATTCTCTCTTTAAATTTTTAACACATTCCAATGGTCTTATATCAAAATTTTCATGCTTAAATTCATTTTTTAATAGCAATATATATTTTTAAATGTTTACTAATCTGCCTTTATTGGATTTATATTGTAGTGGAATTTATTTAGTTAAAAATTTTTAATTGATTCATAAAATGACCCAAATACATGAAGGTCTAAAATCCAAGGAAAACAGAATTAGTAAAAAAACAATTTTTTAAAAAGATATTATTGTGTGCATAGCATTACATAGTATTATTGTTTAATGCCCCTCTGTTGACTGTTACAACTATACAACTTCATAACTGCTTGATTGGGAAAGTGCCTACAAAATTTTTATCTATTCTAGTGGAAGCAACCAATTGTTTGATTTTTTTTACTTATTATCATCTATCATTAAACAAAAGAAAGTGCAAGGTATGGTGTAATCGCTTCTAAGAGTTTATTGAATAAACAATAAGTGTGAAAATTTCTTCCATTAAATAAATGTAATGTAAATCCTTAAAATCTATAGTTACCTGACTATATATCATGATCAAGTTTTTAAATGAAAATAACAATTATACAAAAAATTATTCTAGTACTGAGATTCTGAATGACACGCAGTAAAAAAAAACAGTAGTTATTTTGAACTAATTATAGTAATAATAAAAAGTCAGATGTCACATGACTTATATATAGCTTGCATTTACCAATATGTAAACTTAAGAGCATGCTAATGCTCTAAACAAGCTTTTTTTATTATGATAAATGCTACTACAAGAGAAGGCATTCAAACCATCTTTATCTTAGATTATCTCCATCCCCAGACTGGTTTTGACCTATGGGTCTCTTCAGTGAGGAGTTGGGACATTAGATTCAAAAAACCAACTAATTAATATATTGGTTAGAGTTGATTTACTTAAAACTGATTGTTGTTTATTACATTGGACACCAATGTCAGAAGAGTTAATATGTAAATAAAAAGGTAAAAGTATATATAAATAATTATATTTTTTTATTATTCTATTGTGTCTTTTGTCAAACAAAATTATATACAATTTATTTTGTTTTAATTAACTAATTTTATTCATGAGTGGGGATCTTTTCCACATGATAAAAAACATTTAGATATGTAAAAAAATAACATACAAAAAATGACTCAAATTGATACTAATAATGTATAATTAATAACTTATTTATTATAAATATGATTTTTAATCAAAATTTGAGAAAACAAAATAAAGTACATATAATGCAAAATATATATATGTTATTTTCTTCTACGTTTAATTGCAAATCCAAGTTTTTGTGTGCAAATTTGGATGCCATACATAAAAATGCTAATGAGGAACTGATTTTACAATACCATGATCAGAACATTGTAAATAATTTAAGAAAACAATATAACTGAAAAATATGCATTACCACATAATCAGTATTTCTACATATGTATTACTTCACATATGATATTCATTGTAGGACTTACAAGTTAGATAATTTTGGCAAAAAAAAAGAAACAATTTATTTTAGCATGTGATTAAATATTTTTTTTGATTTTTCACAAAATGACATCATGCAGACCAAGGGCCTTGATAAATGTGAGGTTTTGTGTGATTGTACTGCACTTAGGCTAGTTCTATTTATGAGACTAATGGTTCTAAAATTTAGCTTGCAAAAAAAGTACCTCTTACCAATATGAGTGGCCCTGGTTACTCCAATTAGTATTTTAATTGCAAGGGTTTATGAGAAATGTGATTGAATAAGTTTTTTAAATTATATATATAATATGTATTCAGGTTATTATTATTATTATTATTATTATTATTATTATTATTATTATTATTATTATTATTATTATTATTATTATTATTATTATTATTATTATTATTATTATTATTATTATTATTATTATTATTATTATTATTATTATTATTATTATTATTATTATTATTATTATTATTATTATTATTATTATTATTATTATTATTATTATTATTATTATTATTATTATTATTATTATTATTATTATTATTATTATTATTATTATTATTATTATTATTATTAATGTACCCCTCATCTCAATTCTACCATATTTTAACCAGCCATCAAAGCAATTAACATGACCTTTATAGATTCAGGGGTTTGATATCTCTAGCTTGTCTGAATACAAAAATTGTTCATTAAATGCATGTACATGTGGATGTGCTTGGCATAATTCATGTTAAAAAATATTAATTGCATATAATTGATATGAGTATAATATTAAATCTCTTAATTATTTACATGTCATAAATATATGTGATGTTCATGGCATCGGTGATTAGAGTATCTGAGATTTGAATCCATCAATTTTTTTAAGTTAGCTAACTCATAGAAATTCAGGCATCCATTCGAAGTTGATTGATAAATGGGCATCTAATGATGTTTACTAAGCGATAAAACAAATAAAATCCTTCTTGTTTTTTTTTCATGTTTTCTCTTTGCTCCATAGGCGCACTACTTAAAAACTGAGAGACTGTGCTGTTATTATATACATTTCATAAGGTTAAGTTTACCTATCTAATGTCATATTTCACATGAGCTAATTAAAAGCCCTTTAATGCCCTGATTCTCATCTATATATATATAAGCACAATTGTCCAAACTATTGTAGAAAGTAATATCCTGCTTGCTACTTGTTATTTATGTGTGAGGGTTTAAGAAAGAAAAAATTTAGTTGGTTACTTTAAAAACCTTGTTCTTTGTCAAATAGATTAGTGCTCATAATTTTTTTTTCTATGTTCTGTATTCAGCAAAACGTACTTCTAAAATGTCAAATTGAAAAAAGAAACAAAGGTAATCTACCATCATTATTCTCCAGAAACACATGAAGTTTGTCTGAACAAGATTTGGGAGTAACTAATTAAAAAATTGTTCTTTCTCTTCTTTTTCTCACTTAGATAATTTCACATATATAATAAATTAAAATAAACCAAATTTAGCCTTCTGCAATAGTTTGGAAAAGTGTGTGCATTCTACTTATCATATATATCAACAGGATATTATGGTGTTCTATAGTTAACTCATTATGGAATAAAATATTAATTAATAACCAATTGAATTAACCATTTAACATTGTTGGTAAATAGGTATCTGGTCATTTTTAGCTAGAGAGCAAAATAAGAATGGAAAAGTATTCGAATCCTCATTACTTAGTAAATCAAAATCTCATGAATATTGGTTTCTTTTTCATTATTTAACCTCATATAGAAATTTAAAGAAACAATTATCAGCATTAAATGAAACTTGGTACAAATTTCCAAAAAGCTATATATAAATTACTAGAAACCCATCAATAAGCAAAAACATACATAATGAAGCTACTTATACTTTTAACTCAGATCGCATCTAAGCATACAATTTACTGTTGCAATGCAGAACATAAATTCTATATATCAATTGACATTTACATCTATTTACTGTTGGTTAATTTAATATTCAAGGATTCTCAAAAATGAGGCTTGGTATTTTTTTGTTTGATTGTTATTAAACAGGCAAAATTCTCCATACAGTAGTGCCACCCTGTGTCAACCAGAATAATTAATGGATGCCAGAAGGCTTGTGCATAAAATTCCCATCTAGTGCCTACTTTATGCACAAGCCTTTTGGCAACCATTGATTTCTCTAATTGGCACAGGGTGGCACTACTGTATGGAGAGTTTTGCCTGTTTAATAATAATTATGTGCTAACATAAGAGATGGTGATGATGTGATCTTTGATTGTTTATAGCAGTGGTCTTCAACCACCGGGCCCGTGGAAGTTTTCTGCCGGGTCGTGCTAGACTGGCAAGAAAGTTAGTAATAACAAAATAATAAGATTTTAAACTTTTAATTAATATAAACAGTTTTTATTTATTTTTTCATCGCATTTTGGACAAAAACGAAATCTAATCAATCATACATAAATTATTTTTTTTTCTATTTATGTTTATGGAGAGATAGAATTAAATTTATTATTTTTCTAAAAAAAATTCAAAATTTAAAAAAAAAAAAAGGTTTTTTATTAAACAAACTCCAGTTGTCTTTTGCTAGCCAATCACTGTTGCTTGTCGGCATTGTTTATGTGTTAAAACAAGATCAAAACTTTGGACTTTTTCAAGTTTCGTTTTTTTTTGTTTAAAAATATGCCCACTTTTTTTTTTTTTGGGCCTATAAGGCAATATTTTTTCGTTTTATTTATATACTGCTAATATACTAAAACTTTTTTATTTTTAAAACCAATTTCTGTTAATCTTTTTTTAAAAATAAAAACAAACAAAAAATAATTTTGCGATTTTTTTTTTTTTTTTTTGGCTTTATTTCTATTACGCGATATCTATTTTATCATTTTTTTTTAAAAAAAATTTCCTATTAATTACATTTTTTGATCCTTTCAACACTCCAGCACACAAAATTACAATAACATCAAAACTTCAGACTTTTACATGTTTCATTTTATTTTTTCAGATTTAAAATACGGTGAATTTTTTTTTGACTGTACAGTGATTAATTACGCGATTTCTATTTTGCCCTTACTACTATCAAAAGACAACCTCCATATATATATATAACCATCTTGTATATTTAACATTAAATACAGATATTACATTTATCATAATCATTGCCATGTAATTACACTAGCTATGATATTTCCCAACATTCAGGTGAATAACATTTTATTCTTGAATGTTTTAACAATGAAATAATAAACATAGAAATGCAAGCACATTAATGAGAACGATTGGTATTGTACATTTTTCTGTATTCAGCATGTAAAGGTAAGCAACACCATTACAATACACAATAACTAGTGTGCTGTTTTGGTCAGTTATAACAATTATGCTTATCTAAGGCTAAACAGGTTACATCTTTACGAAAATTTATCTGTAAACTTCTGCCGGTCCGCGAAATCTTATTCTTATTTTTGCCGGGCCACAGGTGTGAAAAGGTTGAAGACCACTGGTTTATAGTGATTTTAGAATGGCTGCATTGAATTCATGTTATTACATAGAAATCACACTCTGCATTGTATCATATCAATAATTTGAATATTTAAATACAATACAATCTAAGGTATCTCAATCCATTCTGTACTTTTTGTTTATTGACTGGTTTGTATTAGTTTATATAAAGTCATTAGACATTTTCAATAGCTTCTATTTTAATTATCATCAATAATAGTAGTTTTAATAATACCGTATTACTTCATATATAAGCTTCTCTCTGAATTTAAGTTGCAGTAGGATTTTAAGCTCAAAAAATTGGGAAAAAAGTTAATCCCAGAATGTAAGCTACATATATGTACATAAATAGGAAAGTTAATATTCATACAATAAATTCATCTAATTTATTGCAAATCATCTTCAGTTATATGGTACTTTCATTTTCTGCATCTTCACTTTCAAAACTTGAATTCTCATCTTCAGTATTTCATCAGGTAAATGATCTTTAGGCTATTTAAATTGCAGCAAAAAATTATAATTTCTTTATCAATTTGCTTTCATGTAAAGGTACATTTTTCTATTAAAGTCTGAATCATTCTTCTAAAATAATTAAAATTTTTACAAATATTTTCTGAAAAAAATTAAAATGTATAAAATAAGATTCGAAAACATTTGTTTTCACTTTGAAATTCAAAATAAAACCATCGGAATTGTCAACATTGGCAAAATTACAATTAAGAATTCTAAAACATTCATTTTCACTTTAAAAATTAAAACAAAAGCATCAGAATTGTTAAAATTTTGACAGGTGTCTTTTGTGGAGAGAACAATAATCAACCAATCACCACCTTGGAAGACAGGCTCTTATCTCATTGTTATAATAATGTGTTCATTGTAAAACTATTCTAAATGTTCTGCAAGAAAGTTTTCTTGATAAAATAACTGTAAAATCAGCAAAATAACATTAAACATAGCAGTTTGAAAGAAAGTTAAAGTTATTTACAAAATTAATCCAAAAAATATTGATTAAAAAGATTTAACATACTATTCTACACAAGAGACAATTGTAATACTATGGGCACATACAGTGTAAAGCAAAGATCCACAGAAATAAGATATTAAAAATTTCTACTTTGAATTTAAGTCACACCTCAAAAAAAGTGGGACTTATATTCAAAGAAGTAATAATAATTCAATTCATTTCAATTTACTATAAAAAAACTACAACATTAGCTCATAATGGCTACAACATGTTATAATGTAAATGGTACAAGCACTATGTCATACCTTTATTAAGAAGAGTATTTGTTTTATATAAATATTTCATATTTCATCTACAATAAATATTAATGTCTTTATATAAAAAATATTTAAAATATATAACCATAAAATTACAAAAATGTAAAAATAAAATTATTTTTGTTTAACTGAATTAATTAACCCATCTAGAAATTAAATTTGTTTTTTGCCCTCTACTGAGAAATTTTGCTAACATTTTTTTATTAAAGCTTTAAAAGTTACGTATATATTTTTTCTAATATTTTAATTTCAAAAAAATTCAAAAGATGTCAGAATAATCAAATAAATGGGTATTTCAAAGTTACTGAAACCACACATTGATTGCTTGTCATTATATATTGGGCAATTTCAAACTTTGTGAGATTACTTTGAGAAAATATTATAATGATTTAAAAACTTGATTTTTTTGGAAATTTATAATTATTTTTGTATCGTAATTGTATAATAATTATTAGAAATCAAAATATATATTATATATTTATTTTTTACAGAAATGCTTTATTTTTAAATATAAATAATATATTCTTTTGTGTAATGTTACCATAGAGATCAATGTCATGGGAAATACAACTATCAAGATATGTCATCACTAAACAGTCTGTTATAGCATTTAGCAATATCATAAAAATTATGAAAAAATGTAAACTTCTAAAGCATAAATTGATAGATTTACTTAGATATTAAAAATAATTCATTCAAATTTTTAAAATAAACATCAAACAAAGAAGATTTTGTTCATTTTGCAAATTAAATCTACTTTATCTGAAATTTGATGGTGTGACAGTGCTTTGATTAGATTAAAATCTAATTTTTAAAAAAAATTCTTAAAATTAAATTTGATTTTTTAAAAAAAAAATTATTTAATTTCTAAACAAAAATATCTATCAGTTGATGTCAAATTTATTATATTCTGATAAATAATAATGGTTTAATATTAAAGTGATAGTTGAAAGCTTAAATTTAGTGAGAACAAAAAGGGTTAAGTAAACAACAAATTTGAATATTAATTTTGCTGTATTACATAATATCAATCATGGAAAATGTTTTATATTTTATATTTTACTATTTGAATTGGTATTGACAATATGCAAGTTGAAAAATTTCACAAATGACAATTAAAATAATATAAATTAATTAAAAAATAGATTTAAAAGTAATATGATTGATTTAAAAATATTCATGCTTTTTTGCCACAGTGCTTTAGATAAGTCTCTATAAAACAAAGTGAGTTAAAGGAAAGAAGATGATCTGTTCTTTTCTCTAAAAAAGTATTGTCTTGTATCTGGATTGAGAGTATCTCATTTACTTAATAAATCAGTTGTTTGAGTATTAATCTCAATGTATAACAATATTAATCACTGGGAATATCATATATTTATATTGTAGCAGTCTGACACTACCAAATGAGTTTTGACATGATATTGACAGAATTTTGAAACCAAGTAGGTACAAGGCCAAAATAATTTAATACTTATAAAGTAGCTATTTTAGTTTGGTTGAAGACCACCAAATTTTTTTAGAACCTAGAAAATGATTGTAAAATATACTCTTTAAGTTTTGAGTTTACACAGAGTACCTCAGAAAATAATATCCATAATATGTTTTTATTAAAACTATATGACAAATAATGAACTGAACTACCTTGTTATTTTCTTCATTTTTCAGATTATTCTTCCCTCATCTTCTCTTTTAATCCCATAATGCAATGCATCTAACCAGTTATTTCAAGCACATATTAGGAAATCATTAATCTCTAATCTACATATTAAATGAAATTACCATGAGAAAACACATATAAGATAATATTAATGCAATACAACATGAGTATTATATACAATCTATATATAATTTTCTCATCCTTTGATGTTTTAATGTATTCTCTTCTGATTTACATACAAATATTTATCAATCCCTGAATATTATTTCTATTTTTATATCTGATTATTAACAAAGATTTTGAGTTCACAAGATGTATTGTTTATTCACGATACTGGAATATTAAATGTGCATGATTTCACAGATTATTCTGGTTTCATATTTTCTTACTCTGAATAATTCACTTTCAAAATCTAGTTATCTGATCATCAAGTACACTTTAATCTTGTGCTGCTTGAATTTTATTAAAACTTCATATGTATTTACTACAATTATTTTATTTTTCCTAATATATGTTGTGAACATTCATACTCTTTTAAATTTAGCATGTATATGCTCATAAGTTTGAATACATGTTTAGAAAATTAATTTTTTCCAATATTTTATAGTCTTTGAACACTCAACTAATTTCATAATTCATAACTGAATCTTTTTAATCATAATAAACAAACATTTAAAATCATCATCTTGATTATATTGACAGTATTCCATGATTAAATATAATTATACCAGAATTGAAATACTTCACATATAGAATAAATTAATAAAATTACTAATAAATATACAAACAACTCTCATTGAATAAAACCAAATACATATAAAAAAAAATTGATTATCTGCATTTGACACTCAAACCATGATATATAAAATAACATATCAAAAGTATCTTCATGGAGATATATAACAGGACTACATTAATGACATACACCTGTGCCAGTCAAAATTGTGTATTCCTTCAACATGACCAATAATCCAAGCAAAAGTACCTTGAATCCAACCATGCACAAGATACAGATGTCAGGGCAATGGTGGATCCTAACCTATTTGCCTTAACTCTTGCCTCTCTGACTAATAGATAACATTTGTGATGACACTAGCAGTCCTTGGTTTTATTCTGTCCCAGTTGTAGGTCATGGTTCACAAAGTGACTCAAAATAATAAAGGGTTTATATAAGAAATTAATGATTTGATGAATTCTGAAGATTGCAGAACAGTACAGATGTGATTTGATATCGACTACTAATGGTTTGAACCATAACAATTATAATCTTTTCTTGACAACATTACAAAGAATTGAATTGGTTTTAATTCTGATTCTTTTTCTGTATAGGATTGAATTTAAATCAAAGAAATATGATAAATAACTAGAGTAATTAATATTAGAGATTCTGAGTAGTGACAAACTAGGGTAATTTAAAGTAATAATATTACCAGAATTTATTAATGAATTGAGTGATTGGCAATACAAAATAAGTCAAGTTTTGTCTATACAACTAGGTTATACTTCTTGGATTCACAATTACATACTTAAATACTCATTAAGTACATCAATTATATTTAGAATTAAAGAAATATTTGAACATTTAAATTTAGTAAGTAATTGCGATCCATTTAAGACATAATTTTGTTTTGATTCAGCTTATATAAAGCATTTGATAAACAAAGGAAAAAAATTGCTAATTGGTCTGCCAAGAACCAATCAGCAATAAAATATCATTATTAGCCCTTTTTAAGTGATTACAAATTTAAGTGAATAAATCTATTATATATCTATAGATAGATAACAAGGTATGAGCTATGTGAATTAAAATACTGCTACATTTTAATCAGTTGTATGTAATGAGTGTGGAAAGCAAAATAGGTCATCTTAAATAAATAAATTAGATAGTCAGAATTAACTAATTAAATGGATTGGTTGGTGAAAGACGTGCCATCATAGCAGAAAGTATTTCAGGTTTGTAAATAAAGATATAAAGAATGATGAAGGCAGTATGCTGTTATAGATTACAACAAAGAACAAATGAGGTCTATTACGATCCTCTGGATGGCTTTGCAAAAAGAAGTCAATGAGTGAGAAGTCATGCTGGCCCAATGACCAAAACATATCTCTGCATAACAATAAAAGTTGATGTGCTGGAATTTCCATGCACATTTTAATGACACTGTCTGGAAAAGATCCCTAGTAGGAAATACATTTACTATTAAAGAAGAGTCAAGGATTGGACTGGTCATATTTAAACTTCCAAAGGTCCTGAGGGGTAAATACTAACAATCATGATAAATTAATTCCTGATTAAAATAATCGGCTTTTCTAACATAATAGAATGTCCACAGAAACCTTGGACCATTAATGAATGGATCATAAAGTATAATATAAACTTAAAAGAATAAATTGTTCTCCACACTTTCCAAATATTTTATTTATTAGTAAGTTATCAAATAATTCATCATTGAAGATTACAAAATAAGTCTGTCTTTTAATTAACATAGACAGACTGGGCATTGAATATCAAAGTCACTTCTGGTGAAGTTTGACCACATATAGCATAATAACTTGTACATCACAATTTTAATATTTTACTGACACAAACGAAAATATATATGTATGAAACATATACTGGTAGTAGTTCATAAACTTAAACTTTATGATTAGTAACTAAAATTCTTTTAATTTTAAATCATAATATTTATTATTCATTCTTCTTTTAAAATTAATATTTTATATTTATTATTATTGAATATTTAAAACCTATAAACTTTATAATCTTTACACTTACTAAGGTTATTTTGATCTTCTAAATAAAATAAAAAATGAAAAATCGTTTTTTTTTTCAAAAAAATTCTTATACCCTAGCTCCCTCTATTACATATTATTTAAACTAAATATATATCCCCTACAACTCTTTATTTATATATTTTTTTATTTTATTTTTTACACTTTAACTTTTATTATTATTATATAATACTCATAAATTTATATTATACTTCTTTATATCTAAAAGTTATCTATTAAATGGAAAATCTGAAAAATTTCAGATACTTACCAGTCTTCGAACCCAGCTATCGAACTCAAATAGCTGGGTTTGAAGATATTTGGGTGTCTGAGAGCCCCATATAGCTATTTGGGTTCTATAAGTGGGTTCGACGACATGTAGGTGTCTGAAAATTTCAGATTTTCCACAATAGATAACTTTTAGATCAGTGATGACTTTGGGTCTGGTATTTTTAGATCTAGTGTCTGAAACTACCCTAGCGCCTCACTGAGTAGTGCCAAAGCTTGAAACCATTGGTCTGAGGTTAGGGTGTGGTTTCTACATAAAGATTTTAAAATGCTTTCTCTTGCTGGTATTTATCAATAAAGTCTGTTAGAGCAATTACCACAGCTCATTATTTTTTATTTACAAGCTTAAAAAGATTAGGTCATGTGATATATGATTTTAATTTTTATAATTGAAGTCTTTGTAAAAATAAAATAATTTACAATTCTTTTTTTTACAAATAGGTCTTTTTGAACTTGTGATATAGTTTTTGCTTGTGCATGAAAATTTTTTAGGTGATCCTTAAATAATAATATTGGTAATGGGATATATATATATATATATGCTTTATATTTAAATTTTAATACTTAATGTTTTTGTAAATATCTAATACTGAATTAAAAGCACAAATGTTCAAAATGCACTAATAACAAATTATTAATTTATTAATATGTTTGATTTAAATATTAAAATAAGATAAGCTTTAAAAAAATTATAGAATCAAAGCAAAGATTCTAATCTTTAAATAAAATATAATAAAAAGCCTTTTGATTTTAAAAATAATGAAGAGAGTTTTTAATCCTAAAAATAAAAATTACAAACAGATCCTTGGGGCAAAATGACCATTGAAAAGACATTACGAAAGAGATAAGAGTTGAGAAATAGAAACAAAAGATTTTCTTTTCCTGCCCAGAGATAGAGACACAGACCTCAGTGAAAAACCCAAAATCTACCTAACCACAAACCCAAAATCTACTTGGATAAACTTAATGAACCAATGAAAAATAGATATGAAATATGAGAGATCGATCCGTGCATTCGAGAGGTAAGATGCCTGAAGACTATAAAAAGAAAATCCAAAGGAAATAATTAATTAGAGAATTAGAATTTTGAATTTGTTTCGTTGTTGCTGAAAAGTTAAAATAAATATTGTCACTGTTACCAAAAATGTAATCTGTATAATCGCACTTCCCTCAGACCGGCCGGCTGAAGGCAGCTTTCATCTCCATGGATCCCATTTTCAGAAGTCATCATAAATCTTCATAAATCATCATAAGTCTTCATAAATTTTTATTGCAAAGGAATGAGCATGGAGAAAGGAAAGTATAAATTATAAATATGAAATATAAACTCTTCAATTTAAAATCTCCGAACTTTAAGTTTCTTTAAATATTAACTATAGACTTTCTCTCTGGAGCAAACATGAACTTTATTTCTTACTTTTTTAAAATCTTGCAATGTTAAAAAGTAATAGCTAAAGTTTAAAACCTAATCTCTTAAAATATGTGGGTTTTTTTTATTTATTTATGCTTAATATCTGTTTGTAATAGGGTAGGGGTTTGCAATTGCAAATTACTTGTCATTATTTGTTCATTATCGAATTTAAAAGAAGGGAAAATTAGGTCAAATAATATTCGTAGTAAAAATAAGTTAAATATAAATGTTATCTTAAAATGATTTTTAAAACCTTAAACTAAAGATTTTTTTTAAGAATTAAATTAATAAAATTATTTAAATGTTATTTGAGTGTAGATGGCTGCTAGACTCATTTAAATATATGTTAGTTTTAGAGGGGATTTGATTTCAGACTATTTGTTTTGTAGTTGCGTCAATGCTGGTGGAGAAATATATGGACATTTACATCAATGTAATGTGAAGTGTGTTAGCACCTAGGGTGACAAGTCCAACTGAATGCATGACCCCAAAGAGGTAGTCATACCATTGAAATAGACGCAGACATCTTTCCTGCGCCATTGACCCCTTCTAGCTCTATGGAGGGATTATAAGTCAGCAGATAGACCACTCTCCCCCATATGTAACACTTTAAAAAAATTGTATACATGATTCCTTAGTCAGACAGATGCACATTCCTGTACTGATGAAGGTCATGTTTCTTCCAATAATATCATGTTGTTCAGATGCACATTCCTGTCAGCATGATTTTATGCTAACATGTTCACATTGCATTGGTTGCTGATATATATCTGGAAGTGAGCATTGGTGTGGCTGTGGACTTTTAGCCTGGAATCAAATGTTTGAAAATTTTTTAAGTGTGTTGTCTGGGTAGCTCATCTATACTCAACATTTCTAAGATTAAAAATAAAAGTTAAAACAAATAAAAATAATAGTAAATAATAAAGAAACATAAAATATAATTTTTTCTTAAATAATAATTTTAAAGTTTGTGTGTTATTACTTATATAGATGTAAATAAAATCTTTTTTGTGTATATATTTAATAAATGTTTTTAAACCTCTGCTACTTCATGAGTTAGTGACCTGGGCTGACGGTCATGATCTTAACAGCACATATCTGTCTACTCTATAAATTTTCTAAGTTCAAATGGCCTAGTGGCGCTCTGTTCAGCAGATATGATAAGACTGGATCGATCACCTAATCCCTGACCATTATAATATAAAGAAGTATTTTAAATATTGTTGACATTTTTTTCAGTATATTTTTAACAGGGTACCATATAACAAAAAAATCTGCAATTTTATTAAGTTTCTTGGAGAATTTTGATGAATCCATTCATGTGATAATCAGAAAAATATTGAAATATAACTATGCATATGAAGTATAAAGGTTACCAATATAGAATTGGGACAGAAAATCTAAGAAATCCTAGATGTTTTTTTTTAATTATTTCTCATGAATTTTGTTCTTCTTATTAATTATATCAGATACCATTTAAGTTTTGTGCTGTTTACAGTAACTTTAGTACAAATTATTTTCTAGTAGTCAAGCATTGGTAGCTGAGTGGTCAGCACAGTTGCAGTTTTCTCGTTCCTGGCTGATGCTTTGACACTTGAAAAAAAAAAAAAAATTATCTTCTAGTAACTAACTCTGTTCTAATAAAATCTAAAAAAAAAAAAACCACTATAACTTAAGCTTTATCTTTGTCTCACAGCCAGTGTATGACAAAGAGAGTAAAAAATTTCTTAATACAATTTCTATATGGCTAATTAACAAGCAAATTTCAAATTGTAATAAACACAATTCACATTCTTCTTTTTTTTATCTTTTATGGAAATCAAAAACAACTCAAGTTATTTATCATTTTCAATTTCCAGTCATTATTAAACATAATTAGTTAATTACCATTGTTTTGAAAAACATATTTAATTGAAAGAAACTTGATAACAAAAATTAATATTTTTTTTTTTAGAATTTAAAATTGCAAAAACATCTTTATTTAATTAATAGAAGAAAAAAAAATTACAAGAATGATATTTAGAAATAAACTTATAATTACTTTATTTTACAAGAGCAATGTTTAAATTGTAACTATATAGAAGGTAAACAAACCTCCACATCAGTTTCAATTAAAGATGATAAAATTGTAAGGTTACTCTCAGCCCAGCCACAGGATAAAGTTTTTAAGGAAATAAGAACAACTGTCTTATTTCTGAACTCACATGGTAATTTATAAGCCAATCTATCATGTGAGTTCAGAAATAAAATGGCCACTCTTATTTCCTTAAAGATCACTCACTTCTAAACACTTAAGATTGGCTCATAATTTACCATGTGGGTTCAGAAATGACCACTTTTATTTCCTCAAAGTCTTTATCTAGTGGCTGAGGCAAGAACATTCTTACAGTTTTATCATCTTGTTTAAACAGCAATGGTGTGGAGGTTTGTTTACCTTCTTTAGGGTAACTACTTCACTTATTAAATTAATAATAGAAAAATTTAAACTTGCACACATCTATTCAAACATATACACACAAGTAATTTAATGTGTCCATTTGGATTAAATGTCAAATGTTAAATCTAATTAAAGTTATATTTGTGACTAAATAATTCATTTTCTTGATTTCTATTCAAATTTAAACATTATTCTCTATTCTTTTTCTGCCTAATTTCTGCAAGTCTTTAGGAATGTTTCTGAAGAATCCGGTTGGATATAATATTATATTGAACAGCCTATCCTTCATCAGAAGGCACCACTAGACCTCTAGCCTAGAATATTTATAGTTTGTTAATGAGGATATTACCAGCAATGCTTACTACAGATGTTCTCTTATATATAGATTAATTGTTGGTGCTAGATCAAGTAGAGTAAAGATTCTTTTCAAAATAAACAATTGGCAGGGCAGACAAACAGTAAACAAATGCCAGACAAATCTAACAATCAACAATAATATTTATTAAAACAAAAACTTACATTAATGGTAATGTTTAAACTATTATTATTTTACATATACAACAAAATTGATTACAAACTCTTCTTAAATAGGCAGTTAATATATTTGACAATTGAGTGACACTATTATCCTTCCCCTCAATGTTACTTTTAGTTCATTGAAAATAATTGATTTTACTATAATAGGATTTTACATATAGTTAACAATTTCAGATGTGCACATATATCCTTGCTATCACATTAATCTATAATCAAAAGTTGGCAGACTTCATTATTAGACAAAGCCCATATGCAATGCAAGATCCCAACCATGAAAAGAAACATATAATGAATTATAATAAAGATCCATAAGAAATCTGTGTTAAACAGTGAAATAATAAATTCTGGGGAAAGATACTTTACCCAACACATCAATAAAGAGTGCAAATTTTGAATGGCAAATAAACATAGATTAGATCAGATAAAAATATATAGAAATGAGCATGGGTAGGAAATTACCGAACCCAATGCAATTTATCAAAACCTATTAACATAGCGTAAGCAGAGAAATACATAAATAGGCTGCATATATAAATAAACTCTCACATGGTAAATATAAGGAATCATTTAATATATGCACACATATATGAGCAAAAAAACTTTCTCTTTCACCTTCATATGTGCTTGATATAAACAAGTGAAAAAACTCAATAATTTAAATGATTTAATGCTTATATAAAAATTATTATACACACACATCCACATATACCAAATACACATAGAAATTACAATTTTAAAATTTTCAAGGTATTACTAATTATAAAACATATATTTAAAAAATTTCAAGCTAGATTTCTTTTTTAAACTTAAAAATCTTTTTCTTACTTCTTGCTAAAACTAGATTGTCTTAAAGAATTGCAAAAGAAACAGAAAGAATTTTGCTCTGTCAAGCATTGGTAGCCAAGAGATCAGTGCAGCTGCCTTGCAAGCAAGCAGTTGCTTGCAGACAGTTGTCATGGGTTCACTTCCCAGCTGATACTTTGACATATGGGTGCAGGAATTTGGTCTAAAATTCTTTTAAATAACTCTGTTAATTTTATGAGAGGAAAAAATAATTTTAGAAATTATTGCAGGTTTATTACATTTAATTATCAACTTTTAAATTTTAAAAGAAATAGATGGGTTTAACTAAAACATACTCAAATGATTGTAATATATGACACATATATAAAAGAATAAGATCAATAAAACAGGAATATAAAATATACAAATTATGAATCAATCAAGCAAAAATTATACCCTTATGCATCACTGGCTTACTGGTATATCAAAAGAATAGTTCATGTAAAGGTTCTACTTTAAGCCCATAGTGAAGTGAGTATTAGGCTATTACTTTCTATACTGGTAGTATATAAATGTGTATGTATGCTTAGCATATCTATATTTTTTTCTGAGACTTCTTTTTGTTTCATTAATGAGAAATGCATTGCTATGAGAGTCTCTAAGATGTCAGTAATTAGTGGTCTTGGTGGTCAGTTAACCAAGGTTATCATATGCTGCTATAATTTTATACTGGAGAATGGAGTTTGTCTTTTGGGTGCTTTAGCAACAGATAGCTTCAGATATAGAAAATGGTGCAAGTTTTGAGTTCGATCATTAATCGCCACAAGTAAACATAAGATGAAAATATACACAGGATTAGCAGATAAAAAGAATAAGTAGAATAAGAATTAAGAAGAATAATTAAATAATTTTAGCTGCTCTTTTATAGACCTACTGTTCATTGTGTGGCCAACCCAGAAATGTAAGGAATTTCCTGAATCAGCAAACCAGTAATTAAATTTTTTGAATCAGATAAGCCAGGGGTGGGCAAATAGCGGCCCAAGGGCCACATGTAGCCTGCTAAGAGTTTTTATGTGGCCCACCAAGACAATCAGAAAAATCCACCTTGGACTGAGATTTCCATCACATTGCATGACCGAATATTCATCTCATATTGTCCACTAGGATGGCCACCTCAATATACATGTGCAGTATAGATACGATGTGCAGCACTTTTCCAGTTGATCTGGTTAATTTCAATTTTGTCTTTGCTTTAGCAAATATATACATTTCCAACTAAGGTAAAACCATGAACACTCCAAAAAAATGTAAAATCGGTAATGAATGTCATGTGTTTAATGAAGAATAGACAAACAAATATTTCTTTGGTAATACAGAGAATAAAGCAGTGTGTTTATTGTGTCATGAAAAAAAGTGTGACCCTCTGCTAACCATCGCTTCCACAAAGTGGCCCTCGATGCGGCCCTCCACCAACCTATGTGGGCCCCAAGTCAAAACATTGCCCACCCCTGAGATAAGCTAAATATTTTAATTAATAAATTTCCAAATTATAATTAATTAATCTAAAATTTTCCAGAAACAATACTTAACGGGAGAAAACTATATTTGTTAACCATTTAATTAATAATGAACTGATTAGACTTGATTAAAAAACATTGTAAGATTGGGAATTGTTTCTGAACTATGAAAAAAATATTTACTGAAAGATAATAAATTCAGCTACAAAGTTCACCTTTAAAAAATTATTACATTTAAATAATTGATCTAACCTTAAAATGTTTTCATTATTAGTGTATGTACATATATACATAATACCACACTCACCAAAAAAAAATACTAATTAAAACTAAGTTTGCTTAAACAACACTAAATATTGGCACATAAATTAATATTAAGATAGGAAAAGCATGTCAATATATATAATTAAAATTCTCCTAAGTTTAAAACTAAACAAGTCTATCCAAAGAAAAAATAACTTTATACTAGAAACAATGGTTTCATCTGCCAAAGCAGATTTCTAGTATTATCCACAATTGCCAATTACATCCCACACATCCTTAATATTAAAAGAATTCTTAAACAAGTTGTTTTAGAAGCATACATTTTTAATAATAATGATTTTTAAACTCTTTTTATTTGATTTTTTTCAAAGAAGACAACCTTAGCCTCGAGAAAACTATCTTTTTCATGGGTATTTTTAAAGCAGAATTAAAATATTTATTTTTAACCCATTTTTATAAACTTCTATGAATTTAAATTCAAACTATTCTGACCAGTGTACAACTTTTTACAAAACAAGAGATAATATACACAACTCCATGAATAATATTCCTATCACCAATCTCCTTTGTATTATTTAATAAATTATTCAAAGTAATACCCCTCTTTTAAGCAATTTTCAAACAAATTTATATTCTTTATGTACCAGTCAGAATTATATGTTCATCTAACAAAGTTTAGAATCTAAGCAAAAGTACCCTAAATCCACTCATGTCCAAGATACACAGGTCAGGAGCAATCATGGATTCTACCCTATTTGCCTTCTCTAAAACTATAACATTATGAACAACACATCTGATGATAACAGATGAATTTTTATTCATTCCAGTCCTGGAGACAGAGCAGAGAGACATGAGTTCTACAGGGTAATTGGTTTAAACTAAAGACTATCAGATCTTAACTCAAACAAATACCTTAAGTGTAGGAAAAATTATAATTTATATAAATTGCAAACAGCTAGCATGATAAGGAAAGCATGAGTTGTAATATAGCATCCATCCACAATGAGCAAGAACAGAGCACAACATGAGGATAAATATTTAAAAGTAATTGGTTATAACTTCTAAAAATACTGTTGTTAAGATAATGAACGAGAGATTCAATGAGGAGACATGAACGCATAAGTAATTATTAACATATAAAAATTTAATGAACATAAATAAGTTTATTTACATAAATCAACATAGCACAGATTTTACATGGTTAATAATTTGTGTATAGACAGATGGCATGATTTATAGTACATTGTAGATGTAGATTTACTGGTGTAAGAAAATACGCAAGTGAGACTTATATATATAAGTGGTAATTGACATATGTTATGGAAATGCGGCTTAATATGCCAATGAGAATTACAAATTAAATTTAATAGATTAATGCTGTTAACACTATGATAGACCAAACAGAGGTGATGATAATTAATTTATGATTACATAAAAGAAACATTTATAAAGTAACCTCCAAAGGAAGGCTTACACTTTAATACAATAGTTAAATAACTTGATACATTATGAGAAACTATTTAATTAACACTATATTAATTAATTATCTGATAGGAATTAGCATTCATTTGCGTAGTTGACTTAACAGTTTGGTTTAATAACTCTATCATCCATGAGCACATTTAGGCCTGTTCAAATGAGAGGGTGGATAGCTTAAATAAGCTGTACTATGACCCTTCTAAAATATTCTAATAATAATCAAAGAAAATGGTTTACAAAGATCATTGTGTCATGACTTATAGATAATATGGGGCATACATATAATAAAGAGAACTTGCAGTGCTGACTACAGTGGTAGCATCAGAAATGGAATTCACCATCTTTGGACTGAAAGGCTTCATCATTTATAAGAATCCACTTGTATCTATGACAGAGCAGTGTTTGGAAAAAATTATTGGTAAGGATATCATGGTCCAGGTTTGCTAACATTATTCCATGCAGAACCTCAACAACCTAATGTTATCCTGAGGTCAGTGCTACCAAACCTCATTCTGCGACAAGTTATAGGAAGAATATACAGGATCTTTAGAGAATAAGTATGACAAAGCAAAATACGAGGCTTTCAATGCTATCATGAGTAAGCAATGCTTAATATGGCTTAGGTCATTAATGACTGATCTATTAATTAAAATCCCAACTAAAGTAATAATAATATCATGCGTAACACCATGATGAAATATTAACCCATTCAGAAAAGTATGTATATAACCATGGCAAATTAGAATGTCAAAACAAAATGCAGGAAAATATTGTTCCCTCTATTTAACAAGCCCAAGTATACTCAAATGATAAATAAATCATAAAACAAATTACAACACTCAATGGCATGATAAGCAAATGAGTAATTATTAGAATGAATTGATCATCGAAATTTATTTAAAGAACATAAAATGTGTTTAAAGAACATAAAATGTGTTTAAATCATGTTTTATTATATCCCATAATATGATGGTTTTAATAGTCTGCCATTAAACACATATATTTAGATATTCAATCAAGCGAACTTTTCGTTTAGTAAGAAATCTTACATTTAAGTATTTAAGCATCCCATAATATTGGGATGGGGGCTGAAATGGTATAAGTTCACTAGATTGAGTCATTAGCATATTAAAATTAACTCACTACAAAATACATAGTTTAAAATAAGATTAAAATAAGTTTTGCCACATGAAAATAGAAAATACAATTAGAGCATGAAATTTACAAGATAATAACAGATGAGAGACTCATAATTCTGTGCTAGTATTTTACATAAAAGATTTATAAATTTTACAGAGAGAGAATCATTCAAAATTGATACAATTATAATAACTGAGTTTATAATCAGTTATCAGATAGAAAGTTACATTATGATTATAAATAACATTTACAGCAAAATGAGGAATATTAAGATCCATTTAGAGGCAATACAGATTACCTTCTAGATGACTTGGTGGCCATTTGGATTAAACATATATGAAATTTATACATGGAAAGTACGGTCAGCAATGCAAAGTATGAATGAAATAATGGTAAGCATCTTTCGAAAATCCTGTCATAGTTCAGATAAAGCAGTTTTCAAGCAGCGATGGCTTGACAGAAAGGCAGCATGAGAACAATCCGAAGATTGGGAGAAGTGAACTTCCCTCTACTCAATGGTCATTTTGGTAGCAGTCAAGTCAAAAGACAAGACTGATGTGGGCTCATTTAGCACATGACTAGAATCCTTTTCTTTCCCTATGCTCAAAATTTGGCAATATTTATAGGATACCAAACCTTCCAGAAAGTTCTTTACTTGTGGCGACCAGATATGCTTTAATTACCTAGCTTGATTTTAGCTGCCATTGTTGTTTTTTTTACTGTTGCAGGATGTAAACAGATAAATTCCAGAAAGCATTATTCAAATCTATTTCTGAGTTGGAAATAGACATAAAAGATATGATTTCATTAATTTGAAAATTGTTGAAATAGTTAAATGAGAATAACATTTTAACAATAATTAATGTATGTTCCTTTGTCTTATAACACTTTAAATTATACTAATTACTTTTTAGAACTTTCTCTGTATTGCTTTAGCTTTATATTAATTATAAATGAATAATATATAGAATTTTTCACATATTTTATTACATAAATAATATTAATTTCCATATCTGTAATACATATACACATATACACGATTATCTGTAATGAAGGGAATTTAAGATTTCAGAAATAAAATCTAATTAAATTTAATAATAATAAAATTGGTTAAATATAACCATTTTAATAAAACAGGGTAGAAGTTGTGCATGTATATATGTGTGCCTAACATTCCCAGATGACAAATAAATATATAAAATGGGTTCAACCCCTACTTTTAAGGTTTCTAATGTCACCAGGCAATGAAGCAAAATATGTACTACAGATTTTACTGCATCGTAACTTACAATTTGAGAAGAAAAATTTAAAAGATAAAGAAATAAAATCATATTTTTTTTTATTCTTCACATTATTACAATTCTAACAGAATCATATTTACTAGTAAATAAAATATTCTTAACAAATTTATCAGAATAGCCAATACTGAAATAATCTTTATAAAATTAACTTTTTTTAGAATAAAGCAATCTTATAAGAACAATTTAATCTTTGATTTCTAAAGCAATAATTTCTTAAAGCACTTATTTTACAGGAAACAGACTGATAGCTATCAGGACTGAATTTGGGATAATTTTTAATTATTTTATTGACTAGTTCAGCTTTAGGCTTTAATATATATATATATATATTGTAACAATATAATCAAGTGAGGAAGGTGCTATTTGGTAACTATAAATAAATCAAAACTCTAAAAAGTAAAGGGGATCCAGTAAATAGGCTTTCTTTCTAAAATGCTAATTTGTAACATTGAATCAAAGACTCTTAATCTAAACTAGAACTGGATATTTTATTTGCCAACTGGTGATGATAAAAATCTTTGCTTAACCTTTTAAAACAACAAATTAACTACTAAGTAAAGCAACTTACACATGAATAATATTGGTTACTATATCAGTGCATGTGAACTCTAATATTTCTAATAAATCTCAGGGTTTATCCAGCATTTCTGATATTATATGCTAATAAGTACATAACTATTTATTCAAACTTTATACATGTTCCAGCATAATATCACAGTCAACAAAATAATACTTTAATCTACATTATTTGCCAGGGCTTTGAACTTCATAAAACCCATACACTTTATATATAGTAAAATTTCTTAGGATATGACTGAACACAAATGAGCATTTTGTGATTGTATCCAGTGCATATCTTTTAGAATATAAAGAAAGTTGTGAAAAATGGTGGAGAATGGGTTTTTGCAGACTGGTTAAAGATAAACAGTATTCACTTAGCTAAGTTATTTGAAGTATGACTAAAATTAGCTGATTGAAATTAAAATTATATGATCACATGATTATATCAAAATGATGATGATAAATAAAAAAAATGCAAAGTCATTATTTTAAAAACATTTAAATAATTTTATTAAACAAAATAATAATGCATAAATATAGGAATAAGTAGATATAAGGTAACTATTAATATCTCTGATAAATTTCTCTAAATAAAAGAATTTAACTTATAAAAAGAAAAGATTGCAGGTAGATACAAAGATATATAAGTGTGTGTTTCTTATCCAAATACAAAATTATTAAAGAAGATTGCAAATGAATACGATTTAAATATATCCTTATCTTAAAATCTAAAATAGAATAAGAGACATATCTATGTCATACAGATTTTAAATATTTTCCCTATTGCAACACACTATCAAAATGATATCTTATCCTTTTATCTAGGAACATTTATTTCTCTCTAATTAAATATAATGTCAATATGGCCAATTTATATAGCATTAAAGTCCTAAATAATACATTAATAGCCATAGACTATAATCTATAGCCATAGACTAACTCTTCATTTCTTATACTCAAGCATGGAAAAGAATAAATGTCTTAGTGTTGTTCTCCCATAAAATAATAATCAGAAAATAATAAATTATTTACAACAGCTATATAAATATCAAATTTTTTTAATATACATAAAAAGCACCTGATTTGGTGCCCTTTTCAAATGTTATAATCTATTGTGTTATTAACCTTTGAAAAGGGTGCCAAATCAGGTGCTGAAAAAGGCTTTTTATGTATATTAAAAAAAATTGATATTTATATAGCTGTTGTAAATAATTTATTATTTTTTGATTATTATTTATTATACTTTAAGTTATCACTACAGATGTGTTTTAAAGCATTGTTTATTCACATAAACACATTTATAATGTGATATCATCAATATTATATAAAGATGTAAGGAAACAAATATATAATGTCTATAAGACCAGAGCTTCTCATAATCAATAAAAAAGTTTAATAATAATATATAACAGTAACAACCTATCTTTAATAAAAATAATACTTGCAATTATCTTGTATCAATTTAAATATTGAAACCATACTATCTGGTTTTTTTAAACTGATGTGAACATTGACAAATATTAACACAAGCAATTAAAATATACCAAAAAATAGTAAAAATAAATAAATGATACAACCATCATTATGCTTGAAAGTTTATAAATAGCTTAATCCATTTTCTTTCTATGCACATTTTCTATAGTTTCATTAATAAAATAAACTTTTTTTTTACAACTATACTCATTATTTTATTCCTTATTAAATTCCATGTTAGAAAGTATGACGAATTCATTATTTTTAGTTTTCCACAATATTTATTAATAGGTGAGGTAAGATCCTTTTAGTGACATTTATCTATTTATGGTATAGGTCTTTTTTATTTTAAAATAATAATAGTATGTTTATTACAATTTTAAAATCCATTGAAGAGGTAATTAGGTTGTAAATTTCTAAGGCAATTAAGTTTCCGGTTAATTGTACTTTTTAAGACCTGAGATGTGTTATTCCATTAAAATCTCCATAGGATTAGTTTTTAGAAAACTAGCAAAAACATAACCATTAAGTTAAAAATCAGAATTTATCAGGGGTGCTTAATTAGTATTTATATAAACTGAAGAACAAAAGCAAAACTGGTCCACTTAACATAACCTTATAATTCCAAAACAATTCAAGGACTTGAACATTTGGCTATCCCCTTCCCTCTCTCCTCTTCTTTTCCTCCCCCCCCCCCCTCCCCCCCTCCTCTTCTCCTCCCCTCTCTCTTCTTTCTTTCTTTTTCTTTCTTTTTTTTTTTCTTTTTCTTTTTTAAACTCTATTTTTTATTTTTTTTTTATTTTCTATTATCTATTTTTCCCCCCCCCCTCCCCCCTCCTCTCTTCCCTCTTTTTATTTAATTTTTTAAATTCTTAAACTCTTTTCCCTCCTCTCTTTTTTTTTCCTCTTATCTCTCCCCCCTTCACTCCCCCCACACCCCTCTCCCTACTTCTTTGTGTGGGGGGCGTGTCTGTATTTACTTTTCATTAACCAAGCCCCAAACCCAAACACAAAAAAAAAAAAACAAAAAAAATTATAAAAAAACATTTTTTAAAACACAAACATAAATCCATTTTAAATAAAAATAAATTTATAACAAAAACAACCACACCAAAATAAATTAATTTAATTATTTTCTTCTATTATTTTTTATTTTGAATAAAAAATTTAACAAAGTATTTTTATCTTAACCTTTCTTATAATATAACATAATCAATATTTATTTTTATTTTAAGAAAAAAAAAATAAAACATTACTTTATTTTTTTAAATTATATTTTTTTTCCCTCTTCCCAACTTTCATCTAACAACCCCCACCCCATACCCTGCAGCCCAGAAGCATAATTTACAAAAACAACTACATCATCTCTATAATTTTAAATAATTCTGAGATGAAAATAAAATTTATCTAATGAAAATTTTATTGGATTTAATAAGGTAAGCAATCAGTTATTCTGTAATTAAATCATGTTTGATAATGATCATAAAGGTTAGATCAGGTGAATATCCAATGGTTTCCTTTTTCAGATGAAAATAGCTGAATCAAGCTGCCATAATGGTGAATTAAATACTAAAAACTTATAAAGTTTCTCAGATGAAATTTTCATGCAGATAACCCTGAATTTCTCAAGCACTAGATTTTATAGTGTAAAACACATGATTGAAAAATAACATGGATACATGGATTCAAAATTTGTACATGAAATTATTGTTATGTTGGCACAGCATCCATTTTCATCCAGATAATAAAACTCTCCTTGTTGTTTTCTGCATGACAAAATCAGCCATGTTATATTTTACATACATAAATCCTTTTAAAATAAAATTATTATAAAGATAAATATACATTTATTTATCCTTATTTTAACATGGAATAAAATATTAATGCCTTACCTATTACAATAAATAAGATTTTACTTTTAAATTGACAGTTATATTATATAGGATTTTGTATTATCACTATTTCTTTATAATGAATATATTTTTAAACTCCAAAAAACATCATTTTGTTATATCTAGACATAAAACAAATAGTGCACATTTAAATGTTATATATCACATGATCATTGAGTGGCATTACTGTGTGGAGAGTTTTGCCTGTTTTAAATGTTATATGTAGGTGAAGTTTGTTTGGAAATGATTTAAAGTCTGATATTAATCATTGAATCTATGATTATGTTGCAATTGATTTCATTTGAATAAAAGACACTCAACATTAAATTATGCCTAGATGTAATGCAGATTTAACTTAGTTTTATTAATGTATGTTTTTACTGAATTTTAAATTTAACCATGATTTTACAAGACTTATTTTAAACTATGTTCACTATCTTGGGCACCCCCTATCAGTGCTATACTCATATATGTAACATAATTAAAAAAAATTTAAGATGGTTATTTATAATATTGGACCAATGGAAATATTATCACAATATGTATTGTTATCATATATTTAACCCTGTGGATTAGATATAGGTTTTAAAATATTAATTTTTTTTATAAGATTATAATAAGTAAATATCTTTATCTGTACTATTATAATAAAAGTCTTAAATTATATGTTTCAATAGCATGAGTTCAAGTAATTTAGTTATCCTATTTAGTTATCTTAGATTGTTTAATATTTGCTTGAAAAAATAAAACTAAAATTTTGAAACTAAAGAAGAGTTAGTTAATCTAGAGCTTACTATGTTTCAAATAGATATAATAGATGTAGAATAATTAAATTATTGAAAGATGAAAGTGCTATGGGTAAATTTGGTTATGTGATGTGATGTGATGTATTGTGCCTTCTCCTTAAACAAAGTCAAAAATATCTCAGCAATTATATATTATGATTTTTATATTATGAATTCTTTGAGAAAAAGGCTAAATATAAATAACGTGAAAGTACCCAAATGAAGGTACAGCAAATTGGACCATATTATGACTAATAAAAATATATATACAAAAAGTGATCATTGATTAGTAAGATGCAAGATATATATATATATTAAAACAAAACTAAAGATAAAAATTGTTATGCACAACTATATTCCAGCTGATATTTTTAACTCTCAGAAAAATTCCAATAAATTTAAATTAGAACTAACAAATCATTTAAAAATATTAACAGATATTGAAAATTGTTCTGTTAGCGATATAAAAATATATAATTGTGACATATTGCTAGAAGAGATGATAATAGATGGACAATTGAAATTTTAAACTGGATTCCAAGCGATGGTAAAAGACCCAAAAAGAGACCATGTGTGAGGTGGATTGATGAAATAAGAAAGTGTGCAGGAGTGATGTGGAGAAGAAAAGCTAAAGATCAGAGATGATGGATTAAACTTGGAGAGACCTTCATCCTGCAGTGGATTGATAATGGTTGTTGATGATGATGATGAATTGTAAGTATAAAAGCAAGGAAAATTATAGAAAAGAATAAAAGTATCAAAATTGAAAATCATCTTGAAATTAGTAGGAAACACATTTCTACAATAAGAAGAAAAAATGTAACTACAGTATTACTAAAAAGAAAGTTGACATCATGAAATGTGTAGAAGAGTTTTATAAAAAATTATATCCCAATGAAAAACAAAATAAAGTATTTCCTACAATTACTATATGTTCTTAATTATTCAGGACTTTAAATAGAGAAGTGACTAAAGCAACTAAATCTATGAACACGGGAAAAGATCTATATAATGATGTAATTATAATAGATATTTTTAAAAAAATATGTGTTTAAATAGAAAATTGTTGGCAAAGTATAAACACCTAAATGATGAACATATACCAGTTGATTGGAAGAATGCAGCACAGATATTAATTTTTTAAAGAGTTGGTAAAGCATATTTTAAAAAATTCAGACCCCAACAGTGTTTTATCAATTCTATACAAAAATTTTACCAAGATAATTTCAACTCATCTGCAATGAACTTTGAATTTTAATCAACCCAAAAGAACAAACTGGATTTAAAAATAGTTGGAAGTATTATAATCAAATGAATATGAATTATCATTATGCTTTGAAATTGTAGATTATGAAAAGGCATTTGATTCTATAAGCATTTCTTCAGTAATTAAAGCATTGGATGAATAATATAGAGACCCAGGATATTGTCATATTCTGAGGAATATTTATCAGAATGAAACAGCAATGATTAGATTATATAATGATGCTAGGAACATTAATATTAAAAGGAGTATATGACAAGGTGCCTCCATATCTTCAATATTTTTAACAGCAATTTTGCAAGAAGTATTTTATGGATTAAATATAGAAGCTAAGGGCATAAAATTAAATGGAGATTAAGTTATTTAGATTTTGAAGATGATGTAATTGTTTTTTACAAATAATGCTTTAGAACTTCAGGAAATGTTACAAGTGTTAACAGATGAAAGTAAGAAAATAGGATTAAAGGCTAAAAGGTCTAAAATAATGAACAATAGATTTTCTCAAAAGAATAAAATAAAGATTGATAATGAAGAATAAGCAAAAGTTAACATTACAAATATCTTGGTCAGATTATTAATTCAGATGGAAACATAATGGATGAAATTAATCTTAAACTTGTATAGAGTTGAGTATTTTTGGCAAAAATAACTTAATTTACGCCTCTGTCTTTAAAAAGAAAGATTTTTGATAGTTGTGTTTTACCAGTTTTTGCTTATGGATCTGAAACTTAGACATTTAACAGAAAAGCACTATCAAGACTTCGGACTATTCAATTAAGTATAGAGAGATGTAGGCTAGGAATAACAAGAAGGGATTGTAAATGAAATACATAGGTGAGAGAATAGGCAGATGTTACTGTCATCATTGAAAAAATTAAGAGACAAGTGGAACTGGGATAGACGTGTTTCTAGAAGAGATGACAGAAGATTAACAGTTGAAATCTTAAGTTCTATTCCATGAAATTGTAAAAGATTAGGAAAGAGATCATACATAATATGGATGGATGAAATAAGGAAGGGTGCTGAGATAATGTGGAAAATAGAAGCTGGAAATCATAAATACTGGATTAAACATGGAGATTTGGAGATACCTTCATCTTATGGTGGACTGATAATGACTGAAAATAGATAGATAGATAGATAGATAGATAGATAGATAGATAGATAGATAGATAGATAGATAGATAGATAGATAGATAGATAGATAGATAGATAGATAGATAGATAGATAGATAGATAGATAGATAGATAGATAGATAGATAGATAGATAGATAGATAGATAGATAGATAGATAGATAGATAGATAGATAGATAGATAGATAGATAGATAGATAGATAGATAGATAGATAGATAGATAGATAGATAGATAGATAGATAGATAGATAGATGGATGGATGGATGGATGGATGGATGGATGGACGGATGGATGAGATAGAATAGATATAGCAAAGCAATGAATCAAACCATAAATAAATGTAACTGGATAATAGAAACGCATTAACATTCATCTTGGACACTTTGTAACTGTAATCATATTCAATTGATAAATATGATAATATATATTTGTCCAAGAATGAAAAATGCATATATATTTGTCCAAGAATGAAAAATGCACACAAAAACATTATTATCAAAGAGCTGGGCTGTGATTCATGGATCTTGAATTCCAGTATTTATCACTCTACAACTGGACCCCAAACTATTATCTTTTTTTTGAGAAATATTGCTATGTTTGAGTCTACTCATTTCCAATGACTTCTATTTTCTTTCATTAATTTCTGTACCAGATACGATAGGTTGTCTCACAGAAAATATATGAGAAACTGTTAGATTTGCTAATAAATCAAGATCCACATTTCACTCATCTGAAATCAAGCTCCATTTTCTCCAATATTCAGCTAAAAATCTACAATTGAAAAATTTTGGCATGGAAAATGCACTTCACATAAGATTCCAAAGAAATCTCTTTTTCCAAATCCAACCACAAAAACCATCTAGGTGTGATCGTCCTAGTCTGTGCTAGAGTCTCATCAAAGTATTCAGAACAATCCATGAGCATTGCCCTCATATACTTCATAATTAGAATTTAACAGCCACTGACTTATTTAGATGAGGATAGACATGAATCATAAACCATATAGTCAATAACTGTCAAGAAGAACTTATTAAAGTCATCAGTGATTTTATGTTTTTTTGTTGAAATGTCTGCAGGTTTATTTAACATCTTTTATTAATAGTGAAGCTGTCTAAAAAAATCTATGCTGCTGAATTAAAAATAAAAGGTATTATATGCAAATTGTGTAAAGTACATTTAAATAATAAGGCAGTTAATCAAACCGCAAAAATGTCTGTAAATAAATATTTACCAATATCAATTTTTTAAAAAAAGATGAGATTATCATTTCATTAGTTATTTTATTATGTATATTTAAGGATATGGGTACATATGTCTTGAATATATTATTTACCCTGGAGTACACATTTCATGAATTACATATATGTATGTGTGTGTTGAAATAACTCACCCAACATTTTTACAAAATTGTCATCTCATTAGAAAATCAGGTAGAATGAGAAGACATGATCTGGAAATTAAAAATAATGGTTATAAAAGTGAAAGATTCACAATCAGTTTAAGTGAAAGTGGACATTGATGCTTCATAAATATTTAGGGCTAAATTATCGTTATAAGAATGTATTGGTTATTCTCTATTTTTAATTTGATAACTTATGTTGGCCATGAATATGAGGGAAACCTCGAAAGCGCTCGGCCCATTTAATTGTTTTGGTTTTTGCAGCTTCTTCGTCAGCGGGTAAATCGCTTTTATATGCTATTTGTATACCAATAAATTTATATACAACTTATATGTTGTGGAGCCAAACCAATACACTTATTAATTTAGCTACTTAGCCATTTTTATTAATTATAAAAAAATCATAATAAGTAATTTGTTATTGTAAATTTTTTTTTTTTTTTAATATTTGCATTAATATTAGAAATACACACACTCTTATATAATTCGGAAAGCAAAACTATATATAAATCAAATCAAACCCAATCAATAAATGATAAAATTTGTTGGTTCTTCTAACATTTTCGAAGGTATAACCTTCATTTTCAAGAAGTACAAGGTGAAAATATGCAAAATAGTTAAAATATGCTAATCAGGATGAGAACGTTTAAACTTGCCATTTCTTCGATGTGGCGTAAAATGATTAAAATGAATAAAAAATTCATCTTGTGTTCATCTGATATGATATAACACATCTCCTTCACCTTCCTATGCAGTTCATGCCACTCTCTATACAAAACGCTCAGCCTATCCGGTCTGCACTGATGGCCCACAGCCACTGAGTGCTGTACAAAAATAGAGGGGTGAGATGGGTCCACTAAGGCTTTATTATATGCATATACATGCTGGGACAACCTTGTTTGAACAGATGCCCTCATTTCCCCATAATATGCAGCTGGGAAATTGTTATCGCTACATGCGATCTTGTAGACCACTTGCTGTGCGTGCACTGGGGGAATATGGTCTTTGGTATTGTTTATACTCCTGTTAAGATTAGGCAGCGATCGGAAACACACATTAAAATCGGAGCAAAAGATTGTGTGCAAGTCTCTATGGATATTTTTAATGTATGGAAGCAAGACACGGGGTTTATTCTGCCTCAGCTCATGAATAGGCCCTCTTTTAAATTTCCTAATAACATTGTCAATCACTCTTTTATTATATTTTGCATTAATAAGCTCATTTCTATATGTTTCATTATTGTTTCTTTTGTCAGCTTTGAAGCTTCACAAACTGTTGTTTCTATATAAGAACGATTTGATACCAGCCATTTTATATATATATGTGGTGTGTTTGATAAGTGGTGTATGTGACCTCTGATATTGATAGGATTAATGTTCATTCTGTTGGGGACTTCATCTTGATTTGTATTTATGTTCAGGCCTGAAGCTGTTGTAAGGTTTGTTTTGATGTCCTCTATGGTTTCCTCCAGCACAGCCACAAAAATATCTTCAACATATCTAGCATACAGCACTAATCCACAGTCTATATATCTAGGAATAATAATCTGCTCATATGCATTCATCATGATGCTGGCCACAATTCCGCTCATTGGAAGACCCATCCGCTAACCGTTGAGCATCTGATACCATTCATAATTAAACACTGCGTATATGTTTCTGTTCATCCACTCCAACAATGCCATCACAAACTGGACACATTCCTCATTCATTCCATTTCTAATCAGTACTTCTCTTATAATTATAATCGACTTTGGTCTATCAATCGATCCAAATAATTCTGCTACATCAAGTGCTGTCATCCCTGTGTTATGCTCCAGGGACACATTCTTCGGTTTATTAATGAAGTCAAATGATGACTTAATAGCATAATTCCCATAGCCAGTGGTTTGGGTGATCCTCTTATTTATGGTCTTGGCTGCTTTATAATAGTGCACTCCACCAAAGTCAATCATCTTCCTTAGTGGTACATTCTCCTTATGGGTTTTGGTGTTCGCAAAGATTCTTGGAGGAGTAGTCACCGATGGATGCATTTGCAGATATTCAGCCTTAGAAAATGCTTTAGATGTATAAGGCCTAAGCACAGACAATACAAATTTGTGTTATTTAACTTAAAGTTAATCTCGGGAACTTTCCTACATTTTAATTTGTCTATTTGTTGCTGAATTTTATTCCTATATTCCTCTGTATCCATAATTACAAATCTATTTTCTTTATCCTCCTTCATGACCATAATATGTTGATTCATGAACCTTTGTGTTGCTGCTATTCTATCTTTTCACTGATCTTTCCATGGGTGTAGAGCCTTATGTTGTAGACATCTGGCGATTTTTGCTGTATACGAATCCTTAAGAGAGTTCTTGTCCAGACTAGCTTCAGTATCAGCTACAAGCTCTATCTTGGGAAACTTCCACCCTTCACCAACAAATCTAGGGCCCTTATTCAAGACCGTTTTTACTCCTTCAGGGATCTGAGTCCTTGTTAGATTTAAGAATCCATCCTGCTCCTGTGGCTTCATCTGTTTGCCTTGTTTATAGGCTAAAAATTGGAGCTTCCTATTAAATCTCAACAAATGTGCTCTAAGACTACTGCTTTTATCAATTATATCAGCAGATGGGACACTGTTGCTATAAATAATTTTATGCCTGTTGCTTGCTATCTCTAATTATTGGAAAAATTACCACTAGCAGCAAAAAATGGAACTAATTTTACTTTTACCACTTTTTAATCATCTATTTTTAAATAGTCACTTAGAACCTTCATTAGGGGTCTTCCTTTTTGGATCATTAACATGATAAATAGCAACTCATATTAAAGTATGGGCATCCTACCTTCTTGGATCATTAACATGATAAATAGCAACTCATATTAAAGTATGGGCATCCTAACTCCTAAAAAAAGAAAAAAAAAAGATAATCCTTGTAATGTGGATGTAATGCTTTAAATTTATAGCCAAGGATATTTATTTTCTTTGCTTATATATATATAACTCCAACAGATAGATCTATGCTTATATATATATAACTCCAACAGAAGAGCTATTATAAGTTAATGTGAAACCATGTTTAACTTCAGGGATTATCAATTAATCCTGATAGTTTCTCGACAGCATCAAAGGCAACAAGTTATCTCTATTTACATGGATATAATTTTATTTCTATTTTTTATTATAATAATAATCCATGGAAATATTTAATTTAACATATATATAATCTTTCTATTGTCTAAAAAGTAAACATTAAAAATGATCACATGCTAAATGAGGGTAAATATATAAATAAGGTGTTACTCTTGTTGATATAATCATAGCTTATGATACTGACTGGAAAATAATGTTTCTAAAAGTTTTTCTAGAGTTTTAAATGCATCACAACTATTAACTTTTTTAATAAAACATTCTGGGGGAAGTATTCAAGTCTCTTTAATCAATAATTGTAGCAAATATAAAACTCTAATAATTTTAAATGCACATAAATAATTTTACAGCTATCAAATAAGTAATGCAAGAATATAAATTAATTAACAAAACAAACGAGTCCAAATACATTAAGATAATTTTATAAGCAATATTTCTAAAAAATCATTTAAATGAAACCCATAAATAATACCCATTCAATTAAAATATAAAATTTTTTGAATAGATTTTCATGATTTCAGTTTTCTAACTTTATTTAACATGTTAATTACTTATCTTCCAAAAACAGATTGCAACATTGACTTCACAAAAAACACAGAAATATATTAAATACTTTTATATTAACTTGCCCTGTCTATGTTTTTATCTGTATATTCACATTTTTGAATTTTTAATAATGAAAAAATATGTTTTCATTTAGGACTTGGCTTCACATTCTTACTTTTCCAAAAAAACTCCTTAATAACCGAACCATCAGAAATATTACATTTGTAGAATAAAATTTTTTAATACTGATTTAACTGATATTTAATTAAATTAGTTAAAAGGATAATACATAAATACTTTTTTACATAGTAGATGATTACATGATAGTTAAATTTAGACTTGATTTGTTAGAGGGTATATTTTTTTCATATCTTATTATTGAATTATAATTTTTGTTGGATTTTTTATAGTTTAACCATTTTTTAAAATATGTAGATATAACTAAAAAGTGAAGAAATAATAATTAAAAAAAAATTTGTTTTCAATAATGCTTTTATAATAACTAAATGTTTTGGGCATTCGTAAAGAAAAGGTAGCCTTTATAATTTAAACTTAACTTTCCTTGTTGCTAAGCATGCTCTCGATATGTAAAATATCATAAACATAGCATTTTTACTTCTTTGATGTTCTGAGGTTTTAAATACATTTGATAAATATTTTAATATTTAACAACATTTAAATTTTTTTGATTTGATATTCAAAAATATTTAAATTTATTTAAATAGTCCACTTCTTTGATATGGGTATTTCTTGTGTCGTTTGTTTGTTGAGAAATGATCTTTATTGTTTGTCTTCCCTCTCAGTGCATGCCATTTCAGCTTTTGATAAATCAAAGTTATGGCCAGATTTTTACTCATGGTTTATAAATATTTTGGAATATTCAACACTCTTATATCCTCTATTGTATAGGTATTTATGCTGGGCTAGTCTCATTAAAAGATTAACCCTTGCTTCCCTATAATATGCTAGTGTACATATAAATTGGTTGCATTGGATTTTGTAGACAATTTGGTGAGCTAATTCATAGGCAGTTTATTTTTGAATTGTTAGGCAGTTTGTTTAGTGATGGGGGAGATAGAAAACAAAAAATTATAGAGGCTTGGGCAATAACTAAAAATCGTTTATCAATAAACAGAAAAGACACATGCACACCGCTCTCAAAGAAGTGGATTATTTAAATAGATTTAAATATTTTAAAATATTAAACAAATTTAAATTTTGTTAAATATTAAAATATTTATCAAATGTACTTAAAAACTCATAATAGTGTTATGATTATGACATTTTACATATTGAAAGAATGTTGAGAATTAATAAAAGTGAAGTTTAAATTATAATGGCTACCTTTTTTGTATGAATGCCCAGAACATTAATTGATTATTACAATTATCCAGAAAAGAGAAAAAATCATTTGTTTTGATAATGCTTTTATGTAAATAGCCTACTAAAAGGTACAACAATAGCAGAGTAATCCACCATTAATTTGCTGTTTTGGGATAATATCATGGATCTTAATAATCTACACTTGTTATAAAGCAATTGTAAATTAAAGGAATATTTTTATGTCATAAAAAAATCTGAGGCTCACATAAATTATAAAAATCAAAAAGGTCTCAAATTCTTTTATGAAACAACAATATTAGTGTTATTTTTAATTGTTTTATAATGAGTCTAGATTCTTAGAATCTGATATTTTTCAAAAACAGCAAATTAACCAAAAGCTTTATTTAAAAAAATGTTTTTTAGATATTTTTATTTTAATAAGGACAAAAAAAAAGATCAAAAAGCTTTTTTAAAGATTAGGATTTTATCTTTAATCTCAATGAAGTCTGTATGATTAAATAACATAGAAACATCTAAAGAAAATATAACTTTGTGAAAGAATACAATAAATCACAAAGCAATCTATATTACCGAAGAATAATAATCATGGACCATAATCTTAATTTACTCTTTTCCATTACCAAAGACTATAATTTAAAATACATTTTATAAATAATTTTCATAGATCGCTGGCTACACTATGTGGGATTGTTATGCAAATAGTTCAAAAATAGCTTTTTAGCATTAGAATATTCAATTTACTGGAGAATACTGTATATTTTTAGGAAATGCTTACACTTTTGAATATAAAAATAATTATTACATTGCAATTACTATTGTAAAATCAAATCCATTGCCTTTCAATGAACTTCTCATCATTTTACATGTGACATTTTGCTAAACAGAAATTGTATAAAATAATACTAGTAGATTATATTTATCACTAATTCAAGCTATAATCGATCCACCCAAGAAACCATTAAAATAAAGACTTCTATAGTATAAGTAATAAACTTTTTGTGAATTCATTTACCCTTTTAAATGTCTAACAACAAACAACCGAATTTCATCTTTTTAAATATTACTGGAGTTTTATAAACTGATTCAGAACAAATGACTGCCTAATCTATACATACAGTGACACAGTTGACAAACTTAATACAGTCTCTAGTAAATCTGTCTTCTAGTTGGAATCGCCACAGATTTATTTATAATATTTATGACTAATTCATTGTCTAAAACAAAATATGAAAAATGAAATCTGTATGACACAGTTCAAACTCGCATCTCAAAAACCTTTAATGTTTTTTTTTATCAGTCCCAAACCTTTTTCTTAATTTAAATTTAACATTTTACCAAGTTGTTATTCTTTTATTAAGAAATAGTTAGCAATTGTTATCCTCCACATTTATAGTATTTTCCTTTAACCATTATTAATGTAATCAATTTTCCAAACCTAATTTATAAATCTTCTAGTAATAATTTTTTTTTTTCATTAAATACACCACCTGGATTTCTATTTCTTTTTATTTTTCATTTATAGTGGAATTTTCTATTACATCTATTGCATCATCATCAGGAATTCAGATTTGATCAGTTATCTTAGTGCATTAAAAAGAGTAGTAATATAAAGATTTTTTAATTCACTTGTAATAAAAAAAATTGTGGGGAAGATATAATAAGTTGGACTCATTATATGGAATCAATTAAGTTTTATCACACCTATTTTGATACTTGAATATTACTTGTAACTAAGCAATTAAATATATAATTGTCAGATTTAACATACTGAGTTTTACTTTGTTCACCGATGATTTAATTTTATATGTAATTAATTTACATGTACAACCATCATATATAATAACACAGCAAAGGTACATCCACTTTTCTTTTTAAAATATATATGTTCTACAATAATACCAACAAATAGAAAATCCTTCTCCTTTTTCTTTTCAAAAACTTTATTTCTTTATCTCAATACTTAACATATATATACATTTATATTATACAAAACTCCAACGTTTCAACTGTTTTTATCTCATACAGTCATTTTCAAGGATCTGCAACAACAAAATTAAATACACATCAATAAATAAACTTCAATTACATAAAAACTTCCTCTTACATTAACATTAACAAACATACCAAACATATATAAATATATTTTACTTACATTTCTCTCCCACTGCTATATTTTATTATTCTTTCTTTTACATTATTTAGTTACTAATCTTTCTTAAAATCATCCAAGAAACTTTCTATACAAATTTAAATACCAACTCTAATTTCCAAAAAATCTCCCTCTTTTTTATTTTTTATCTAAAACTCATCATAAAACTACATTCCTAAACTATATGTTTAAATGAATATAAAACAAATATAAACATTTTTCCCCCTATCTCTCTCTCTCTCTTTTACACAAAAAAAACTTCTAACTATTTACCTAAAACCCATTAAACATTTATTTTAATTACACATTAATTTAGATTCCTTATCTACTCATTAATTCTATTTAGAGTAGGATTATATTTTTTTATATAAAAAAATTCTTTTACCATCCTTTCCCTGTAATTTTTAACCCTTTCCAACATTTTAATATTAAATTCTTTATGACCTAAACCTTTACAATGAATGTAAATATTTGAATTTTTGTCATATAAATGTTGTCTAAGTCTAGTTTTTAATGTATTCTTAGTTGTACCAATATATGAAATCTTTACCCCTTCCCTCTTACAATTTAAACATTCAATTAAATAAATTCCCTTCATTTTGTCAGTTTTTATATTTTTTGTATCATTAATTAAATTCCCTAAATTCAATTTCTTTTTATATACTGGTTTAATAATTAACCTACTTTCCCCTTTGTATTTATTATTTATACTTTTTATAATCTTTTTAATCTTCATAAAAGTATCTCTAGAAACATTATAACTATTATATATAAAATTATTTACATCTTTCCCATTGTTTCTCTTCTTTATTATTCTTTTAATATTTTTTTATCACATAATTTATCAATAATTTTAACTGGATAATTATTTTTTATACCTTCCTCTTTTATATTACTAATTTCTTTTATAAACAATTTTTCTTCAGAACATAAATTAATTGCTCTGTTTATCCTATTATTAATAATATTAATTTTATGTTCATATTCAATATCTGAATCCCAACTACTTAACAAACCATAGAAAGTTTCTTTTCTGAATACACTAGTTTCAATAGCAACCTTACAATTTCTAATAACTTTTTTTATTATAACATCCATATAAGTAATTACATTACTTTTTTCCTTTTCCCTAGTAAAACTAATGCATCATCAATTGAATTAATATACCTTATAAAACATTCAGATTTTCTATAATTGCCATTGAACACTAAAAAATAATCATCAACATACCTAACCCAAAAAACAGGCTTATATTTTGTAATACAAAAATATTTATCTTCATAATCATCCATAAATATAGCAGCTAACAATCCACTCATACTATTCCCCATACTCAATCCTTTACATTGTTTATAATATACTTCATCATATTTAAATACCACATCTTTACAACAAATATTTAACATATCATACAATTGATTACATTCCATTTTTATACTCTTATTAGTATCTTTAATATATCTATTCAATATTATATCAAATGCCTTATGTGGTACAATATTCGTGTACATACTACATATATCAAGTTTAACAAAAAACACATTTTTATACTTATTTCCCTCTAAAAAAACATTTAAAGTCTTTACAAAATCATATGAATTACTTACATTATTTTCTTTTTTTATTTCACCATATTTTTTAAAAATTTTATTATATAACCATTTAGACAAATTTTCGTAATACGAATCCACATTACTAATAATAGGTCTTAATGGTATACCTAATTTATGTATTTTAGGTATCCCATATATACTTGCATCTTTAAAATCCATTCTTTTCAACCTAAATACATCCACTTTATTAATATAGTTTTTATTATACATATCAGTTATAATCCTATTAATCATTTTATTTTTTTCTATACCATCATTCTTTTTAATTCTTTCAAAACAATCCTCATCCAATAATTTTTTCATTTTTTCATCATATTCTTTCCTCATCATAATTACCATACTAGATGTCTTATCTCCTCTCAAAAATAACATATCTTTATATTTACTTTTAATTTGACTAATAACTCTCCTTTCATGTTCATTTTCATATTTATACTCCAAATTACTTATCATATTATATTCCAACTCTTCCATTTTGTATTGAAACTCTCTCAACATCATATCATATTTTTTATCATTCTTATAACCATTATACATATTTAAGCTATTATTATTAATTTCCCTAATTTTATCAATTAATAATTTATTTTTTGCCTCAATTTCAAAAATATCTTTATTAACATTACTATTTATTATAGGAATATACTTTAAACCTTTCTCTAAAATCTCTTTCTCCTTTTTATCAAATTTCATTCCAGTTAAATTAATTATAAAATTATTTTTATTATTATCACATCCATTATACTTATTATTAAAATAATCTTTTTTATTATTCCCACTCCTAAATACACTAAGTTTTTGTTTATCATAAATTAATTTTTTATTATGTCTAACTCTTATTATATTCCTATAATAATTCATTTTATTCAAATAACAATATCTTAACATATCTTCTACTTTCAAATTTATTAATGTTCTTAATTTTTCATATATCTCTTTAACCTTATTTAATAAAATATCTTTCTCTTTATATAAAATCCTAATATATTTCTTAATCAACTTTTTTTGCAATATATTCATATACTTTTCTCTAAAAATCGTTCTAAACACTTTAAATTTAATAAATTTTGGAATTACTTTATAATAACAACAATCCTTTATAAATTTAATATCCAATTGTTTCTTAACTACTTTTAATTTACATTTAATCCATTCATTTATTACTTGAATACAAGTATTTATAACAAATTTATGCTAAATACCATATATAAACCATTTAAAAAAACTTTTCATATTCATTTTTATATATCCACCTTCCTTAAAATATAACTATTATATCACACACAATGTAACAATAATAAACAAATTTACAAAAAATATTTCCAATTATAATAACACCATATATCCTTCTATTTTTTTATGTTCAAAGTCCTTATCCATATGTATTTCTTCACATATTTATCCATATGTATTTCTTCACAACCAATATCCTCTTCTAAAAAAACTCTCCATATACAAGTTTACTAATATTTATCATATATAATAACACAGCAAAGGTACATCCACTTTTCCTTTTAAAATATATATTTTCTACAATAATATCAACAAATAAAAAATCCTTCTCCTTTTTCTTTTCAAAAACTTTACTTTTTTATCTCAATACTTAACATATATATACATTTATATTATACAAAACTCCAATGTTTCAACTGTTTTTATCTCATACAGTCATTTTCAAGGATCTGCAACAACAAAATTAAATACACATCAATAAATAAACTTCAATTACATAAAAACTTCCTCTTACATTAACATAAACATTAACAAACATACCAAACATATATAAATATATTTTACTTACATTTCTCTCCCACTGCTATATTTTATTATTCTTTCTTTTACATTATTTAGTTACTAATTTTTCTTAAAATCATCTAAGAAACTTTCTATACAAATTTAAATACCAACTCTAATTTCCAAAAAACCTCCCCCTTTTTAATTTTTTATCTAAAACCCATCATAAAACTACATTCCTAAACTATATCTTTAAATGAATATAAAACAAATATAAACATTTTCCCCCCTATCTCTCTCTCTCTCTCTTTTATACAAAAAAACTTCTAACTATTTACCTAAACCCATTAAACATTTATTTTAATTACACATTAATTTAGATTCCTTATCTACTCATTAATTCTATTTAGAGTAGGATTATATTTTTTTACATAAAAAAATTCTTTTACCATCCTTTCTCTGTAATTTTTAACCCTTTCTAACATTTTAATATTAAATTCTTTATGACCTAAACCTTTACAATGAATGTAAATATTTGAATTTTTGTCATATAAATGTTGTCTAAGTCTAGTTTTTAATGTATTCTTAGTTGTACCAATATATGAAACCTTTACCCCCTCCCTCTTACAATTTAAACATTCAATTAAATAAATTCCCTTCATTTTGTCAGTTTTTATATTTTTTGTATCATTAATTAAATTCCCTAAATTCAATTTCTTTTTATATACTGGTTTAATAATTAACCTACTTTCCCCTTTGTATTTATTATTTATACTTTTTATAATCTTTTTAATCTTCATAAAAGTATCTCTAGAAACATTATAACTATTATATATAAAATTATTTACGGTACTCACGTATAATTTGCCTGATGACGTATTACCCTGAAGGCATACCGGTCTAATGTTGCGATTTTTAAGATAACGTCTCCAAGTGATCTGCAGACACATCTACTCGATAAGATGTGTCCGCATATCATGTGAACACGTCACGTTAAAAAGTGCAACATTAAATCGGTATGCCTTCAGGGCAATACGTCATCGGTTGACCATGTGATAAAAAACAAAATGAATGTCACGTGATACACACCGACTGAACAACAGCATGTTTCTTGGTCCTGAAAAAAATATACAAAAAAAAAAATTAGTGAAAATTTAATACTGTGAATACAAAATATAGTACCCACAAAATTATTTAAAATGTACATGCATGAAAACTATTCAAAAATCTTTAAAATGTGGCCAATTATAACAGCGCGCAGCGCTGTAGTTGTTGGGGGTGGGGCCCTGGGTGTTTTTGACAAGCGAAGCTTGTAGTACAAGATATGGTAATACAAAACCCAAAAATACAAAAAAAAACCCAACAAATTAGTGAAAATTTAATACTGTGAATACAAAATATAGTACCCACAAAATTATTTAAAATGTACATGCATGAAAACTATTCAAAAATCTTCAAAATGTGGCCAACCGGTGGGTCAAATACGTCATCAGGCAAATTATCCGTAAGTACCCGGTGGATCAAATACGTCATCAGGCAAATTATCCGTAAGTACCTTATTTACATCTTTCCCATTGTTTCTCTTCTTTATTATTCTTTTAATATTTTTTATCACATAATTTATCAATAATTTTAACTGGATAATTATTTTTTATACCTTCCTGTTTTATATTACTAATTTCTTTTATAAACAATTTTTCTTCAGAACATAAATTAATTGCTCTGTTTATCCTATTATTAATAATATTAATTTTATGTTCATATTCAATATCTGAATCCCAACTACTTAACAAACCATAGAAAGTTTCTTTTCTGAATACACTAGTTTCAATAGCAACCTTACAATTTCTAATAACTTTTTTTATTATAACATCCATATAAGTAATTGCATTATTTTTTTTCCTTTTCCTAGTAAAACTAATGCCATCTTCAATTGAATTAATATACCTTATAAAACATTCAGATTTTCTATAATTGCCATTGAACACTAAAAAATAATCATCAACATACCTAACCCAAAAAACAGCCTTTATTTTGTAATACAAAAATATTTATCTTCATAATCATCCATAAATATAGCAGCTAACAATCCACTCATACTATTCCCCATACTCAATCCTTTACATTGTTTATAATATACTTCATCATATTTAAATACCACATCTTTACAACAAATATTTAACATATCATACAATTGATTACATTCCATTTTATACTCTTATAAGTATCTTTAATATATCTATTCATTATTATATCAAATGCCTTATGTGGTACAATATTCGTGTACATACTACATAGATCAAGTTTAACAAAAAACACATTTTTATACTTATTTCCCTCTAAAAAAACATTTAAAGTCTTTACAAAATCATATGAATTACTTACATTATTTTCTTTTTTTATTTCACCATATTTTTTAAAAATTTTATTATATAACCATTTAGATAAATTTTCGTAATACGAATCCACATTACTAATAATAGGTCTTAATGGTATACCTAATTTATGTATTTTAGGTATCCCATATATACTTGCATCTTTAAAATCCATTCTTTTTAACCTAAATACATCCACTTTATTAATATAGTTTCTATTATACATATCAGTTATAATCCTATTAATCATTTTATTTTTTTCTATACCATCATTCTTTTTAATTCTTTCAAAACAATCCTCATCCAATATTTTTTTCATTTTTTCATTATATTCTTTCCTCATCATAATTACCATACTAGATGTCTTATCTCCTCTCAAAAATAACATATCTTTATATTTACTTTTAATTAGACTAATAACTCTCCTTTCATGTTCATTTTCATATTTATACTCCAAATTACTTATCATATTATATTTCAACTCTTCCATTTTGTAATTCCAAAATTTATTAAATTTAAAGTGTTTAGAAATATTTTTAGAGAAAAGTATATGAATATATTGCAAAAAAAGTTGATTAAGAAATATATTAGGATTTTATATAAAGAGGAAGATATTTTATTAAATAAGGTTAAAGAGATATATGAAAAATTAAGAACATTAATAAATTTGAAAGTAGAAGATATGTTAAGATATTGTTATTTGAATAAAATGAATTATTATAGGAATATAATAAGAGTTAGACATAATAAAAAATTAATTTATGATAAACAAAAACTTAGTGTATTTAGGAGTGGGAATAATAAAAAAGATTATTTTAATAATAAGTATAATGGATGTGATAATAATAAAAATAATTTTATAATTAATTTAACTGGAATGAAATTTGATAAAAAGGAGAAAGAGATTTTAGAGAAAGGTTTAAAGTATATTCCTATAATAAATAGTAATGTTAATAAAGATATTTTTGAAATTGAGGCAAAAAATAAATTATTAATTGATAAAATTAGGGAAATTAATAATAATAGATTAAATATGTATAATGGTTATAAGAATGATAAAAAATATGATATGATGTTGAGAGAGTTTCAATACAAAATGGAAGAGTTGAAATATAATATAAGTAATTTGGAGTATAAATATGAAAATGAACATGAAAGGAGAGTTATTAGTCAAATTAAAAGTAAATATAAAGATATGTTATTTTTGAGAGGAGATAAGACATCTAGTATGGTAATTATGATGAGGAAAGAATATGATAAAAAAATGAAAAAATTATTGGATGAGGATTGTTTTGAAAGAATTAAAAAGAATGATGGTATAGAAAAAAATAAAATGGTTAACAGGATTATAACTGATATGTATAATAAAAACTATATTAATAAAGTGGATGTATTTAGGTTGAAAAGAATGGATTTTAAAGATGCAAGTATATATGGGATACCTAAAATACATAAATTAGGTATACCATTAAGACCTATTATTAGTAATATGGATTTGTATTACGAAAATTTGTCTAAATGGTTATATAATAAAAATTTTAAAAAATATGGTGAAATAAAAAAAGAAAATAATGTAAGTAATTTATATGATTTGGTAAAGACTTTAAATGTTTTTTTAGAGGGAAATAAGTATAAAAATGTGTTTTTTGTTAAACTTGATCTATGTAGTATGTACACGAATATTATACCACATAAGGCATTTGATATAATATTGAATAGATATATTAAAGATACTAATAAAAGTATAAAACTGGAATGTAATCAATTGTATGATATGTTAAATATTTGTTGTAAAGATGTGGTATTTAAATATGATGAAGTATATTATAAACGATGTAAAGGATTGAGTATGGGGAATAGTATGAGTGGATTGTTAGCTGCTATATTTATGGATGATTATGAAGGTAAATATTTTTGTATCACAAAATATAATCCTGTTTTTTGGGTTAGGTATGTTGATGATTATTTTTTAGTGTTCAATGGCAATTATAGAAAATCTGAATGTTTTATAAGGTATATTAATTCAATTGATGATGCATTAGTTTTACTAGGGAAAAGGAAAAAAATAATGTAATTACTTATATGGGTGTTATAATAAAAAGAGTTATTAGAAATTGTATGGTTGCTATTGAAACTAGTGTATTCAGAAAAGAAACTTTCTATGGTTTGTTAAGTAGTTGGGATTCAGATATTGAATATGAACATAAAATTAATATTATTAATAATAGGATAAACAGAGCAATTAATTTATGTTCTGAAGAAAAATTGTTTATAAAAAAAATTAGTAATATAAAACAGGAAGGTATAAAAAATAATTATCCAGTTAAAATTATTGATAAATTATGTGATAAAAAAAATATTAAAAGAATAATAAAGAAGAGAAACAATGGGAAAGATGTAAATAATTTTATATATAATAGTTATAATGTTTCTAGAGATACTTTTATGAAGATTAAAAAGATTATAAAAAGTACAAATAATAAATACAAAGGGGAAAGTAGGTTAATTATTAAACCAGTATATAAAAAGAAATTGAATTTACGGAATTTAATTAATGATACAAAAAATATAGAAACTGACAAAATGAAGGGAATTTATTTAATTGAATGTTTAAATTGTAAGAGGGAAGGGGTAAAGGTTTCATATATTGGTACAACTAAGAATACATTAAAAACTAGACTTAGACAACATTTATATGACAAAAATTCAAATATTTACATTCATTGTAAATGTTTAGGTCATAAAGAATTTAATATTAAAATGTTGGAAAGGGTTAAAAATTACAGGGAAAGAATGGCAAAAGAATTTGTTTATATAAAAAAATATAATCCTACTCTAAATAGAATTAATGGAGTATATAAGGAATCTAAATTAATGTGTAATTAAAATAAATGTTTAATGGGTTTAGGTAAATAGTTAGAAGTTTTTTTGTATAAAAGAGAGAGAGAGAGAGAGATAGGGGGAAAAAATGTTTATATTTGTTTTATATTCATTTAAAGATATAGTTTAGGAATGTAGTTTTATGATGGGTTTTAGATAAAAAATAAATAATGGGGAGGTTTTTTGAAAATTAGAGTTGGCATTTAAATTTGTATAGAAAGTTTCTTGGATGATTTTAAAAAAGATTAGTAACTAAATAATGTAAAAGAAAGAATAATAAAATATAGCAGTAGGAGAGAAATGTAAGTATATATATTTATATATGTTTGGTATTTTTGTTAATGTTTATGTTAATGTAAGAGGAAGTTTTTATGTAATTGAAGTTTATTTATTGATGTGTATTTAATTTTGTTGTTGCAGATCCTTGAAAATGACTGTATTAGATAAAAACAGTTGAAACATTGGAGTTTTGTATAATATAAATATATATATATGTTCAGTATTGAGATAAAAAAAATAAAGTTTTTGAAAAGAAAAAGGAGAAGGATTTTTTATTTGTTGATATTATGTACAACCATGTCATGCAAAGCATTATATGATTCTCTTGATACATTTTTAACATTTGCTTTCAAAGCAATAATCTACTCTATTATTTTAGAACCATATATTGTAAGTTTGTGTTCATCATCCATGCAACGTTACAGTAGATAATACTAGATATGGATTTCTCATCCTTATGCAAGTGCTAAAAATAAGGTTGGGATGGTCTTGTAAAGTTTTGCTTGGTCTATGCAGTTATTGCCAAACAGTCTAAAAATTTCTGTAGTTAGTATACAATGGAAATAACCTAAAGTATAGAAACTCCTCACTGACGAAGGCCATTAGCCAGAAACTAGTCTGGGGATATTGAATGACTGGGCACTAGATGAGGATTTTATGCACAAGCCTTCTGACATCCATTGATTACTCTGGCTTGCACTGATTGGCGCTAACTGTATGGAGAGTTTTACCTGTTTTAATAACTAAAGTACAGTGCTGACTAGCATCACCCCTGTATAATTATACAAGTTAAAGGGTCTTGGGTTCAAAATTATTGGATGTTTGAATCTCTAGCAGTTAGCTTTCATTGTATAATAAAAATAAAAATGGCTACTGGATGTTTGTATATACTGCAATATTGCTTGTATAATAATTAAATGACTGTATTGCTCAAAGGTTCATAGGTTTCAGCTCCAGAATATACAGATCTGGGCATGATCTGTGAATCTCGGGTTCTATATTGTCTCTCAGCATTAAACCTCATAGGGCTCTCAACAATAAAGATCAACATTCAACATGTACTCAGAAATGTTAATTGGTACTGTCATCTAATTCTTATTGCTTGCTCAAGCTTTTAATAGATAGCTGCAGAGATTAGTATTCCTAATGCTAGTATATGCATATGTTAAATAATTACTATTATGTATACTAAATAAATTAAAAAATTTTATGATCCAACAACAAATTTAGGATAATGTTGTCAGTGGTAGATTGCTATTAAAAGAAAGCCTCTCCATTACAGTATAAAGATTTGCTATCTTAATATAAACTGAACACTGATTATATATATATATATGGGAGATGATAATCTGGACCAACTGATGAGTGCTGGTGTAGCACGAAATATGTATATGATAAATTAGAAATTAACGAATTATGTGATTATTTATCTTTTCTATATGTGTGTGGTCATGTGTATCAATAGTATGAGATAGTGTGGATAGTTGAAGGTTGTTTGAAGGTCTGAGTTCAAACCTCCTATATTTACTATTAAAAGAAAGTAAACTATGGGTCTTTTCTGGTATTTCTTCTTTGCAATTAATGCATCATATAAAAAATTTAGATTGTTGAAAATTGTTTTCATATTCCATGTAAGAATAATTGAATATCCAGTTGTTAATCAATATTGAATAGCAAATAGGGTTAACCATGGAGCAGTTTCTCAGAAAATTCGAAAATTTTCTCTCAAAATTTTTAATTGCCTGAAGTTTTTTTAAAAAAATAACTTTATCCATGTTTAAACTCCAATCGCAAGCCTGGAACTCATATACATTATACCATGAATTATTCTGAGTTTGCTATTACTTTCCTTTAATTCTTAATAAAACAACGTATGACATCCCTTTTTTAAAAATTGCAGCATTACAAGATGTATATAATGTCAAAAGAATCTTAATTTTTGGGCTTTTGTTGATTAATTTTTAGAAATGCTTTTTTTCAAATTCCTGGAATATGATATCTCAAATTTTTATTACTACTACAGTCATTCTTGAAATATTTTACAAGAAGCTAAATAAAAATATCTACTGCTTTCGAATTTAAAAAAAAAAAACAATCTTGGAAAATATATTATTGTTAAACGGGGGGGGGGGGATAAACCTGATTATTTATTACTACTTCAATTTGAATTATTTTTGAAAAAGAAAGATTAAAAATAGAATATTAACAATATATATGAAGAAAATATTGCATTTTTCAAATATTATCTGCTTTATTTGCAAGTATTTCTATCTATTGTAAATAAATATTAAATTGTTTATTTTTTTCTTTTTGATCACCATCATAATATATAAAAACAGTCTATTATTATAATATAAAAAAAGGAACCGTTTTGATATTAAAAACATCTGTTTTAAACAAAAAATAAAAAATTGTTATCTTCATTTTATATTGATAACATATGACATATAAATTTTTATCATTCTATTCGGGGTATATGAGCACAGACTTTCACACGACTCTATTTCATATCACTGATACACTTGAACACATATATGTCAAAAAGATAAATAATTATCAATATATGTATTTCATGCTAAACCAGCAATTATCTCCTGTACGTGAGGGATCATATTGACTTTATCAACATGGGTGTGACGAGAATCTTGGCCTCAGGGTGGCCTTTGAGCGTTCCATGATCAGATTTTCAATTGGATGGACAGTTGAAGAGTTGGAGTGTGGAGTGGATTGAAGCATGTTCATTAAAGTATGAAGATTGGCTATCTTAATATATATCTGAGCACTTACTGCACATGTGTGTGGGGATGATGATCTGGACCAACTGATGATTGCTGGTTTAGCATAAAATACATATATTGGTGATTATTTATCTTTTTTGACATATATGGGTTCAAGTGTATCAGTGACATGAGATAGAGTGGTGAGTGATGTGAAAGTTGTGCTCATATACCTTATATAATACCATATATTGTTATAGATATATAATAAGCCTGTATTTCAGTTATCACGATATTTTCTAAAAATAATAAAAGAAGTTATGGGTTGAACACTCATATAAAACAAAACATCACATTTTTCTATGCTCGCTGACACATTTTTAGGAGCCTGCTTTTTTCACCTTACTCTAGGACAATAACCAAATTTTGATGGTGGGAGGGGGTATGAGCATAATAACGTTATTATTTACTCCACTGATCTTTAAAGCATATGATAAATGGCTCCAGAGTAAGATAAATTAAACCCCTTGATAGGAATACAATATTTCTTTAATAGTAATGGCTACATCATATCATCATCATCATCATCATTTCCAACCATTATTAATCCATTGCAGAATGAAGGTCTTTCCAAGTTTAATCCTGTTTTTTCCAATCTCTAGCTTCTCTTCTCCACATCAGACTAGCACATTTTTTAAATTTCACCCAACCATCTCACTTGTGATCTCTTTCTATATTTTGAAATCCAATTTAAGATTTCAAGTGTCCATCTACTATCATCTAGCCCAGCTACACTTGAGTCTCTTGATTCTTTCAGTGGTGTCAGTAAAACCTATCCATTTTTAATGCCTTCTTTGTTACTCGTAACGTACATTTCTTCATACTTTGATGAGTGATCTAAAATCTCAATATTACAATCATTTATTTACATTCACTAACATCAATACTCATCTTACCAATTGAGATTTGACTTATCATTGCATTTGTAACAATCAATATTAGATGAATATTTAATTGACTATGAATCAATTCCCTTAAATCAAATTAAGTTTTCTTGGACAACTCAGTTTTTTAAAAGCATGATTAACCTTAACTCATATTTAGAATTAGTCATGGGACTAGGATTAATCAAGATAAAAAAAATGGAAGTTACATTAGTACCAAATATAATGCCTTTTATTGTCTGTATTTACATATAAAGTTATGTTCTGAATCTAAAGTTGATTATGCCCAAGAAATGAATATATAAATCAGAAAGTGCTTGTAAATGATGTATCTAAACTCTAATAAAATAAACAGGCCCAGAGCTATGTTTTTGTTAGCTTTAAATTAACTTTTGATTATTTGCAAAAATATTTCAGATGAGTTTTGCATATTATTATTATTAAAATGTAATGCTAAATCTCGTAAGTGGGATGTGAATATAAGAATAAAAGAAAAGATTAAATAATCAGCTTATTAATAGCTCTTTCTCGACCTCAGGGTGGCCTTTGAGCATTCCGTCATCAGATTTTCAATTGGTTGGATGGTTGAAGAGTTGGAGTGTGGAGTGGATTGAAGCCTGTCCATTTAAGTATGAGGTTTGGCTATCTTAATATATATTTGAGCACTTATAGCATATATGTGTAGAGATGGTAATCTGGACCAACTGATGATTGCTGGTTTAGCATGAAATACGTGTATTGATGATTATTTATCTTTTCAGAATATATGTGTTCAAGTGTATCAGTGTTATGAGATAGTGTGGAGAGTGATGGGTTGTGTGAAAGTCTGTGCTCATATACCCTATATATTACATATATAGATACATGTATATATTAAGCCTGTGTTTCAGTTATTAATAGCTCTTTTTTTACATTGGCTGATAGTTCATGATTCATTAACAAGCAATAAATATTCTTAAATGCACTAGTCAATCAATTTATTATGTATATAAATTACTATAGAGTAATGTTTTTGTTCCAGTAGTGATGTAATTGAGATATAAATTATTTCTTCCCATTGTGAAAAACAACTTCTAATGCACTGGTAGTTGCAATTCCACATGTAATAAAATCCTTGTTTTTACTTCACCTTCGAGTGGTAAGTTTTAAATTGCACTTTACACACAAAAAAAAATGAAGCTTAGTATTATTAGAAAAAGAATTATATGGTTTAGCGCTTTTGGAGAACTTATGTCTCCATATTCATAGCCTGTCTTGGGAGTTTCATCTTACATTCAGATTTTAAATGAAGCTTGACAGTAATTTATGCAAAATTTATTCAAAGTTTTCTTTCATATAGACCATTTCTGGAGATTGCGAAGCACAATTCTTTTCGGTTTATTGCATAGTTGTCATTTGCAATAAAGCACACCTCCTTTATTTTTTATTTCATATCATTAATATATTTATTTTGTATTTCCCTTGTGATCATTGTATCATTAAGTTTCTGGATGAGATCTAATGAGAAGAATAGACAAGACATGACCGATGAACAATGCCTTTACTTTTAACTAGTTATAGAATAGAAAATAATCAATTTTTTAAAGTTATCACTGATCCATACATATATTTATTTACATATGATGATGATATATTGATTATTCTTATTTTTCTCATTTGAGTATACAGAACTTAGATGATGATGTTTCCTGAGTTTTAATACGTTTCTGTGACTTATTCATCTTTATAGGTTTTACAAATCATAATAAATTGATATGATATTACCAAAATCACTCTTTTCTTTATAAATACAATTTATCCAAAACACTTTTTTCTTAAGAGATTAAAGTGAACTGGCTCTGAAGAAGACTGCAGGACAGTTGAAATGTAGGCATGTATATATATATATATGTACAAATAAAAGGTTTTGCTAAAAAGTGTCCAAGTGGTTTGGATAAATTGTATTTAAATTGATATGATAATGCAATACTTATCATTATTAAAATTGAAAACATTCTTATTTTTTCTGCATTTCTAGTTATCAATTATCAAATGGCTTACTACAATATTGACTTTTTTAACAGCATCCTTTCATCTTGGATCATTTAAATATTGCATAATATGTATTACAATTATTTGAATGAACATAAAGACTTCTTAAGATTTATACCTGTTTATTACTCTTGAATGTAATACGTTAATAATGAATTTATTATTCATTATTCAAATATTCAAATGTATTTTTAAATAGAGGCTATTGAAACTTCTAATTAATAGTTTCATTTGATTTTTACATTAAATTATTATATTTCATGATGTTGAATCTACAAATGGTCGGTATTGATTTCTTAAAAGATTATAGTTTACACTTAAGAGTCATATTATGCAGTTCAATGAATAATTTACTATTAATTCATTATTTTAATTGCACATTACACAAAAAAGTGAAGCTTAGCATTATTATAAAAAAATTATAAGGCGTAGCCTTTCGGGGAACTTAAGTCTCCGTATTCATAGCCTATATGGGGAGTGTTGGCTTACATTGAGATTTTAAGTGAAGCTTAGAACTAATCTTTAAATAAACCAACATTTATTAACCATGCCTGAATTTAGGGCTTGATTATATTGTGAGTCTGATTTTTTTTTAAATCAGTAAATTACTTAATCAAGTTTAGATTGTATATCGCTGGAAAGAAAAGGTTTTTCAGTTTCTAACTTCCCTGTGATATATAATTTAAACTAGTGCAAGTAATTTGGCAATTTTTTAAAAAAAATCCAAACTCACAATAAGATCAAACTCTAAATTCAGCCACAATCCAAGTGCTTTATTTAAAGATTAAAAAATAGGTGGATCACCTGTGAAGAGTAATATCCTTCCACAGTCTTTTGTATGCGTATAAACACTATTATCAATTATTACATTTATACAAACTAATGAGATTTATTCTCACTGGTAGTTAAAACTGTGAAACTTTCTCTTCCTTGTGATATATAATTTTAACTTGTAGAAGTAATTTGCTGATTTAAAAAAAATCAGGCTCACAATAAGATCAAACCCTAAATTCAGGCATCATTAATATATGTTGTTGTTTTTTAAAAATAAGCTGTAAGCATAGATCAATGACTTATGCTTTTAAAACATTTATTGATGAGAAAATGCGTCTATTTTATAGAGCGAATATGAAGAATAATTTCATTCCACAATGGTTTATATCTGCCAAATGATATATTATCAATTATTAATTCACTATGTAAAATTATGAACCTACTCTCACCTAAATCTAATTAATAGGCCACTATTATTAAACATTCCTTAATATTTTAAATCAAACCTAATCTTGCTGGTCTAATGTACAATTATTCACCAAGATTATAATAATAAGAATCTTTAAATTTATATATCGTGCTAACCACAAATAACAAATCCACTTAACTGAGACACCATCATAGAATCAGAAAACAAATTTTGGAGAATACATTTGTGGTAAATCCAGTTGAATTAAAAGAAACAGTTATATCATGAGTTTATAGATAGCTGGGTAACATCTGGACTAATTAATAGGTAATAAAATATCTTGAATTTACTTGTCTTTCCATTTTATGAATATGGATGAAATTTTAAAAATTGTTTATAATAATGCAGGACTCCATTATTTTTTTCATCTTATGAAGAATTATAAAATATACTTATCAATTTGAATAGTATAAATATCTTGTTTCCATAATATACATGTAGGCCATATGTAATTTTACTATACTTGCTTATTGACTTTGCTAAATAGACTTGTAATTTTTGCTTGAATTGGATTGAAACTGAATTTGAGAAAGCAATTTGAACTGGACAATGATTGCAATGCTTAGATAGCCATATTTAAGGATTCCGCTGTGTAACACAGTAGAGAAAGGGACTTACAAAATGTGAACTAAAAATAATCAGTCTCTCACAATCTGCAAGTTTTTCATGGGTGGAAACTTATTAAATCAACAGAAATAATATGATCAATATCAGGGGTACAGCATAGAGCAGAATTAATACTAAATTTAAATAATATAAATCTATTTCATTTCCAAATATAAATACATAGAATGGGAAAACTTTACTTGCTGCAAATTCGGTAAGATGAGAATGGAAGACACTGATGGTTATTTTTAGAACTCTGATGTATTAATGAAATACTACCACAATGAAACATGTTTAATTTACTAATATATATGCTCTGATAATTAGATTCAGAGAATTCAGAAGAAAAAAACTTTATATTCTATGCAAGATAGCATTATTAAAACAATACCATTGAAATATTACATTTCCTTCTTAGATTTTAATGTATACTAATATTTTGGCCAGTAATTGTGGCAAATATAGTATCGGTGCTTTAAATTTGAATGATCTATTGAATTTTTGAGAACTCATAAATTGATGAACTCAAATATTTTGTTTAGGTTGAAAAGTCACAATAATTGAACATGAATGAATCCACATTCAAAACAGTGACATTTAATAGATATTATTATAGTTAGGAGTCAGAATCCTAGAGAATATCATGTATCACCCTCAAAAACACAAATGGTTAGATGAATCATAGATTAGTGCTATAAGATTAAAACAATAGATGCATTAATATTCACAAGAAAAGTGATGTTTCATTTTTTACAATCATCTATACACACTAAATTGCAACAGTTATTAAACAGTAAAATTGATAATTTGGACTTATGTTAGTAAAACATGGAATTTCCTTAATGAGTTTGACATGAATTTATTCTTATGTTAACTAAAAAAAATTATGATTGGTTTTCTGACAATAATTTTATTATTAGTGAAATGATTAGAGCAAACATATAGCAATTTCTCCTTTATGAAATAATAAATGAAATGTGAAGCTTTCACAATAAATCCAGAGATGTAAAAACAAAGTTCAATGATTGACAAAAAGGCATAAAAATGATCAGAGATTAAAGTAGCAAAGGGATACAATAATTGTAGTTACTTGTCTTTTTTTTTTTTTGATATACTAAAAATACATATTCGAAGAATTTATTGGAAGATAGAATATTATAATTGAGAAGAACAGTTAGTTTGGTTGTCAGAGAGGAAAACACAATAGTTGCTATTGATGTTGATAGAATAATATCAGAAAGATTTATTGAAAAAGATAAAGAAATTGGTTTATGTTTTGTTGATTTGGAAAAAGTATTTAATAGAGTAATCTGGAATAAACTTATGACCATTTTGAAAAATAAAGGAGTATTTCAAGAATATGGGCAAAGGATAAAAGTTAGGCTGGAGAATAATAATAATACAAATGAAGTGAATATAGAAAGAAGAAAGAGAAGTTAGACAAGGGTGCAATATGTCACCTATTCTTTTTAATATTTATTTAGAAAAATGTTAATTATTTAGTTTATGGAAAAGTAAATGTTGGAGGTAGAATAATAAATTGCAGAAGATTTTCAGATGATATGGCTCTTATAGCTAAGGATGAAAAATGTCTTCAGAATATATGGAACAAATAGGAGGAAGGATGTATGGAATGAAGATTACTATTGAAAATATTAAATATTTGTGGATAGTGAGAAATACAAAAAGACTGAAATCGAAATCCATAATCACATAGTTTAACAGGTAAATGGATTTAGATAATTGAGGAGCTGGTTGAATGAGGATGGAAAAAGTGAAGATGAAGTAAAAAAAAGAATAGCATTGGTGAAGGAGTCATTTATTAAGAGATAATTTTAAACATATAAATGTTTAGACATTTATAAAGAAAATGTAGGTGTGTCATTTTAAAATTGGCTTTCTTCATGCTCAGCATGCTTTCAGTACAATGCATACCATAATCTTTGCTATATTACATTACTCTTATTGGTGAATAAAGCCAATTTTTAAAATAACATGTCTACCTTTTCTTTATATATGTCTGAACCTTTATATACTTAAAATTACAAGTGCAAAGAAAAGAGATAAAGTATTATATGAATTATGTAAGAGATAATTTAAATATTTTGTGGATCTTTGAAAAAATAATTAAGGAAAAAAATAATTAAATGCTATATAAGCATTTATTTTATATAGCACGATGTTTTTAAACTGTAAATAGTAATAATCAGCCATTAAGCTAATGCACATGTGCTTTGTGAATGTGAAGTGTATTATTGTATGGTTGTAAAATGTGGTCAGTGAAAACTAAAATTATGAACAGTAGTAAAACTTTGGGATGTGGTCATGGAGAAAAATGGAAAAAATCAATTGGATGCATAAAATAATAAATGAAGTTTTTAAAAGAGTAAAAGTACAAAGAAGATTGAATGAGAAAATTAGAAATAGAAAGAGAAACTGGTTTGGACATATATTAACAAGAAAGTATAGTTTAATGGAAGATGTTTTGGAGGGAATGATGTCTGTAAACAAGAAAAAAGAACAAAAGATTGATATTTTGTATCATATGGGAAGAGTTATGGAAATTGAAGAGCTGGGCAATGAAGAGAACAGAATGGAAAAATGATGTGGTTATGTGACTACTCTCTGGACCTGTCCATGGGGTAGAATGTTATTGATGATGGTACTAAAAATAACATATGAACATGAGAAATGGTATCACAAATCTATAAAATCCAGCAATGGTAATCAGTTAAATTATGGCAATAATATTTTGAATAGATTAAAAAGGAATGCTTTCATCATCTTTTGAATAATGATACAAAAATTGAGATAATGAATTTTACTGATACATTCATTTTATTCATTTAGATTTGAATAATGTCATCAACTTAGTGAAATCAAAACAGCCCTAAGTAATCTTAAATGTCAAAAGAGCTGCAGTGACTGGGAAAATATCTGGAGATTTAAAATAAATTGGTCATATGTTACCTTTAAAAATGTTTTAGGAATATTCAGGCTCATGAAGTTGTATCATTTGATCCTAAGACTACTTGTATGCATTTATGGTATTGTTTAAAATTAGTTGGTTGTCTACCACAACATCCCTATTATACAGCTTACACATTATGAAATAAAAACAAGTGTTATTATTACAGGTAGAAAATCGGAGGGATTGAAAAAGAAAATCAAGTGAGACTATTGCAATCTGAGAGATTGGAAATAAAAATGGGTCTTAAACAAGAGTAGATATTTAATCCAACATTGTTTGATTTCTATGACACAGTCTTTGAAACTGTTTATAGGCAGTTTAATAAATCAGAGATTTAGATGGAAAACAAAATTGCTAAAACAGTTTTTAATTTAAACTGAATAAAAATAAAAACAAAGACTTTATCATCTTTGATTCTGAATTTATAGCATGCTGATGTCAGTCCAAAAAAACCATATATAGAATATACTTAATGTTTTGAATGCAAAATATAAAGACTTTTAGTTAATAATTAATATTAAAAAATTCAAGTTCTTTATCAGGCAGTGATAGAAGAAAAATCTTTAGCAATGCTTTTCTTGAATAATTATTAACTTGCAAAGTGAAGAAAAGTAGGAAATTGAATTTAAATGTTGAGATGTAACAGACTAATGGCGGCTATTCTGATGCCATATATCTAACCCCTGTTCAAATGTCTCAACAACAAGCTACCTAAAGACTTAATCATCACATATTGTTCACTTTCAAATACAAACAGACTTATCAATAATTCCAATGATATAATCACATCTGAGCTCACTCCTCAGATTGTATACAAAATGATCTGCCCACAAGCCAACTGCCAGGCCCCATATTATGGTGAGACTAGGACCAACATTGCCAATCGAGTGGCTCAGCCCAAATACCTGTACAATAAAACCAAACCAAACAAGAAGGCAATTCCATCTTTTTTGAGCACGAAAGAACAACAGGCCACAAATTCAATCCCACATCTGCTAACATCATTTGCTCAGAAAGACATGATGCTAAACACAAGATAAGAGAAGCATTTCATATAGCAAGCGATCCTAAGTCTATTAATAGAAGAGAAGCCTGCTTTGCCCTGTCCTGAAAATGGCAGTTATAAATTATTTGCATCACTTTGCATAAATTTTCTTTTCTAAAACGCAGTTTTAACGATAGCAGCTATGAGTATGAAAGCAAGAAGTCTCTTGAAAGTGTTTAGCCACAATATTGAATTTTTTGCATTAAAGTGTATATGAGGGGAGTTATTTTAAGCAATATATATGATATCACAATTAACCTTCTAATAAAGGAACCTCCTTTGGTCAATGATAAAATTAAACTAGCATCTGATATTTATTCTGAAGAGCATTGTTAGCCGAGAGGTCATCGTAGCCGCCTTGCAAGCAAGTAGTTGGTTGCAGACGGTTGTGGGTTCGCCTCCCGGTCGATGCTGTGACATATGGAAAAAAAAAACTATAAAAATTATTTTAACTTTATTGTGGAATTATAAGGGGTATGCATAGATTATATGCTTGATTGAAGTAGTAGCAGAGACAGACATTTATGTAGTTATTCAAATATTATAAATTATCCTTAAATTTCATCCTATTTGTTTTTTAAAAAATACATTTCATGTTAATAACAATATTTTAACTTTAGAATAGATAGATAAATGTTTGTAAAAAAAACCACATGAACTAAAATATTTTTATTTCTCAAGCTTTCGGAATTTTCTAATTTTAAACAATATATATATATTTATTTATGTATAGAACCTTATAAAATATTAACTAATCAAAAATGTACTAAAAAAACATACATATTGAATAATTACAATCTATAAACAAACAAAATGCACTAAATTTAATTTTGGCCATTAGGAATACTAGGCAAAGGATTTCTCCTTTCGTTTTTTATTTTAAATGATTATTCTTTAGGATTTTTATGTAACTTAAAATTTTTAATTCTTTTGTACAATGTTATCCATTAGTGACATTTTTTTTCTATTTCTTTAACAAAAGTTACCTCAAAAACAAAAAGATATATATAAATGTAAATTTAATTTAATCTATTTAAGCATATTAAATTATTTAGATTGGAATGTTAAATGGATTAGTGGAAAATAAAATTTATTTAAACTCAAACAATTTATTTAAACTAAAATAAAAATGATTTAATATGAGTGTAAATGATGAATCTATTTCATTCCCACACATAATTTAATAAAAATAAAATAGTGTCACATTTATTGCATAAATACAAAATTTAATTTGGAGTTTGGAATTTTCTCTCCTTCTCTGTTGTTTGTCTCTATAATGACTTTGGTTGATGGATTCTCTCTTCCCAAAAGACTATTTTATCTCTTACTTAATCACTATTATGAAGTCACCACTTTATATATTTCTGTACACCAAAAATAATAAAGATATGTTATACTTTTTTATTATTTATTGAAACCTTTGTTTTAATGAAATGCAGGCTTCTTGCATTAAATGACTATTTTATGCACGATGTGACTTCCAATATAAATGCATTATTATCATAGTTATTAATAATTTGAAATGTTTAATGTATAATGGGAATTTTTTATGCTAATGTAACTTCATACCATTTACACCTTCTTAGACACTTTATCAATACTTTTATTTGTATTTCACTTATCCACATGAGTGTAATAATTGTATAATTATATATTTGAATATTGTAGCTCTGATGATGACTGCAGGACAGTCAAAACTGTTAGTGTAATACAAATAATACAAATAAAAGTATTGATAAAGTGTCTAAAAAGGTGTAAAAGGTATGATATGTTATAATAGAAATCAATACATAGGAAAATAAGAAGTAGAAAATGTAACTTCAGTTTAATGATGGAAGTGTCTTGACATGAATAAAGTCTTCTATATTGAACTATGATCAATGAGATCAAAATCCCATGATATTGGTCTCTAGTTTTGCATGTATTTGTGACTTTGACCATGCTTTACATTTAAAGTTTGCTTTTGATCCATTTGGCAGATTGTCTTTCATACATCTCCTTCTATAACTAGTTTCTGTGATAAGATAGCCTCCGATTCTTTTTTAAAATTGAAATTTGGACTTTGAATGGTTATAGTGATAAATTTCTGTGATTTTATTCTCCTGACATTTTTGATTGGTTTTCTTGACAACTATTAAATATTATTCTGCTACTTCTCCAATGTAGCTTTGATGTTTCTTATAATCATCTGATGAATCGTTGATGTCTGGTGATCAGTTGGAAAGTTACATCCTGAGTTTACTATTTGTTTGCGGAAAAATTAAGAAAAGATTTCTTTATTTCCAGTCCTATATTTTTCCAGGATATTCTATGGTGTTCAATAATGCTCCTTCTCAGTCCAAAACACATAGAGGATCCTATAATAATAATTATTAAGTCTGAGGCTTTAGACACAAATGATCGGCAGCATCAAGATAAATGCATGCTAGTTATTTCATATCTATCCTCAATTGGATAGAACAAAAATAATTAATTCAGACCTTCCAAATATTCTAATGAATTTTCTCTGATATTTTTAAAAATTCTTTTACCTTCATAAATATGGATGCAGCATTCACACACATTACTGATTTTTATTGTTTCTTTTCATTTCTATTTTATTTTCTGCTTATGATTGACTATTTAATTCATTATCCATGCAAGACTAATATAATATGGTGTTTTGCAGAGTAGACCTCTAATGCTATTTTATGCTTATTTTTCATGGATTAAATATTAGTTTCAGAGTAGCTCATACTGGTTTTTTATATTTACCTTTCAGATATTTTTTTTATGCTGAATCCTATGTATTACTTCTTAAATCTAATCATTCCAAAATTTATATATTTTATGATTAAACTTACATGTTTCATTTTCATTGATAGATCCTTCTAACCATTATGTTTAGGTTATCCTGCTATTTCTCAATGATTTTCTTGCATTTTCCTACTTATGGCAGTTTGTAAATTTTTATTTTTTTTACAATTTCTGATTATGTACTTCTCAGTAATTTTCTGAAGTGTCTATTCTTTACCATTCATTTTCATTCTTTCCCTCTGTCACATTCTTATGATTTGTGTTTAAAATATGTCTTTTGAATATTTTCTATTATAGAATTTCTGATCTTGCTTTGCATTTTACTCTTAATTTCCAAATCTTTGTACTTTCTACATGTATTTTTGCTTTTAATTGTTAATATATACTCCCATGTTTTTGTTAGTTTAGATTTATTTTTTCTATTTTTATTTTTAATTACAACTGTCTTTTCATAATGACATTTCTCATTTTCTGATGTTATCTGGTCATTATCCATGTTCTTTGCTTATTTTATTTTTCAATTTTTATTATTCTTGTCTCATTGTTCTTTGTTTAATTCATCTCTCATTTCTTATTATTTTAAATCTTTTTAACTATGTTGTAACATTTATATGATATTATTTTGGTCCTCCATTTCTAATTTTGAAATTTTCATTTTATAGTATGTTTTTTTTTTAATATTAATTCTTTACTAACACTTTTTTGTATTCAATCATTTGTTGTTTCTTGGTTTTGTTTCTTCTGTTATCTATTTGTTTTTAATAATATTGCATTCTCTTATGATTTCTATTTATTTATTTTAAAATAAAATTTCCCTTTCTTTCAGCTATTTCTCAAGCAGTCATATATTCTTCTCTTTATTAAGTTTGAACTACTTTCTTGATTTCTACATGTTTTATTTAAAACTTTCAGGGATTTTTTTATCTTGTCAAACCTCACATTTGTATATACTATATTTATTTTTTGCATTCATATGTATTAGATTGATCTTACTTTGTGATTCAAAGGCTATCTTACTATTTGATAAACTCAGAATAGATGGACAGATGTCATTAAGGGCAACCATGATGTATTGTCTTTTATTGATCTTGTACTAGTACGTATTCAGATTATTTTGAAAGTTGTTATTGGCTCTTTATATATGTGTATACTTTTCCTGATAGTAATATATTGGTTATTTTTTTATTTTTTAATTTTAGTTTAATACCATCAAATTCACCAGAACTTAAAAAGATGGTACTATCTAAATCAAATGTATATTATTTCTCAACATATTCTTCCCAGTTGCTTATAAAAGTCAAAATAAATTAATATAATATTGCACTAATTGTCTCTATTAATAATGACATATTTTTATCTTTCCTGGTTTTCAATTAATTAACAATGTGTTAGTTGTATCCTTGATATTTTTCATCACGATTCTTTCCCTCTTGGACCATTATCATATTATAAAATATATATTTTAATCAAATTAATGGGACATATATTGCTTTTTAAGATTCCTATCTACCTTTTATAAAATATAAAGTAAAAAAGTAAATTAATATGCTTGATTTTTTTATCACACTAACTTTATAAAAGTTAAAATAGTAAACATCATATGATCACCATTCTTTTTGCTTATACAAGCTGTTTACACAGAGACTAAACTCTCATATAGTAGTGCCACTCAGTGTAAGCCAGAGTAATTGATTGATGCAGGAAGGTTTGTGCATAAAATTCCTATCTAGTGCTGACTCATCCAATTTCTCCAGACTAGTTTGTAGCCTGTGGCTTTCATCAGTGAAGAGCCTTGGATCTGAGAGCACTGCACCTAGATCTTAGAATCTAATGCAACCCTCCAGCAACAATTATCCAGCTTTACGTTCAAGGCTCCTCACTGATGGAAATCACAAGCTAGAAACTAGTCTGATGATATTGGATGAGTAGGCACTAGATACATTCACATGTTCATTGATTACTCTAGCTTGCACTGAGTTATGCTACTGCTTCTGTTTGTAAAAGCTCTTAGTTCATTTCTAAAAGTATTATATACAAAATTTAAGATTTTAATGTATTGACTATATGTCAAATTTTGAACCTATGCCATCAATAATCATAGAATGATTAATTCTTAATATATATGAATAGGATTGGTTCTAATTTAAATTTGAACAAATTTATTCTTATAATTTTCTTGGCATAAGTATAATATATGTGGCATCATCTAGAAACTATATGATTTGTGATATAATACAACTAATAAATGATAAGGCATCTAGGTAATTAAATTATAAATATATTTTAAAAATATAAATTGATTGCTTAGAATTAAAAAACCAATCAACAAACCTACAATAATCTAATTGCAATCCTTTAAATGTACACATTATATTAGTTTCAAATAATAAATCCATTTCATATTTAACTGAGATACAATTATAGAATCTTAGAAACTACTTTTAAAAACCATATTTCAGTAAATATTCCTGCATTAAAAGAAAACACTAATAACTGAAAACTATAACTGCCTACCTTACATGTGTATTTGCTAAAATATTGTTACTTTTTTCATAATAATAAAATACTTTCTTGAAATTTTCTTTTTTTCCCCATAGACTCATTATGTAAGCATATTAAATGCACTTGGAAAAACTCAATATATTTATAAAAAGATCATTGCATAGACAGTAATATATTATCTGTATCATACAAATAATTATCCAATAGGAATATTAACTTGGACATTATCAATTTCTTTATGCCTGAGTTAAACACATAAACCAAATTTAATAAATATTCTAGTTATAGGTCAATATCTAAAAAATATTGTAACATTATTATAACTTCAAACATAGAAATGTACAGATGCAACAGATATTTTTTAAATAGAACACAAATTACAACTTTGCAGTTATCTTACCGCACGTGAAGCACTCAGAGACAGCACTCACACACAATCCACATTATTAAATGGAAAATCAGCATTAAAGATTGGATTGTTGTTTTATTTATACAAATGTGACACTCTCCACCAATGTAAAATCAAAAAATCCATTGAGATACTCAAAAGAATATGCAAACATCCTCCTATTTGGAAGAATTTTTTTTTAAATACATTATTCTGGAGATTTTCTGATTTTGTTGATTTTTTAAGTTTATATACCTGTTTGTTTCTAATTGGTGGACATCACTGTTTACAGTGCCTCTAGTCATTTTTATAATAGGCTACTCATTACCCAAATGGTGGCTCATATGATCAACCCACAACTTTAGTATACTTGTAATACATGGACGAACCCAGAAAACATATCATTTATAAAATATTTGTGTATATATATAATCTTATCACCATCATACCAAATGAAGAATGATGATTGCAACAATTAAATCTGTCAATCAAGCTTTCTATCTGATTTTGAATCTACAACAAAGAAATATACAATATTTTTCACCAGGCTTGCTTTCAGGCAGCCAAATTAGCTAATCATATAATACTGGTTAGCAAATAAATGTTGCCCTGATTTTTGCTAGAAAATAAAATGAGTTTCATCAGCTGGCAATTGGAAAGTCTGATAAATATTGCTTTTACTTCGCAATGGGCTGTTTATCTTTTTACCTGATAAAAATATATATCACTTTGATTATTTAAGAAATTGAATTTTTTTGGCTAATAGTTTTACTCAGCAAATATAAATTATACCTGCAATATTATTATAAAAATGCTTTCAGTAAATTACTTTTTAAATGTAAGTAAACTGTAAGCAATTTATTTACATAGATAAATAAATTTAAATTACTGTTTAATTAATTAGAGATATTAAAAGAATTAAAAAAAATTCAGAAAAAAAACTGCATGTTACTTAATAAAACATGTAGTCAGTATAATTAAACTGTATTTGCATTACTTTTTCAGAAATTTGTTTCGTAATATAGATAACCACTTTATCTATAAATAAATGATAAGTAAACTATGTGTAACAAAAAACACATTTGTAAACATTTCCAATGTGAATAAATCACATTGTTGACTTCAAGCAGTTGTTGTCAAATGATTAAAAGAACTCATTTAACTCTTATATAGATTAAAATTCTGCTTAGTGCAACTAAAAGTAACTTCATTGATTTCAATATTAAAACATTTATTTCCAGTAGTTACATCTGTCAAGATGTGGACACTTATATTCAATTATAAGATTTTATAATTCAACTATAATGAAGGTAATATGAGCTTTATCTCAAATGCAATGTAACAAAATAAATATATGCAATAAAGGTATGGAACAAAGCTTTAATGACTAGTTTAACTTCATGTGCTTAGCTAACTTTCAAGTGATGTGAGTCATAGACATAGCAATGATTGAAATGGGGAGAGGAGGCTGTATATATATTGAAACAGTGAGATTCGTATTCGAATCTCAAGTTTCACCTTTTTCTGTCGTCTCTCACTGACCGGTCTATCCCACCCAAATTTAAACTTTTGGTATCGAGTTGTGTGTGTAACAATATTAAAAATGTATAAATATATGTAGAATTCAACATAAACATGCACACATTTCGATCTCAAATTAAAGGCAATAAATACGGATAAAGTAATATAATTTAGATTTCTTTAGCTAAATAAATCTTGTGTAATATTAATCATTTATTTTGAATTTATAAAGTTCGTATTTATTGCTTAGTTTAAATTTCGTTAAATAATAATTCTAACAAAATCTGATGCAATAATTAATTAAAGTTAAAATAATTTTATTCCCTTTTGTCTTTGAAAATTTAAAAGCATCGGTCAGTGATAGATAATAAATTAATTATAGGAAAATTCCAAAAAAATGTAATTAACGAATGTAAAAAAAAACAACAAAACAAACAATAGCACAGCAGATTTCTTTCTAATTAAAACCAGCAAAAGCATTGATTATCCTGAGGGCAAGATAAAGAAAACCTAAAAATATCTCAACAGAAAAAATTAAAAGATCAAGATAAAAAAAAGGAGGCCATCTTGGACTTGCTGGAGACTTTCACTTGAATTTTAGCTTTGCTCTCGAGTGGAGAGTCTAAAATATCTTAAAATAAATTGATATTGCCAAGGTATGACCGAGTAAGCACCGAGATTATTCTCCATCGGGAGATGGCCCACCATATGCCGAACTTCACCTTGCCCATCGTAAAAACACCATAATGATCTGCTGCCTGAAATAAACAAGAAAGCCGCTGCTGTTAAAATCAATAAAAAAAACCAAAGACAAGAAAGAAAACTGCTAATCACGAACAATCTACTATTAAACAAATGGACGAAAACATCTTATAAAACAGGTACCTGTGTGTGTATTCCAAATTATAGAGTACTCTAGTAAAATAAGCTATAGCTCATCTCCTACTATTTGTCTAACTTCTAAATGTTAAAATTGTAATTTTGTGAAACTAAAATTTGAGAATTAATGTAATCTGTAAATTTCTCGCATAATCTAGCTTACCTCCCTCTATCCTTCTTAGGTGTGTATTTCTCAAATCTCCACTTTATTTATAATTATCATTGAACTATTACCTTCTCATAATTGTCTTAGTTTTAAAGCTAAATCCATAATCGCTTGAACAGTGAATGCGTGTCGAATTGTCATTAATATTTGCTTTATAAATAACTTAAATTTCATATAAATCGACACGCATTCAAAGAATCAGTTATTGTAATGCAGGGTCTACTACTTCGTAATAGCTGGCATGCTCGCTGTAATAAGTCCCCTTATTAGATATTTTTTTTATTATTAAATTTTAATGAATAATTACGGAAATTTCATTTATTTGAGAGTCACCAATTTTCTTTCAGTCAACGTTGATAATGGGGGGCCGAGTTTGAAATCTAGTTAAATATTACCATAATCTTTTAGATCTTATACATGTGTTACGTTTTGAAGCCACGATGGCTCATTCCACGCCGTGAATACTCCGGATTCTATAGGGTTGAATTAACCCCAGTCGTCCTACACAAGTGGACATGATAATGTTCCCATAGGGCTTGACGACCGTCATGCAGCCAGCTGGCAAATTGCGACATGGACCGCTTGTCCCTGGTTATGCTCATGTGACACCTTACCTCTTCGGGTCGAGGCAGAGACCAACCCGAAGCCCTTATAAACTTATTCACGGCATTGCAGTTTCAGTGCTGCCATTTTATATCACCCTTCTAAAGCGTACCACGTGTCCCTTTATTTAGTTTATCATTCTCTATATCACTCCGCCTCGGCATTATCTTCGTCATCCACTCTCAAATAAATGTTCGCCCTTAGTCGTAAAATAAATATTTTTATTAAATAAATGTATGTCCGCCGCCACGGATGACTCTTGCAGTGCAAAGTATAAATCCCCTACAGTACGCATTAGAAATACTCACTCGGGAACCTTAGGTAGCTAGATTACGCCTTCATATAAATGAATGCTCTTTATAAATAAATGTATTTTTATATATAGTAAAATTGCCAATTAGCTATTGAAACTCTGAATATAAAATATGATTAATAACATTAATAATGTTTTTTTTTATTAAATACGTAAATAAATAATTTTAACTGTACGTCTGTAGTTAAGTTTTCATTTATTCGATGCCCATTATATATATTTCCTCGATTATATATGTGAATTAATATTCGTTTGATTGTTGGCCAACTCGGAAACAATACCATGAATCTCGTGCATCTCCCTGACCACCGTGCCTAAAGAAGTGTTTACTTATGTCGCATCAGAGGCATTGTTCCGTAGATTGTAGTGTGGAACCGATAAACTATGTTCGAACTCGGTACCATGGGTGGCTTCGCTACTCGATGGTGCTGCTGTTCTGTGTGGTGGTCGAATTCTGCACTATGTTAACGAGATACACGTGTTTTGACTGTTACATAGTTAAATTTTTTTTTTAGCGTTTGGCGCCAATAACGTGAGGCTTCGAGTATAAAACCCATAGATACCCTGAGCAAAAATAATGCAGATAAATTCCTTTAGCGTTCGTTGCCGAGTTGGCTAATTGTTTTATATATATAAGAGTTTGTTTTGGATAAAAATAAAAATAATAAAAATAAATCGAGTGAAGTAATGTGGGTCGAGTGAGTGAAGGGACAGCAGGCGTAATAACAAATTTAGGGAAAGCAGGGATGTGTGTGTAATTTAAGAAGGAACGAAATACTCGGATCTAATGAAATATCTTTTATATAATAATAATAATAATCAGTAGCTAAATGAGACAGCAGAAGCTTATTATGTTTAACAATAAAATTTAGTTAAAGTAAAAATATATATATCATAGACAGCAGTGGCTTATACGCGTTACTAATAGTTCGTTATGATATATATGTTAAGTATATTAAAGGCAGCAATGTAGAGTAGGAGAGGGCAATGAAAGAGTATTATAGGGCCAAGATACCGGTGGGGAATAGTTAAATGCTACTAGTGTAAAATAAATAAATAAATAGTAAGAAAATGGATAAGAAAATGGAAACAGAAAATACTGATACAGAGCAGCTAGATTTATCTGAGGCTTTGGAGTCGACACCCGAGCGAAGGGAAGCTCCGCAACAATGCAGAGCATCAACGGACTATAATTTCAGGTTCATGGAGGAGGTGCTCAGACGGAGTATGCAGGAGGTGAAGAAAATGTATGAGGAGGAAATGAAAAAAAGAAGCGATGAAGAATCAAAAAGGAGACAGGAAGAAGAAAAAAGAAGAGTCAGGGAATGTCAGGAATTTAAAGACACGATAGTGAGAGAGTTAGAAGTAATAAGGGAACAGTTGGGAATATCCAAAGTTAGTAAAAAGGTAGAAGAGGTTAAAGACAGACAGAGTGAAATGAAGGTAGAGAGATCTGATGAACCTATGATAGAAGAGCAAACAGGTAGTGTCGTGAAGGTAAAAAAATATGATGAGCAGAGAGACCTCATTCCAACCGATGAAGGCCCACAAGAACCGGAAAAGGAAGTCAGCATTAAAGAAGAGGCGAAGATGGACGTTGGACACCAAAGCTATTTAGCCAAGATGATCCACATCAAGATCTTTAGAGGGGAGATCAGAGAAAACCCGCAAGCCCACTTAGAGAGCTTGCAAAAGTTTTTCCAATTTCATAAAACAGGGCCAGACGAGCAGATAGCGATAGCTAGCTACCATCTACAGGGATCTGCCAAGGACTGGTGGAATATGGTGAGATGGAAGCCTAAAACAATCGGAAATTACAAAGATGTGTTAATGAAGCGTTACTGGAGCAACGAGCGTCAAAGCGGTATCTACAATACGCTCTGCCAGGAAAAATATGGGACGATACCCCAAGAGACACACGCAGTTTTTCCTCCGCCAAGCGAATCGGTTTAAATCCCTTACAACGTTCGCCTTTTCGGATTCACACGTCATAGGGACCATCCAGCGTGGCATGCCGCTGGCCATCCAACAGTTGATGGCAGGCAGTCGTATAAAGGACATAGAAGAAATGAGTGAATTTCTCACTACATTAGATTTTAGCCATTGGGCCAAAGAACCGCCGGATAGAAGACAAAAATTAGAAAACCCAAGGCCGCAGTCGTCAACGACGAGAGATATATATTATCCACCTGACCCGGGGTTATAACAATATTGGAGCATTTCGGACGGCCATTCCGTGTATAAAATTTAGTAAAACGAACTTGATAAATATTGGTTGAATGGAAATTATATTGGTCAAATAGGGCTTTATATAGAAATTTTGTTATGTATATTTAATTATTATTATTCTTTAAAATTTTTTTTATATATATTATGTTAATTAATATTAGTCTAAGAATTTTTTTTTATATATAAAATCAGTTTAACTAATAGTATTATAATGATTGCTAACCAGACACGGCCAAATTAGGTCATTTTAAAATTAAAGTTTAAATTCTAGATCCGGGTATATAAATTGTTCGTTACTTCATGTAATCTCTGCTTTCTATATTTATATGTATCTGTAAAAAAAAAAATAATAATAATAATAATAATAATAATTCTTTCGTATTTAAATTATGTAATGTAAATTTTTTTTCCCTTTCTTGCCTCCTTTGTTCTTCCTTAATTGTTCACGGGAAGTACGGGGAAATGAAACAGTGAGATTCGTATTCGAATCTCAAGTTTCACCTTTTTCTGTCGTCTCTCACTGACCGGTCTATCCCACCCAAATTTAAACTTTTGGTATCGAGTTGTGTGTGTAACAATATTAAAAATGTATAAATATATGTAGAATTCAACATAAACACGCACACATTTCGATCTCAAATTAAAGGCAATAAATACGGATAAAGTAATATAATTTAGATTTCTTTAGCTAAATAAATCTTGTGTAATATTAATCATTTATTTTGAATTTATAAAGTTCGTATTTATTGCTTAGTTTAAATTTCGTTAAATAATAATTCTAACAAAATCTGATGCAATAATTAATTAAAGTTAAAATAATTTTATTCCCTTTTGTCTTTGAAAATTTAAAAGCATCGGTCAGTGATAGATAATAAATTAATTATAGGAAAATTCCAAAAAAATGTAATTAACGAATGTAAAAAAAAAACAACAAAACAAACAATAGCACAGCAGATTTCTTTCTAATTAAAACCAGCAAAAGCATTGATTATCCTGAGGGCAAGATAAAGAAAACCTAAAAATATCTCAACAGAAAAAATTAAAAGATCAAGATAAAAAAAAGGAGGCCATCTTGGACTTGCTGGAGACTTTCACTTGAATTTTAGCTTTGCTCTCGAGTGGAGAGTCTAAAATATCTTAAAATAAATTGATATTGCCAAGGTATGACCGAGTAAGCACCGAGATTATTCTCCATCGGGAGATGGCCCACCATATGCCGAACTTCACCTTGCCCATCGTAAAAACACCATAATGATCTGCTGCCTGAAATAAACAAGAAAGCCGCTGCTGTTAAAATCAATAAAAAAACCAAAGACAAGAAAGAAAACTGCTAATCACGAACAATCTACTATTAAACAAATGGACGAAAACATCTTATAAAACAGGTACCTGTGTGTGTATTCCAAATTATAGAGTACTCTAGTAAAATAAGCTATAGCTCATCTCCTACTATTTGTCTAACTTCTAAATGTTAAAATTGTAATTTTGTGAAACTAAAATTTGAGAATTAATGTAATCTGTAAATTTCTCGCATAATCTAGCTTACCTCCCTCTATCCTTCTTAGGTGTGTATTTCTCAAATCTCCACTTTATTTATAATTATCATTGAACTATTACCTTCTCATAATTGTCTTAGTTTTAAAGCTAAATCCATAATCGCTTGAACAGTGAATGCGTGTCGAATTGTCATTAATATTTGCTTTATAAATAACTTAAATTTCATATAAATCGACACGCATTCAAAGAATCAGTTATTGTAATGCAGGGTCTACTACTTCGTAATAGCTGGCATGCTCGCTGTAATAAGTCCCCTTATTAGATATTTTTTTTATTATTAAATTTTAATGAATAATTACGGAAATTTCATTTATTTGAGAGTCACCAATTTTCTTTCAGTCAACGTTGATAATGGGGGGCCGAGTTTGAAATCTAGTTAAATATTACCATAATCTTTTAGATCTTATACATGTGTTACGTTTTGAAGCCACGATGGCTCATTCCACGCCGTGAATACTCCGGATTCTATAGGGTTGAATTAACCCCAGTCGTCCTACACAAGTGGACATGATAATGTTCCCGTAGGGCTTGACGACCGTCACGCAGCCAGCTGGCAAATTGCGACACGGACCGCTTGTCCCTGGTTATGCTCATGTGACACCTTACCTCTTCGGGTCGAGGCAGAGACCAACCCGAAGCCCTTATAAACTTATTCACGGCATTGCAGTTTCAGTGCTGCCATTTTATATCGCCCTTCTAAAGCGTACCACGTGTTCCTTTATTTAGTTTATCATTCTCTATATCACTCCGCCTCGGCATTATCTTCGTCATCCACTCTCAAATAAATGTTCGCCCTTAGTCGTAAAATAAATATTTTTATTAAATAAATGTATGTCCGCCGCCACGGATGACTCTTGCAGTGCAAAGTATAAATCCCCTACAGTACGCATTAGAAATACTCACTCGGGAACCTTAGGTAGCTAGATTACGCCTTCATATAAATGAATGCTCTTTATAAATAAATGTATTTTTATATATAGTAAAATTGCCAATTAGCTATTGAAACTCTGAATATAAAATATGATTAATAACATTAATAATGTTTTTTTTATTAAATACGTAAATAAATAATTTTAACTGTACGTCTGTAGTTAAGTTTTCATTTATTCGATGCCCATTATATATATTTCCTCGATTATATATGTGAATTAATATTCGTTTGATTGTTGGCCAACTCGGAAACAATACCATGAATCTCGTGCATCTCCCTGACCACCGTGCCTAAAGAAGTGTTTACTTATGTCGCATCAGAGGCGTTGTTCCGTAGATTGTAGTGTGGAACCGATAAACTATGTTCGAACTCGGTACCATGGGTGGCTTCGCTACTCGATGGTGCTGCTGTTCTGTGTGGTGGTCGAATTCTGCACTATGTTAACGAGATACACGTGTTTTGACTGTTACATAGTTAAATTTTTTTTTTAGCGTTTGGCGCCAATAACGTGAGGCTTCGAGTATAAAACCCATAGATACCCTGAGCAAAAATAATGCAGATAAATTCCTTTAGCGTTCGTTGCCGAGTTGGCTAATTGTTTTATATATATAAGAGTTTGTTTTGGATAAAAATAAAAATAATAAAAATAAATCGAGTGAAGTAATGTGGGTCGAGTGAGTGAAGGGACAGCAGGCGTAATAACAAATTTAGGGAAAGCAGGGATGTGTGTGTAATTTAAGAAGGAACGAAATACTCGGATCTAATGAAATATCTTTTATATAATAATAATAATAATCAGTAGCTAAATGAGACAGCAGAAGCTTATTATGTTTAACAATAAAATTTAGTTAAAGTAAAAATATATATATCATAGACAGCAGTGGCTTATACGCGTTACTAATAGTTCGTTATGATATATATGTTAAGTATATTAAAGGCAGCAATGTAGAGTAGGAGAGGGCAATGAAAGAGTATTATAGGGCCAAGATACCGGTGGGGAATAGTTAAATGCTACTAGTGTAAAATAAATAAATAAATAGTAAGAAAATGGATAAGAAAATGGAAACAGAAAATACTGATACAGAACAGCTAGATTTATCTGAGGCTTTGGAGTCGACACCCGAGCGAAGGGAAGCTCCGCAACAATGCAGAGCATCAATGGACTATAATTTCAGGTTCATGGAGGAGGTGCTCAGACGGAGTATGCAGGAGGTGAAGAAAATGTATGAGGAGGAAATGAGAAAAAGAAGCGATGAAGAATCAAAAAGGAGACAGGAAGAAGAAAAAAGAAGAGTCAGGGAATGTCAGGAATTTAAAGACACTATAGTGAGAGAGTTAGAAGTAATAAGGGAACAGTTGGGAATATCCAAAGTTAGTAAAAAGGTAGAAGAGGTTAAAGACAGGCAGAGTGAAATGAAGGTAGAGAGATCTGATGAACCTATGATAGAAGAGCAAACAGGTAGTGTCGTGAAGGTAAAAAAATATGATGAGCAGAGAGACCTCATTCCAACCGATGAAGGCCCACAAGAACCGGAAAAGGAAGTCAGCATTAAAGAAGAGGCGAAGATGGACGTTGGACACCAAAGCTATTTAGCCAAGATGATCCACATCAAGATCTTTAGAGGGGAGATCAGAGAAAACCCGCAAGCCCACTTAGAGAGCTTGCAAAAGTTTTTCCAATTTCATAAAACAGGGCCAGACGAGCAGATAGCGATAGCTAGCTACCATCTACAGGGATCTGCCAAGGACTGGTGGAATATGGTGAGATGGAAGCCTAAAACAATCGGAAATTACAAAGATGTGTTAATGAAGCGTTACTGGAGCAACGAGCGTCAAAGCGGTATCTACAATACGCTCTGCCAGGAAAAATATGGGACGATACCCCAAGAGACACACACGCAGTTTTTCCTCCGCCAAGCGAATCGGTTTAAATCCCTTACAACGTTCGCCTTTTCGGATTCACACGTCATAGGGACCATCCAGCGTGGCATGCCGCTGGCCATCCAACAGTTGATGGCAGGCAGTCGTATAAAGGACATAGAAGAAATGAGTGAATTTCTCACTACATTAGATTTTAGCCATTGGGCCAAAGAACCGCCGGATAGAAGACAAAAATTAGAAAACCCAAGGCCGCAGTCGTCAACGACGAGAGATATATATTATCCACCTGACCCGGGGTTATAACAATATTGGAGCATTTCGGACGGCCATTCCGTGTATAAAATTTAGTAAAACGAACTTGATAAATATTGGTTGAATGGAAATTATATTGGTCAAATAGGGCTTTATATAGAAATTTTGTTATGTATATTTAATTATTATTATTCTTTAAAATTTTTTTTATATATATTATGTTAATTAATATTAGTCTAAGAATTTTTTTTTATATATAAAATCAGTTTAACTAATAGTATTATAATGATTGCTAACCAGACACGGCCAAATTAGGTCATTTTAAAATTAAAGTTTAAATTCTAGATCCGGGTATATAAATTGTTCGTTACTTCATGTAATCTCTGCTTTCTATATTTATATGTATCTGTAAAAAAAATAAATAATAATAATAATAATAATAATTCTTTCGTATTTAAATTATGTAATGTAAATTTTTTTTCCCTTTCTTGCCTCCTTTGTTCTTCCTTAATTGTTCACGGGAAGTACGGGGAAATGAAACAGTGAGATTCGTATTCGAATCTCAAGTTTCACCTTTTTCTGTCGTCTCTCACTGACCGGTCTATCCCACCCAAATTTAAACTTTTGGTATCGAGTTGTGTGTGTAACAATATTAAAAATGTATAAATATATGTAGAATTCAACATAAACACGCACACATTTCGATCTCAAATTAAAGGCAATAAATACGGATAAAGTAATATAATTTAGATTTCTTTAGCTAAATAAATCTTGTGTAATATTAATCATTTATTTTGAATTTATAAAGTTCGTATTTATTGCTTAGTTTAAATTTCGTTAAATAATAATTCTAACAAAATCTGATGCAATAATTAATTAAAGTTAAAATAATTTTATTCCCTTTTGTCTTTGAAAATTTAAAAGCATCGGTCAGTGATAGATAATAAATTAATTATAGGAAAATTCCAAAAAAATGTAATTAACGAATGTAAAAAAAAAAAACAAAACAAACAATAGCACAGCAGATTTCTTTCTAATTAAAACCAGCAAAAGCATTGATTATCCTGAGGGCAAGATAAAGAAAACCTAAAAATATCTCAACAGAAAAAATTAAAAGATCAAGATAAAAAAAAGGAGGCCATCTTGGACTTGCTGGAGACTTTCACTTGAATTTTAGCTTTGCTCTCGAGTGGAGAGTCTAAAATATCTTAAAATAAATTGATATTGCCAAGGTATGACCGAGTAAGCACCGAGATTATTCTCCATCGGGAGATGGCCCACCATATGCCGAACTTCACCTTGCCCATCGTAAAAACACCATAATGATCTGCTGCCTGAAATAAACAAGAAAGCCGCTGCTGTTAAAATCAATAAAAAAACCAAAGACAAGAAAGAAAACTGCTAATCACGAACAATCTACTATTAAACAAATGGACGAAAACATCTTATAAAACAGGTACCTGTGTGTGTATTCCAAATTATAGAGTACTCTAGTAAAATAAGCTATAGCTCATCTCCTACTATTTGTCTAACTTCTAAATGTTAAAATTGTAATTTTGTGAAACTAAAATTTGAGAATTAATGTAATCTGTAAATTTCTCGCATAATCTAGCTTACCTCCCTCTATCCTTCTTAGGTGTGTATTTCTCAAATCTACACTTTATTTATAATTATCATTGAAATATTACCTTCTCATAATTGTCTTAGTTTTAAAGCTAAATCCATAATCGCTTGAACAGTGAATGCGTGTCGAATTGTCATTAATATTTGCTTTATAAATAACTTAAATTTCATATAAATCGACACGCATTCAAAGAATCAGTTATTGTAATGCAGGGTCTACTACTTCGTAATAGCTGGCATGCTCGCTGTAATAAGTCCCCTTTTAGATATTTTTTTTTATTATTAAATTTTAATGAATAATTACGGAAATTTCATTTATTTGAGAGTCACCAATTTTCTTTCAGTCAACGTTGATAATGGGGGGCCGAGTTTGAAATCTAGTTAAATATTACCATAATCTTTTAGATCTTATACATGTGTTACGTTTTGAAGCCACGATGGCTCATTCCACGCCGTGAATACTCCGGATTCTATAGGGTTGAATTAACCCCAGTCGTCCTACACAAGTGGACATGATAATGTTCCCATAGGGCTTGACGACCGTCACGCAGCCAGCTGGCAAATTGCGACATGGACCGCTTGTCCCTGGTTATGCTCATGTGACACCTTACCTCTTCGGGTCGAGGCAGAGACCAACCCGAAGCCCTTATAAACTTATTCACGGCATTGCAGTTTCAGTGCTGCCATTTTATATCGCCCTTCTAAAGCGTACCACGTGTTCCTTTATTTAGTTTATCATTCTCTATATCACTCCGCCTCGGCATTATCTTCATCATCCACTCTCAAATAAATGTTCGCCCTTAGTCGTAAAATAAATATTTTTATTAAATAAATGTATGTCCGCCGCCACGGATGACTCTTGCAGTGCAAAGTATAAATCCCCTACAGTACGCATTAGAAATACTCACTCGGGAACCTTAGGTAGCTAGATTACGCCTTCATATAAATGAATGCTCTTTATAAATAAATGTATTTTTATATATAGTAAAATTGCCAATTAGCTATTGAAACTCTGAATATAAAATATGATTAATAACATTAATAATGTTTTTTTTATTAAATACGTAAATAAATAATTTTAACTGTACGTCTGTAGTTAAGTTTTCATTTATTCGATGCCCATTATATATATTTCCTCGATTATATATGTGAATTAATATTCGTTTGATTGTTGGCCAACTCGGAAACAATACCATGAATCTCGTGCATCTCCCTGACCACCGTGCCTAAAGAAGTGTTTACTTATGTCGCATCAGAGGCGTTGTTCCGTAGATTGTAGTGTGGAACCGATAAACTATGTTCGAACTCGGTACCATGGGTGATGTGATGTGATGTATTATGGCTTCTCCTTAAACGAAGTCAAGAATATCTCAGCAATTAAGCCCAGATAAACCTGTTAGCCACTTTCTTTTACTTTCCCCACTCTAAATTTACCCATAATCTGCTCTATCCCATTTCCACAACATAATTTTTGTCAACTCTATAACCTTTATATCTAAATCCCCCTTATCTTTTCCCAAACCTAGCATAAAAACCAATAATTCACTTTCTGTATAATCACTCTTTTCATATTTATTTTTCCACAACTTCATTATATGTACCCTTTCTGTTTTCAAACATTTACATTCAATTAACAAATGCCTAATATTTTCAATTCCTTCCTTACATAATTTACAAAATAAATCACCCATATTTTTCCATTTACATGTATATTCTTTTGTAGCTAAAGATCCCGTTCGAGCCTTAAACAATAAACTACTTTCCTTACTATTATCATATATTAACTCACACCTAATATTCTGTTTATTTCTATATATATTTAAACTCTTTTTACTCTCCATACTATTTCTCCATCTCTCTAACTCCCTAGTCTTTATTAATAAATTTATTCTTTTATCCCATTCCTTACTACTATAACACTCAATAATCCTCTTAACACAATCATCCCATCTTTTGTACAAATATACTGATATAAATTCTTTATCCAAATCTTTTGCATAGCACATTACCTTTCTCACCCATCTTGTTACCTGCCCTTTACTCATAACCCAATTAAATACTATTTTAGCTATTCTTTTATTATCCATCTACCAAACATTTTCATTTTACTTTTTGCATCTCTCATATGAAAACTTGACCATCCCATTTCTCCTTGAATTGCCTCCCTTGCTGTCCATACTTCTGCATCCAATGCATGTCTTCCTACTTCCCTTTGAGTTTTTTCTAAATAATCTAATATCTTTTTACTAACATATAATGCATCATTACCATATGTTAACCCTGCTACTGCAACTCCTTTCCATATAATTCTAGCTACATCATATTTATTATATGAAAATACTGTTAATTTCTTTATCAATCCCTTTCTTTTCTTTGCTTCATTTATCAATTTTTTCTCCCATTCATCCAAATAATTTTTCTGATTACTTAAAATAATTCCCAAATAACTATATCTATTCACCACACTTAACTTAATATCTCCCAATAAAAATTCTACATCTTCTCTTTCCTCAGTATTAACCATCATTATATTTGATTTTTCTTCACTAAATTTAATCCCCATCTCTTTACCCACCCTTGCACATGTCCTCAACATAACTTCCATATCTTCTCTTTTTTCTGCACACAAAAATATATCATCTGCAAAAAAAAGACCTGACAAAATAAATACTCCCTTACTACCTATTAACGGTATCTCTATCCCTCTTCCTAATCTTTCTATTGCTCTTTCCATTTCACTCAAATACAACACAAACAAAATAGGTGACATAGGGCATCCTTGCCTTAGTCCCACACCATTTTTAACTTTAATTGATTCTATATTCTCTAATTGATATATATAATAATTATTTTCATATAATTTCTTAATAATATCTATTAAAGCTTCATCCATTCCCAAATTTGCTAAACTTATCCATAATCTATTTCTATTTACTCTATCATATGCCTTCTCTATATCTATAAAACTCATATATAACTGTTTATCTGCATTCCTACTCATATCCATAAGTTGTGTAACTACAAATAAACTATCTCCTATACGCCTATCTAATCTAAAACCTCCTTGCATTTCACCCACTACATTATTCCCTTCCATCCATTTTACAACTTTACTAGCCACCATATACGAGAAAACTTTATATAAAACTGATGTTACCACTATCGGTCTATAATTATTCAACTTTCTATGATCCTTACCCTTTCCTTTAAATAATAACCTTACTCTTGTATTACTCCAACTACTTGGGAAAACTCTATTCTGTGCCATTTTATTAAAACAGGATAATAACTTTACTTTTGCCCTATATCCTAAATTCATTACCATCTCTGCTGCCCATCCATCTAAACCTCTTGCCTTCCCACTTTTCAATTTCTTCTCTACCTCATTTAGTTCATTTTCTGAAAAACTAATATTCCCATTACTATATTCTTTCCTATTTTCTAATATTCTATCATTCACATTTAACATCTTTTCTATATTCATTACATAACTATTTAAGATTCTCTCTAAATCTTCTCTAGAACTACACTCAGTTCCCTCATCATCTAGTAATACTAACTCTCTCTCCCCTACATTTCTCCTTTTAATATAATTCCAAAATTTTTTTACTTCCATCTCTTCCACTTTTATTAATATCCTCCAACAATTTACTATTCAATTTCATTCTCTCTATATAAATATCTATTTTAGCCAACTTCTTCTTTTCTAAGTACTTTTCCCATTTAGCATTAATATCTTTTTCACTTTCCTTATTCTTAATAGCACACTTATATTCTCTACATGCTTCTTTCCTTTCTTTTACACTTTTACTAATTTTAATTTTTTTATTACTTTTATTCTTTTCAATATTCTCACCTAAAACCCTATTTGCAACTTTTTCTACTTCCTTACACCAATCCTTATACTCATCCCCAACCCACTCTTCCATTATTTCTTCAACTTGTATTTTATACTCTTCCAACTTATTCTTATCATTTACTCTCCATCCACATCTTTCACTATTATTTCTACTTTTATTTCTATTCTCCATCACATTACTAACCATTTCAATTACAATGAAATTATGATCACTAGTGCATACTTTTTCTTCATTATCAAATACCTTAATTTTCCGTATTTTATTTATTCCCTCTTTCTCTACCAATACATAATCTATTGTGTGAAATATATTATTTCTGGACCATGTGTATTGTCCCTCATAAATATTTAATAAATTTCCAATACTCAAATTCACTTTCTGACAAAAATTCTTCAAAAGCTGTCCATTTTTATTATCTACATCATCAATTTCTTCAATGTGTCCATTCATATCCCCTATAACCATTATTCTCTTCCCCTTTTCTTTAAAACTTTGTATATCCTTAACTAAACATTCGTATATGTTACTATTCCACTCCAATATAATTTGACTATCTCCAGTAGCTATATAAACTATAGCCACCATCCATTCTTGTCTACCCAACCTTATTTCAAACCACAAGTGTTCTTGACATTTAACAATATTTAAATATTTTTTTGATATAACACCTATACCACCACCCCTTTTTTCTTTTTCTTTTCTATTTATACCCTGACATACCAACTGTTCCAAAATAGGTTCTTCTTCTTCTCTTAAATGTGTTTCCACTACTGCTAATACCTCAAGCTCTTCATTTTCAATTGTTTTATTTAATTCCATCCACTTTTCTGGTTTCCTACCACCTTGCATATTCAAAAACCCAATTTTAACAATTTCTTCTTTCCTAACTACTCTTTTATAAATTCTTTTAATTCTTTCTTCTCCATTACATTTATAAATTACTTTCTTACCATTAATTTTACAAACCCATTCCTTCTCCATATCTATATTTATATCAAAATCAAATTCCTTTTGCTTACTTCTTATATTCCATCCATTCTTTTTAATAATATTACAATTTAAAAACCCACCCCCCTTTATAAGTTTCCCGAAAAAAATTCTTTATAAATCAAACTCCCTAAAACTTCACTTCCTTGTTTTCCTAAATGCAACCCATCTTTACTATATAACTCTCTCTTTCCAATAAAACAATCCCACACATCCACAAACATAACATTATTTCTCTCACACAATTTTTTCAATCTCTCATTTATAGAACATGCCCTATCTAACAAATAACTCTTGTCAAACCTTGGTAATAATCCAACTATTCCTACTCTTCCTTTAATCATAATCAAATTCCTAATCAAATCTACATAATCATCCATTATTCTCTCTGATGATTCTAATAAATTATTAGTCCCCACCATAACATATACATCTCTACTACCTTGTTTTTTAACTTTATCTGCTACATCCCTAATTCTAGCTCCAGGCAAACATACTCTTACATACCTACTTCTATTTTCCCTTGCAATTATATCCCCACATTCTCTAATTAGTGAATCTCCTATCAATACTGTTTCATAATCTACTTTTTCTGCTCTATCTATAACATTTTCTAATACCTTCTGGTCCTCCTTATCTATTTCTTCCTTATCATTCCTACTCAATAATTCCTTTATCTCCTCACATTTTATCTCTAATGATTTTAATTTTACTTCTACATCCTTCAATTCTTCCTCTATCTTATTTATTCTTTGACTAATCATCTCCATTACACTATTACTTTCTCCACCCACTATTCTTCGACTATCTACACTTTGAAAACACTTTCTCACCTCTTTTATCATATTAATACACTGACTGCATAACCATAAACCATTTACATCCTTCCTAGTCTTATTTAAACATTTCAAGTGATATACCCCATCACATATAGTACATTCTACAACAGCACGCTTAATTTCCTTTTCCCGATTATATAAACATTTTGAAATACAAATATAATCCATTTTTTTTATTTTACGTTTTTCGAACGTTATATTTTTCTTAAAAGTAAATCTTTTAATAACAAATTTACAAAAAAACTAATCAACAAAATAACTTTTAAAAATAAAAAAATAATAATAATTCTATATATAAAATAACAATATATAAATAAAACAAAACAAAAAATAAATAATAACTTTTTTTAAAAATTTCTATATATAAATAACGTTTTTCGAACGTTATATTTTTCTTAAAAGTAAATCTTTTAATAACAAATTTACAAAAAACTAATCAACAAAATAACTTTTTAAAAATAAAAAAATAATAATAATTCTATATATAAAATAACAATATATAAATAATAAAACAAAACAAAAAATAAATAATAACTTTTTAAAAAAATTTCTATATATATAAATAACAAACTGAAAAAACTTTAAAACAAATAAAAAACACAATTTTCAATCTTTCAAATACTCTTAACCACTAATTATACTTTCACACACAATAATAATTAATAAATATTAATGCTCTCAGACTAAACAAATTAAAAGAAAATTTTTTTTTGCTTCGCTACTCGATGGTGCTGCTGTTCTGTGTGGTGGTCGAATTCTGCACTATGTTAATGAGATACACGTGTTTTGACTGTTACAATATATATATATATTGTGCCATTACAATTTAGTCACTAGCTAAATTTATAGTAATGTGCATGTAGAAAAGGTAAACCAAAATCATCATCACATTTTTATATAACCATAAAGAAAGTTGTAGGGCATCCAAGTTTAAACCCTACAAGGTCCAGTTCTAAAAGCTTTAAACAGAGAGAGAGTGGGTCAACAATTATATGCTTTATTTGTTTGTGTGTTGATAGAAAGGTAATACACACATTTAAACTATTTAATATTTAGTTTTTCTGTTAAAAAGCAAAGTTATAATGCATACGTATAGGCAGTGTATGTGTAAGCTATTTAATTGTTTTATATTTCAAATATTCAACATTTTAACTTTCTTTAAAACTAACTTATGCTTGATCAATTCTAATATCTTATTCTATACTTCTATTTTGCTTTTCTATAATTGTAATTGGGATTTAAAAGTTACAGATTTAATTAAATAATAGGGTTATAATTACTAAGCTAGCAATTATATTATTTAATGTTAGTTTATGAATGATTTGAAATGATGAAGTATGTGTGTACATTACATACAGAAATTTACATTTATTAAATATTGAAAGAAAAGGAAGGATTAAATCTGTCAAATTATTTTTTTTGTACAATTTTATGTTAAAAGAGGAAATCTGTTGAATCAGATATCTATTTTTGTAGCAATTTTGTTTTTGTAAATGATTGTTTGTCACTTTGGAAGCTTAATCTAATTTTGAAATTGTCTTATCTTAAGATCTAAAGAAGGAAGCTCAAAAATTTGAAATGTTACCTAGGTGTAAAAAGGAAAAAGGGATTAAGTCTATTTTTTTTAAACAAAAGTGTCTGGGAAAAGGATTAAACTTTTCAGTTGAAAAATAATTTAGTTGAAAATAAATTAGAGATCTAATTTAAAACGAATTTGTCCAAAAATAGCAAGTGACGCTATCTCTGATTGGTTAAGTTAGCTAAAAATTGGATATAAAAAGCTGTCTGGAATTATTATTATTATTATTGTGATTATGATTCAGATTATTAGACTATTAAATTGAATGTTGAAAATATAAGAAATGGCTGGCTAGAAAAATTATATGTATGTCCCATCTTTGCCGGACCATCTGGAGAAGCTGCACATCATATAGGAAAAAAAAGATGTTGTGTCTAAAATAATATTCTACACCTTTCAACTGACCAGAGAAATAAGATGTTTTTAATAGAAGGAAGAAAGCATTCACCTGCATTCGATAAAAGATGAATTAATCTACCGATAAATATTAATCATCAAGTCCAATTAATTGTTCCAGCAACTAATTTTAAACTCAAGAAAATTTATAAATGTGAAAACAACTGCTTTATTCATCCACTAAAGGAATCATGCTTGACAGGAAGAGAAGAAAAATTAATATAATGATTTCCAAATTGTCCACTAAAGCAAATAACCTCAATAGAGTCATCATCATCAAATAGTTATACACCTCAAGAAAGAGATTGTTCCCACATAAAACAGAAATGGTAACTGCAGAAATATAGACATTATACAAGACAAGTTTGAACCCTTGGAAATTCACCACAAACAAAAGATCGGTAATATGACTTTTTATATCTATTTTCTTTATGATATCAGAGGCTTAATAAACATTTTAGCAATAAAGTGGTATATTTTATTTAAAGAACTTTTAAAGACTATTCAGATCGATTAAAACAAGAATGTCTTACTAATAATAACTTTGAGCTTCATAAATGATCTTGAATGTATCAAAATTATTTGTTTATTAATTTTACAGTTATGAAATATGTGTAAAACAATTTTTTTTATGGTATTATAATTTTAGTTTTAACTAATATATTATTATTATTTTGGTTTTAAATAATATTTTGTTATTATGGGATAAAACATGCACATACATAATAATATTTTTATATGTGTATAATTGAGAGTGAATGTGAAATAACAAGTAGTATTAGAATATTAGATTATTTTGTTTCAAGTTAAGTATAGCATTTCAGAGGTAGAAGAGAGGGGGAGAAAATAATTTAAAACTTGTTTCTAAAACTTGCTCTTTCAATTCTATTAACATTTTTTAACATTCTACTTACATGTTAGATTTATAAAGTATGTGTGCTAATGAGTGGATAATATTTTTTTTCTTGAAATACTTTTCTCATGGAGTGAAAATCATGGTCAATGTGACATCCAACTTAATACAATATACATTTGAAGGGAAAGGGGGAAGAACTTGAAATTAATCTGAGGATTGTTATATAATCAATTATTATCATTATTATTATTCATGTCAATTTTCATGTTTATCTAGAAATTTTTATGTATATGTTAGAAATGCAGTAATAAATATTAGTTTGTTTTATTAAACGAGGCATATATATTTCATTAAGTGTAGTCTTTGTTAAGTGTGATTATTCATCATCATCAGTGGTTGAATATTAGTTATTTAAGATATAAGTAAATATGCTAAAATTAAGCAATAATTGTGAATTTCTGTATAAAAATTAGTTTTATGTTTAGGCTTAGTCCTAGAGCTGTAGTTGAAACCCTTGTCATTATCGTTATTATTATCATCATCATCATCGTCATCAATGTTTTAATTAATGAGCTGTTTAACTGTTTAAAGGCCATAAATAAATATTGATTTTATAATATTTAGTGATTTCTTAGTATTATTATAACCACATCCCATCATCTATTTCATGCAAGGATGAGTGAATTGCCATGCTAAATTAGTTATATATAATCTGAGCTAGTAAACTTATAAAAATATTGAAACACATTTGTTATGCTAAGATCTAAGAAATGATTTATGTCTAATATACTCCACTTTGGTTTAAAGATGTTTTACTTTTGCCTAAATATTAGTGCGTATAGTGATATGGCTCAAAAAGCAAAATCTCCCATTTTTATTAGAAATAAAGTACCAAAAAAAGGAGATTCAAACCCGGTACATGTGAAAGGCTATTAGATATAACTGTGTCTAGATTCAAATAATCTAGTGGCACCCTGCTAGACCATATTCACTTAGTATTTGTTTAAACATGCACTTAACATCAAACCAAGAAATGAAAGTGGATAAGATTACTGTCTGTATACCTGAGTTATATTTTATTGAATTACTAGTGTACTCACCTCATGTGATTTCATATACCTGAGTTATAATACTTGTTATTAATAATTTGTTTATAATTCTTGATATTTGGATCTTGAGAAATCTAATGATAGAAATATGTTTCATTTCATCCAATGACCCTTAATATGATTGATAACTCAATCTGATCTTTGGTTTAATAGCCACTACTCATGTTAAATAATTCTTTTCTTTTGATATAAAATCTACAATGCATTTTTCATTTAAAGAGCTAGATATTGATATTGAAAGCTTTTTGAAATAAAATAAATAAATATTTATATTTGAATCTTTTCATAATTATTAAATACATTTAGATTCAGTTGATCGTCTTCATTAAGTTAAGCTGAATATAATAATATACTGAATATTTTGGATTCATAATTTTTTAACAATATTTTTGAATTTATGATTATTTAATATATATTACAGACAACTCAGTTATGGTAATAGCTATTTGATCGACCTTTAAATTTGTTACAATATATATATATATATATTGTTCATGCTAATTTGCATTTAATTTATATATTCCATAATGATGAGTGAATAGGGCTTTTTTTGGAAAGAGAAATGCAGGATTCCCTCTTATTATTCTTTCTTATTATTCTTTTTAAAGATACATCATGCTTCCTTAATATTTCACTTAGCATCATTGTGCTCAGTGCAAACAATGTTGACAGAGGAAGAAACAAAGGCATGGACAGTTGTGAAAAAATGTTCGAAAAATTAACAAGTATCAGACCTGTTTTTAGCTTTGTTGTAGATATAAGTGGTGGGTTGAGCAATGTGAGTAAAGAGGCTGGCCTGATATTTCACATAGTAGATAAGAGGCAGGTGAGTTATGACATTTGAGTTCTGTACACAATCCTAGAGTGCAGACGGTTGGCAAAATATCCTTTGAGTTGTTAAGTAAGCATTGTAGAGGAGGGGAAGTGGGTAGAGCTGGTTGATGGGTGGGAGTGGTAATTTTAGAGGTGCAGTGGGTTATGTTAGTTATACAGAGAAGGGAAATCCAAGACTTCAAGTTACTTGGAGTGGAAGGTAGTGTGGTTTTTTATGGTAAACATTTCTAACGGTTTGTAGGAGAGCTGAATCTATATTCCATGCAGCACAATTCCAATACATATGTGCTGATATTATATTTTCTGTGTGATTCAAACTTACATAAATGGAGATTATGGTGTAGGAATGCTTTAAGTCTGGCTAATTTGCAGGAGTGCAGTGTATACAAATAAGTATGGATAAAGCTGTCCACATGTATGGGTTTAATAAACATTTGATAGTTCAAGGATGTGCAGTCACATTGTATATAGAGCTCAAGGTGTTTTGCTATCATAGGGTAGAGTGAGAGATGTGGTGAGTGTGAGGTCTTGCTGAATTTGAGAAATTGTGGTTCAGGAGCGCACACGAAGATGGCATCAATGTAATGAAGATATAGCAAAGAATGGTTTGAGAGACAGTATGTGGGTTTAGTCCTTTCTTCATCATGAATCTTGGGGCAAATATCTCCACTCCCTTTGCTCAACACATCTCTATTACAAAGCTAAAACCAATTATGATACTCGTTCAATTTTTTTTTCAAATATTTTTCCACAACTGGCTATGCCTTAGTTCCTTCCTCTGTCAACATTGTTTGCACTGAGTGTAATGATGCCAAGTGAAAGATTAAAAAAGCATAACATATCTCTAAAGACAAATATGCTATTAATAAGAGGGAATTCATTCCCCTTTTCAAAAATGGTCTACTCTCTCATTATAATGCAACATGCAAATTAAATGTAAATTAGCACAAATAATATATATACATTATCCTCTCCCTACTACAACCATTGCTATATCTATGACTGACACCAGTCAAAACCTAGTTAGGCATATTAAGTTAAACTAATTCATTAAAACTTTACTCGATACATTTTTTGCTTATATTCAACTATAAATATTTTTCTTATTTTCTGAGCTAATGTAATACATGACTATTAAAAAAAAATATTCAGCTTTATTACTGCCTAGCATGCTTCCAATATAATGTGTATACCATGAATAGGCTTTCATTATAACATTTAAGCAGTGAATATGATACATGTTATATCAAAAACATGCTAGGCAGTAAAAGATAAATATTAAAAAAAAAACTACTTTACTGTGGATGTTTTCATTAACAATCATATATTATAAGATTTTTATATCTCACTGATGTACCATAATTTAAATCCTATTTTTATTTAAGAAACTCTTTATTTTTAGGCATTTGTGTTTCTGTTAGTAAGTAGAATATATATACAAATCAGCATCAACAAACCATGGTATTCATTTTTCTTGTTACCAGGAAAATTTTATAAAGTTCTTTTATTTAGTAAAAACAAGAATACAATGGAGATAATTTATAAATATAAAAATATAAAATGGGGGTTGACAGATAATTATATTTTGTCCCTTATATATAGTTATGTATGTAAATATATTTATATGGTAATTAAACCACTAAACATCACATGATCACTATCTCATACTAGCACATAATTGTTATTAAACAAAGCAAAACTCTCCATACAGTAGTGCCATCTTGTGCCAACAAGAGCAATCAATGGATGCCAGAAGGCTTGTGCAAAAAATCCCTATCTAGTGCCTACTCATCCAATATGCCTTCTGGCATCCATTGATTGCTGTTGTTGGCACAAGATGGCACTACTGTATAGAGAGTTTTGCTTTGTTATATGGTAATTAAATGACCATTTATAAGAAATAATAATAATTAATTAGTTAAACTGATAAAGCTTCTAATATTTATTCTTTTTCATTGTATTTTATTAGTTTATTTATAATCATTGGTTATTTACCAAAACAGAAGATCCTACCCTTTAACCCTATAACTTCTTTTCTTGCCTTTTTAGTAATTGCCTTAAACTCAAGACATTTGGGGTTACTTTTTTTTATATTACTAATCACTTTTTTCCTAGTTCTATCTCTTTTTTTGTGTTTAGTCTTCCCAGTTACTTTCTACAGTTTGATACCCTCACCCCATTTACTATTAATTGTTTATATTTAATCATTTATTAATTAGCATATACAGTAATAATATTTTGTAGTATCTATTTTTATATTTTCTAATTTATGAAATGATATTCTTAATCACATTTTAATTGTATTATTATCATCATCATCATTATTATTACCATACCTTTCAAAAAACTTTATTAAACCAAGAGAAAAGACTAGGTTTGTATTTAAACCAATTATGGTCAATATAACAACTATATAACAGTAAGATAGTGATCATGTGATGTTTCGTGGTTTAAGAAACAGTATATTTCAGACTACATGGATTTAAAGTGTATACAGGAGGATTAAGAGATCTTTATTTACATCTGTAATTATAGATATTAGTATGACCTTATTGGACCTTTCACAATAAGTAACAAGAAAAATGGAGTTGTTTTGTTTTTGTAGCTGTGTCATGTTACAGACTCAAAATTAGATACATTAGTATCCAGATATTGTTTATGTGATTACATCTGGCATTTTACTCTTTGTTATATTGTTTTTAACCTGTTGGTGTATGTATAGAGGTGTCTTCTGCAATTGTTAGTGTAAGTAAAAGTCCATCTTGTGCACCAAAATGTATATAATATGAATGGTCTAAATCATATGCTTGAAAAGGGCCCCTTTTCAAAGAATTTTAGAATTAAAACAGGCAAAACTCTCCATACAGTAGAGCCACTCAGTGCAAGCCAGAGTAATCAATGGATGCCAGAAGGCCTGTGCATAAAATCCATATCTATTGCCTGCTCATCCAATATCCCCATACTAGTTTCTAGCTCGTGGTTTTCATCAGTAGGATCTTTGGAGCTATAAACTAGTCTGGGGATATTGGATTACTATGCACTAGATAGGGGTTTTATGCACAAGCCTTCTGGCATCCATTGATTACTCTGGCTTGCACTGAGTGGCACTACTGTATAGAGAGTTTTGCCTGTTTTAATAACAGTTATGAGCAAGAATAAGAAATGATGATCATGTGATGAATTTTAGAATATGATTGATATTTAAATTATCATTTTTTTAGTATTGCTAGTATGAAGATGAAAATATTGTCCAGTGTGGAAAAGCTGTTAAAAGTATGCTGCTATGCTTCTGCTTCCTTGTGGACAGCACACATGAATCACCTGCATTTTAAATGTTAGAAAATGTAGAGTATGGCGATCTTCCAAGTTTAATTTCAATAGGAAGTTGAAATACCTTGGTTTTAGTAACCAGTATCTATTGTAACAGTCAGATATGTATAATCAATAAAAATAATATTAGGAATAAAGCAATAATCACTAACTCACATGTCTGTGTGTGACATTGATATGAATATTACCACAATCAATAGAAAGTTGAACCTTATTACTTATGCCTACAGGACAATTTCCACATGATTATTGCATCTGATATTAGCATGTATGTCCTTTTTCTTATAACTCACTGAGGTCAGACAGATACAAGTGACCTTTAAAACCATTTATACAAAAATTAACGATGGTAAACAAGACACAAATGTGAAAGTTAATGTGTACATAAATGAATTTATTAGTGACACCTACCAAAAAAATTGAATCAAAATGAATTTAAAGTTTAAGTGGCAAAATTTACAGATTATATTAAGATTGTTATAAAAAAATAATAATTATTGACTAAACAGTCAATTATTGCTAATTACATCAAATGGAGAGACTATAGGTTATATGCCTTAATAATCTCCAGGGTGAATATTCTATGATTAGTGAATAATCGAGCAGGGTAAAAATACTATTTCTTTAACTCTATTAAATCATAATTATTAATAGATGGTTGTAGTAGACTTAAAATTATGTGACTTAAAATTATGACTGACTTCATGCTTACAAATTCAGGTTTTAAAATACATAAAAGGCTGAACATGGTTCAAGGTTATGACAACAGCAGAGTATATCTGACAATAAAACAGACTAGGGGTATGTTCACCTTGGTAAAGCCATACCCAGGAATTAACCAGATCAGAGGGTCATATGGAGCAGGAATGAATGTCTGTTCTTATAACCAGTAATGAAATTATTACCATCAAGCAGGAAATTTGTGTGTATTAATAATAACATGAATAACATCAATGAAATTCTCCATGTCTGAAAATAAGAAAGATACATCTGCCCTAGCATGATTATATTCCAAGAATACCTGGCAAATCATTTCCCCAAAGCAGGAACAAAATATGAAAGAATCAAAAACACATAAATAATCCAGCAAACCAATTTAAGTAAAGGAATGAGCTATAATTAATTCATTATGAATGCATGGAATTTTAAGGTGGATACAACAAAGAAACAAGAATGAGTAGCTACATTATAAGCTTAATCAAGTGTCCATTTATTACTTTACTTGGCTAAATTAAAGTCTATAAATACCTAAAAAAATTAAAAGATTCAAATAATTCCTGCTTAATTGAAGGCCCAACCTAGAGATTGTACACATACACATAAAAAATACATTATCCATTAGCCTGAGATTCGTGATTGGTGTATATATCATTATAAAGAAACATTTGAGAGGCTAACATTAAAATAAATAACTTTATTTGTCCCTTCAAAAAATTTTAATTTAATTTTTTATATTAACACTGTTTTTAAAATGTATTCAACTGATTTTTATAATTGTTAAGAAAAAACTTGGGTTTATAAATGCATGTCAGACTGTATTTTAGAAAAACAAAAATCTTTGAGCCAGGTGAGAGACATGGGATTAAAACATCTCTGTGCTTTTAATTAATTAGCTTTCTTTTAAGAAAAGAGAGATGAAAAAGATGATTTCTCAGAATTTTAAGAAATGAAAATGTGTTTACAAAATGGCCATTCATTACCTGATCCTCTAGCATATATATAAGACTTAAGATTGATTACATCTAGCAATATATTTGATCATCCTTAATAAATACAGGTTAGTTTAATATATATTTAATATTATAGAAAACATAATGTTAATGAAAAATAACACATAAATAAATAATACAAGCAAAAAAGAAACATCAGATACCTATGAATTGTTTTACTGATAGGATTAGTTGAAATATTTTTGCATTACCTTCACTAAGGATTTTAAAATATGGCAAGATATGAAAAACAGCATGAAATATAATGGGAACATGTAGCATTCATGGCATAATTCACATGGTGATCGATGGCCCTTTTTCAGATATGAATAATTAATCAAAGATAGGCTGGTTCTTTGGAATAGCATATGACTGAAGCTGACATAATTCAATAGTTGGCTTCTATTTCTGGAATGATGGCATGGTAGGTCTGTAGGCTGAATTTATTTATGAAGGCAGGAAGATTGGCACAATCACACAGGTCAGCAGACTGAGGATGGTCAGAAATTCATCTTCATCAGGATTCAAAGCTCTATCAAAATAGCAAAGGGAAGTGGACATAAGCTTCTACTCACAGGTCATCATTCTATGTGGCTTCTAGCAGCCAAATAATTTATGACTTTTTAAAACTTTGTCAACAATCTTAAAGAATTTCTCTCATCCAAAAACAGCTTGAAGAAATTTTCATGAAGAAGAACGATGTTGTTACTTTGTTGAGGTATTTATACAATTTTTGACAAAATGCATCTGGTAGTTTTAATGAAAAATATTTTTTCTGATAATAATTTTGATTAGTTTGCACTTGTTTATTAATTAATAAATTTTCCAAATTCTGAATATCTTTTGTTTACTTACATTTTACCTGCAATAATCGAACATCAATTAACACCTTTTTATCACCAGGCCAAATATTAAAAAAAAACATTTTTGTATATATATGTAATACAATTGTGATTACCTTATTTTTCATTAATTAGATAAGGTTTTAATAATAAATAGAAATGTAGCTATGCCCTATAACTAATTTGCCTTTATAAATTTTATAAAAATAAAAAAAATTTCAGGAATTTTAATTAGCTAAATTTAAATTATCTGTTTTTCAGAATTTTCTAGAATCTTAGCTAACCCTTTCTGCACACATATACGTGTGCCTTTAATAAATTTAATAAAATAAATTTAATTCTTATTAAACTTTAATAAATTTTTTATAAAATAAAATTTAATTTTTTTCTAAAATAAAATTTAATTTTTTTCTATGACAATATTTAAAAAAAAAAAAATTTAAATTGACATCGAGCATATATATATAGTTTCATAGCCCTCCAGCCAGAAGACAAAAAAAAAACAAATAAAAAAATATTTTTGCTTATTCAAGTGGTCAATCAGCCTGACTCAGTTTAATGTTTGTGTAAAAATATATTAGTAAATGAATTTGTAATAAAAAAAACTTATAAAATATACAGGGGATACAGCAATTTTATGAAAAGAAAAAAACTGACTAAGGACAAAGTTTGAGGTTTTTTTTAGCCCTTCTTAAATCTGGTGATTTGCCTGGTGTCTGCCTTGTATTTTGGCCTAATTCTAGGTTAAAAAATCTACATTCTGGTAGGCAACTGTGTGCAGCTTAGACAGTTCTATCCTTGATGCATCCTTAACAGGAATACCAAAGCCAATGCTGGGGTCCAATCTTGGTGAGTTAGTTTTCTCTTTATCTGACAGTTTCTTTGGTGGAACGCTACCTTGGCAGCACACTCTTTCTTCAACTTTTTTTTGTAGAGACTTCATGCAGCCAGAGTAAAAAATAAACAAAGATGAGTATTATATATTTTCCAATCAACTGTTGTACATTATATTTGTAAGATATAATCTTAGGGTGGGTTTGATTTTGGGATAATTCTGTTCTAATAAATCAAGTGGGTGCTGAAAATTTTGCATTCATTTAATTAGAATATGGGATGGCTTTTGCACATTTATTCCCTGTTCTTCTTTAACAATGTAAAAGAAGATTACATGAGGCATCCTTGGTTTTAGGAAAATTTGGAAGATAGTACTACTTTGGTACCTTGTCATTGTTATCAAAATTGATGGTAATACCCCCAGCTGATTATGGCATAAAATGAACTTTTTTAAATAAGCATATGATAATAGGGATGACCAGATTTAACATCCATGAATCAGTGTTCCATATTCCATTCTATTTTTTCTTGGACATCTATCTTGATCTCTTCTCTATGTCATTTTTTATCTTTTTTTGCCAAGTATCATCTTCTATTTTTGTAAGGTCATATTTGTGACAATCATCTTGTATGAGGTATATATTCACATTAATCTTGTTCTGAGTCCTTTCTGGCAATAATGTTCATTTCCTGCTCATCCTTTTCCATTTCTAAGGATATTTTTGTTTTGATGTTTTGTATTTTTATTTGTCTATCCTTCTGGGACACTTTCATTTCAGTAATCTTCCTTTCATTTTTTTTCTACCCTTGGGCCTCTTTTTTTCATTGTGTTCAATGTCTGTTCTAATTCTATGATAAAGTTTTTGATTACTTCTATATAGAAAAAAATTGTGCTTTGTTATAGATTGACCATTCTTTTTCAATTTGAAAATACAATTATAAACTATAATAACAAGTCAATGATTGACTTTTAAAACAAGCCTGACAAATGAAAAAAAATTTTTTGTGACTTTCTATTGATATACATAAATGTGTTTAAATTATATAAACATACTCTCATAAACTTCTAACAAGCATTTGTGTCCAAAATACCACAAAACAAATTATATTTACTAATTAATGTATAAGCTTCTAAAAGAACTACTTTCTCATGTATATGCTTCTAATAATTATGTCTTATTTAGGTACCATGAGATAAAATAAATTTTTTATCTTAGTACACAAAAAAACCCTCTCTCAATTTATAAAAATTCAAAAGAATTGATCTCAGAGGTATGTGGACAGTGTAATTCTCATATCTCATCTTGCTGGTGCTATATTATATATATATATATATATATATATATATATATATATATATATTTGTAATGGTCAGATATGTATAGTCACTAAAAATAATCTTAGAAACCAAGAAATTATCACTAACTCACATGTCTGTGTGTCATATCAATATAAACATTACCACAGACAATACAAAATCAAACCTCATTACCTATGCCCACGGGACAATTTCCATGTGACAATTGCATCTAATGTTAGGGAGATACAGAGACTCTTAAAGCTATACAAATACTAACTGTGGTAAACAAGACACAAAGATGAGAGATAATGTATGCATAAATAAATTTATTAGTGATATTAACAAAAAAAATTAAATCAAAATGAATGTAAAGTTTAAATAGCTAGATTTACAGATTATATTGAGTTAGTTGCTAAAAGAAAATTAATTAATAACTAAACAGTTAATTACCACTAATTATATCAAATGGAAGGATTGTAAGTTATATGTCTTAATAATCATCAGGGCGGACTTCTATGATGGGTTAACTTCTTAATTCACAGTCATTAATAGATGGCTGCAATAGTCTTAAAATTATGGCTGACTGATTTTGTTCTTTGCATTTTTCATTAAAGATTGTGTAGAGTTGAATAGGTACATTGATCCAAAGAATGCCAAATATATATGTGCATTTTCCAGAATATATTTAAACATTTCTGGATTTAAAGGGGCATAAAAGTCTGTTCTTGTTTTTTAAGCAAATTGATTCTTTAATATTAAAATTTTTTGTGAAATTTATCAGTTCCAAATGGACACAAGTTAATCCATCATTGACATTACAAGTAAATGGTAGGGCTTGACTCTTCATGAGTTGCTACTGCTGCCCTAATTTTCAATATACAGACCATGAAGATAATTTGAATGGGAAAAACATTTTTGAATCATGAATTAATTCAAAATTGTATTTAATCCAATAAAAAACTAGAATATGTATCAAATTGGAAATAGATACTAATGTGATTTAGTTTACTACTGATGCCAGACCAGCAAATTTTTGAAAATGCTTTTATATAGATAGTATAAGCTACTATTTTATTTTTTTTCTCATAAACACTTAAATTTCTTAAAGTGACTAAAACAAAGTGCAACAATTAAAAATGCTAAACAGTTGCCTCTAGAGTCAAAAAATACAAAAAGAAACAATTTCTCTGCTAATGTTCTTTAATATTTTTTTTTATCTCTTCTACAGTCTTAAATTTTTTTAATTTTAAATTACATTTAAAACATTTGTTTCTTTTATAATTTAAAACATTTATTCCTCTCATAAATATTAAATACTTTTTTATATTTTAAAGTTGAATAAAGAAATTGAGCTGTTTGTAAACCTATAATGATTAAGTTAGTGAAGCAGAAAAAAAATTTATAACACAAATTATCCTAGAATATTTACTGAACTGAATATATTTCATAAGTTTAATGGTCTATGAGTAGCATACACATATATGTATATCCATGAAAACAGTCCACTCCTAAACAATACCAAGAATTCAATCTGTTTATTGTCAAGGCAACATTTTTATTGTGATCAAGGTTGATACCCATCTTTATCTAAGTTCTTATATGTGTATATAGACACTAAAGATTGGCAGTTGATTATTAAAGTATATAATTAAAAAAATAAACTTCATTACAAAGGCAAATGTAACTTGTAACATACATACAGATATGTATGTATGTACCCATATGCAATTAACATAATTTTAGGGTTATTTTAAATAAATTTACAGCATATACATAATATATATATATATATAAAGCTATTTCTGTAATGTGGCTACTACATTATAAACAAAATAAGAAAAAATATACAATAATATATGTGCAAATATGTATATAAAATTATTAAATCATCTGTAAACTTCGTAATACAGAATTAGAGTTTTAAAAAAGGTTTACTTATGTACAAAATATTTTATTTATTTTTTCTATTGCTGTTTGCAAATTTTGGTTTGTTTTCTCAGATAATGTTACAACCTGGCACCAGGGAAATTTATTTGATTTTATCAGCAGCCATCAATCTGAATATTATAAAGCAGAACTTAAAAAAGTATCACAAGATCATAACATTTTTTCAAATTTATACATTTAGTTTATCTTAAAAAATAAATAATATTTTTATATCTATTGGTTAAAACAGAACAGCATAAAAATAATTATTTTATTTGGTAAAGGAGCTCAGTTTAATGTTCAATGTCTTTTGTTTAATCATTTTAAAAAAAGCATATATGGTAAAGCTGCTATATATGATATACAAAAAAATACAATTACATAAACAAATTCCCCCACCCCCCTAAGGGGGGGCTTTTTTGGCCCTAGAATATTATTAGATGATTTAAAAAATTTTATTTAACAAATATTAAAATTGATATATTTAGTAAATGTTTACACTGAAGCTTCACCAATTTTATATTTCAGAATCATGTTTTAAAGAAACTTTAAAATTCATAACTTTAATAAATTTTACAATACTGAAGCAGCCATTTATAATGTCTGGAAACACCACATATAATCACATTTATTAATAATGTTTCCTTGGGTTGTGCTCAAAATGCATACCTTTTATTCTTTATTATGATTTGGTACAATATTTTATATAATAAAATATTTTCTAAACATAAAATTAAAAGTTTTATTAAATTAAAGAAATATTAGAAAATATTTTTCTTATGAAATAAAATGAGTTATTGATTTAGTAGTGACAAAAAAACAACTGCCAGAATTCTGGTACTACTTCACAATGCTTAAAGATTGAATAGTTTAATGGAAAATCTGCTACAGTTCTTGCACTGCTGAGAATCTGAAATAAATAAAAGTAAGCAGAGTAAAATCATCAAAACAACTAAAGAGGTCACTCTGTTAATAATGAGACTAATAAACATCACAACTCATAGTTTTGTAGTTAAGTGGAGATAAAAGGTGGTTGCTAGAGGGTTGCATTAGATCCTAAGATCTAGATGCAGTGCTCTCAGATCCAAGGCTCCTCACTGATGAAGGCCACAAGCCAGAAACTAGTCTGGGATATTGGATGAGTAGACACTATATGGGGATTTTATGCACAAGCCTTCTGGCATTCATTGTTTTCTCTAGCTTGCTGTGTGTGGCAATATGTATAGTGAGTTTTGCCTGTTTTAATAATGAGACTACTATTTCATTTTCATAGGATAAAAATATTACTCCAAAAAAAGGATATTGTCAAGAGCATGCTTAATTATAATAAAAGTCTGGCATTTGCTATTCATTTTATTTCAAAGCCTTTATTACAACTACTTTTTTGAAAAAATGTGAATGAATGAACACACTTTCTCAATTTTATTATTAATATCCACATTTTTTAAAATTTCATTTATGCTATAATCTTAAGACATATATGCATACTATATAAAGAAAAATAATGCAAGTGTTTAATAATATTGTACAAATACAATTCAAAGTTAATACATACTTTATTGTAATTTAACATTATCAACAAAACATAAACTATTACATACAGTGTACAATGGATAAGAGAACAAGGAGCAAAATATATTGGATATTATGAGATGTCCATCACTTACTTACAAATTTCACTAAACTCCAAAATGCCTTATAATTAACCATAAACGGTTTTTTACTTTATGAACAAATAACACACACACACACACACATATATATATATATATAAACTTTTATGTATATCTACATATGTGGTCTGGAAATATATAAAACAGATTCATGTTGAAAAAAAAACAATTGTTAGATTTGTTTTGTTTCTCTTGAAAGGATAAGATTGGTGATTGAGAGGTCAGTGACAGCTGCTTTACAAGCAATTGTCCCAGGTTAGCAGGTTCGCTTCCTGGCTGATGCTATGACACATGAGAAAAAAAAGATAAGCTGTCAGATTTCTTTGAATGATAATAATTATGAATTCAAGCTGAGTAAAAAAAGTCATTTGAAAGGCTACTCAATTAAAAACACTGCACACAATTTTCAGTAAATTATATATGTATAAGATTCTTAAAACAGAGAGGTTGGAATTAAAGCAAAACTATATTGTAAATATAATTATATGTTGGACTATTTACATCATCTAATATTAAATGTTTAATTTAAATTTTTCAAGTACATTCAACTGCTAATAATAACATGTAGGTTATAACATAATGTTTTGAATGTTTTTTCAGGTAACAGTAATAACATGGGACTTGAACCTGGATTTTTAGATTTGTGAATATTGAATTATGGTGATGCTCTAAAAGAGCCAGCTACATCTGATGAAGAGGGGGAAATAATATCACTCAATATATTGTGTTATATATAAAAGTGTGCTATTGCTAACAGTTGAATGTATTTTAAAAATTTAATAACTAAAACACACAGGCTTATTATATACCTGTGTCTATATATGTAATATATAGGGTATATGAGCACAGACTTACACATGACCCACCACTCTCCACACTATCTCATAACACTGATACCCTTGAACACATATATGTTGAAAAGATAAATAATCATCAATACACGTATTTCATGCTAAACCAGCAATCATCATTTGGTCCAGATTAGTGCTCAGATATATATTAAGATATCCAAACCTCATACTTTAATGGTTAGGCTTCAATCTACTCCACACTCCAACTCTTCAACCACCCATCTAATTGAAAATCTGATGATGGAATGCTCAAAGGCCACCCTGAGGCCGAGATTCTTGTCACGTCAAGTGTATCAGTGTTATGAGATAGTGTGGAGAGGGATGGGTCGTGTAAAAGTCTGTGCTCATATACCCTATATATTTAAAAATTTAAATAAAGTTTGTATTTTTCTAAAGATATTTAATACTTAATATTAGATGATGAAAATAGTAATTACTATTCCAATGCCACCATTACATATGAGAAAGATAAAAGTAAATAACTTATGTTTAAAATTAAAAAATTCAGATATATTAATCTTTAACTGAGGTTTAAAGTTTATATCTGTGCTAGAGATTATCTCTAGTTTAGTAAATGAATAGTAATAATCATTATTGTATTTATCTGAGATGGGTGGGGTCAAAGTTGTGAGTGTTGACAGTTTGTAAATAAAAATGTAACAATAAACACTACGTTGTATGTAGCTTTATGATATTGAAATAAGTTTAGAATCTGTATTTGGATTATCATAATAATTTAACAATATTTAACTCAATAAGTAATTATTAATAAAAATGATATATCTGCAGGAAGGATTGTAATCATAATTAAAGCTTATTAATAGTTGTATGCTTGCAGCTTAAGTCAGGTATTAATTCTAATCCCAGATAACTATTAAAATATTGAAAGAAATTTAAGCACTTAAATCCTGTTTTGGAAAATATGATTTTATTAGCAATTAACATTAACAAAACATACATTGTGATGGTACAGACTACAAGGAGTACACAAGGATATATAATAAAAATATATGGAGGTGATGGAAAACATCATATCACAATCTATAAGCATGAACAAAAATCAGCATTGGAAGCAATATAAATAATTAAAAGTTATGCTATGGCATCACTAACAATGATCATCTTGAGTTATCAGTCATTCTTTATAGCAGGAATTAAAGCAGGTTGCTATAAAATTGGTTAATCATTATTTAGGCAATGCTATTCTTGGAACATAATATAAAAGCTATCAATATTTAAACTGCATGCACATAAATAAATGAATAATTACAATAATCAAAATATTTTTTAAAATGCTGCAATAAATATATCAATGTTGATCATCATCAATGCTCTGGGCTATCAGGTATTAGAAGTATACAGGCTATCTATAATTCTAATTATCAAGTCTATAAATTACAATAAAGCATGTTAATTTTAAAGATACTATGTAATTCTGTATCATCCAAATAATCCTGGAGAGAACATATGGATGTCCACAAAGATATGTACTTACACACATATATATGAACTACTATAATTATCTAAACTAGCTTGAGATTGCAAAAACATTTATCAGTGTGATAACGTACAAGAGCAAATATACACATATAAAACTTAATGTACTCAGGTATTACATAATTTCACTGGAATAACTTAAAACAACAAATTCTTTAATTTAGAAATAATAAAATGAAAAATCTGTTAAGTATTCTACAATACAATTAAATGATTCTAATTATTTCCATAAATTTATAAATAATGAACTATACATGTTAGCATTATCTGAATTTTAGTTTACTCATACATAAATTGTAGATGGTGTTAAATAAATACATATATGTATATACACACACATTTAACAATATAAAAAATTCCAATCATTAATAAACCAATATATAAATAATGAATAATATCTAAACATATGTTAAGTACACGGATAGATTAGTGCACACACTGCAATATAATATATAAATAATATTTGATTTGTTAATAATAATTTTATTAAATCTATATATATTAACATTCTATTTTCACAATCTGTAAATAATTAAATGTTAAAAGTATCGATAAGAGTACTCCTATGCTTGTTTTAATATAAGAATCAAATATTTATACTAATTTTAAACATTTTCATCAAGCTATTAATGTAATTGTAAAGAAAAGCCTTTAAAAATATTACCAAAATTACCCTTTTATTTATTTTTGCTATAATATCTTTTATAAATCCAATTTATCCAACCACTTTGAACTCTTTTTAGCAAACATCTTTTGTTATACATATATGCATACACAATCTTACATTGTGACTGTCCTGCAGTCTTCTTCAAAGCTATGATATAATAAACAAAATAAATTAAAATACATAACTACATAAATAATACCATAAAAATGTAAACAATAAAAAACTAAAAACAACATAAAATATATAACAAAACCCAATAAAATAAATAAATATGATTAAACCCAAATAAAATAATCCAGTTAATATAAAATAAAGTATATTTGGATTTAATTATATTTATTTCAGTTTCATTATGTTTTATAATATATTTTATGTTGTTTTTAGTTTTTTATTGTTTACATTTTTTATGGTATTATTTAAATAGTTATGTATTTAATTTTATTTTGTTTATTATATAACTCTGAAGAAGACTGCAGAACAGTTGAAACATTAGTGTATGTGTATATATGTACAATAAAAGGATTTTGCTAAAAAGTGTTCAAAGTGGTTTGGATAAATTGAATTTATAAAAGTCTTTAAAATTAAAAGAAACATTTATTTTTAAAAGTCCAGTTTGAAAGTTCTTTTAAAACTCTTTGATTTTTGTTTTCTCCATTTACAAACATTAAAAAAAGGTGCTTTTCTCATGTAATTAAGCGATTTTTAGTGAATATTTTAAAAAAAAATTATCAATTGCAGGCTTCTTGGTGGTTCTGCAGTGTCACCTGGTGGCTCGTCCAGTATGTGAGAAAAGCACCAAAATTCTGAATTTATTTTGTAAACTTCAAAACAAAATCTTTCATAAATAAATAAAATTCTAAGAATGCTTCTAGAGACAAACTGGTAATCTACTTTATTTTCTTTCCATATTTTTCTTTTAACTGGACAATTTATTCATCAGTTGTTTACTTTTATAATAACTCAATATTGTAGGATTTATTTTTTTTCTTGGTCAATAATAAGAAATTGATTTTCACTAGTGGCAAATTTAATATTCAAAATCACAAGTCATTATTAATATATATATATATTCAATTGATTAGTTAGTTTCTCCCATCCATGCATCATATCTTTATAAAATAGATATCACACATAGACAATATATATATGACTGGAAATAACATTTCATTTGCACTTCTCATGCAAATATAAAATAGTGTCAATATAAACATAATATTGGAGTCTTAAGATTAGTAAGATGGTTTCTTATTCATGTCTGTGATAGAACAATAAGCTAATTGGTTATTATCATGTTCAGGATAACATATATAAGATAATTAGCAGTCATCAACTCCATTTAACTTTTATAATTTGATAGATTGCAAGTCAGGGAAATTGACTACTTATATTTGGGTTTTGAATCATATCAAAAAAGGCATCTATACTTTTATAAAAATTAAACTCAACCACTATGGAAACCAACAGAAAACTGATTTTATATACTGTAATCTAATAATATAATAATAATCAGTTTATCTAAACTATTTTTTATAATCTAGGTAAAAGAATCTAAAAATAGAATAATTAAATAAGTTATATTTTCATTATGGACTGAACTGATGTGTCAGCTATGAGTTTTTAATTTTAACTCACTCTCTAGCTGCTATTTTTAATATTACTTTGCCAATTTTCCTGAGAAAAAACTACTTAATGATGCTGCCACCATAATAATTTTTTACAACTAATAAGTAATATTTAACTTTAGCATTATAACAATGAGATAAACCTTGTATTTCAAGGCACACATTGGTTGTTTCTTGTTCTTCACACAAGAGAGCATATGTTAATGATTTTGATATTTCTATTTTTCATTTTGATTTTCAAAGTGAAAATGTATGTTTTAGAAACTTTTTTTACACATTTATTTTATTTCTCATAAAATATTTGTGAAATTATAATTATTTTAGAATAATAATTCATATTTTTGTAGAAAAAAATAGCTTTTACACAAAGCACAGTGACAATAACATGCAACTGTAATTTATAATTGGATGACAAACATACATTTTTTCTTTACTGCTGTAAATTATTTTTATTAATTATAAAAAGGAATTTATTTTTTAAAAAACTTTTGTTTACTTTAATAATCTGATTAATTATTAATTCATATTTTAGAAACTAAACTAAAATAAATAGAGTTTTAAAAGATAAATAGATTTTAACTGCTGATTCTGTAATTGACCAATCAAAAATTTGGTATTTTAATTCAGTCTTCCAATATGAATTATGTACTAAGAAAGAGTTGATAATTTAATTAGATTATACTAGTTTTTAATGTGCATTTATTGATGTTAATTAGTTTCTTAATCTTTTAATTAAAACATTATGGGATTAAAATCATTCTGTTTTCCAAAATTATTATTATTTTTTGGTTCCATTGAAATATTTTGTTTTTGTCAACATTAGAAAGGTCAAATAAATTGAATGAAAATGCTTGTATTAAATAATCACTTTTTTATTCTATTCGACTATTAATAATTTATAGTACTTTAAATATCAAATTTTTTATTTAATTATTGTTTTGCTACTCTAGGCTACATGAATTTGGTAGTTGTTCATTTCTATGTTTTTTCAAACCTTATATACATGTATGCACATACACTACTATATTATATCCATGAGGTCAATTTTGTCTCAATAAATATACACTGCATTCATATACAATGTTAATCAACTGCAATGTTCATGTATTAAAATTCAAGGCTAAATCTCCAAAGTGATCATTATTAATAATAATTGATAAGACCTTTTACTGCAGCTTAAAACAATAGATTAAACAGTAAAATAGGCCATTTTTATTGCATCCCATGTACATATGTAGAGTGATGTCTAAAACTCTCCTGGCTAAAGGAGTATTTAAGCAATTAAGACAATAGATTAAAAAATAAAGCAGGCCATCTTTTATGGCACCTTATATACATATGTAGAAGGATATCTAAAACCCTTTTGGCTAAAAGAATGAGTGTTAGATCAATTAAGAATTATTTTACAAAGTACATTTTTTAATTGATTGAATGTCTAGTTTGCAAAGCAGACATTTTTTTTTATTTCTAAACTTTGTCAACAAATTATCAAAGGATGAAATATTTAATGTTGTATGTGTATTTATGATGAATTTTCTACTTGAAGCGAATTGAATAATTAGACAAAAGAATACTGAAACCAAATACCACTTGATCATCATTAGAGGTAATTTACTATTGCTTGTCAACTTAATGCAGTACATTATAGTTAAGAAACATTCTATATTTAAAGATTAACAATTATACAATGGCAATCAAAAATAAGTGAAGATTAATGATGATATAAAATGATTTATCCTAATTTTTCATTATGTAAAATATATCAAATATTACAATTAAATTTACAAATGCAAAACATTTTACAACTACTCATATGACAATATTAAATTTAGATAAATATATTAAGAATTATCATTAATAATTTATTAATCCAGTGATAATCATTAACATATTTATCTAAATATGATGTCAAATTAATTATTGCAATAAATTTGAAACTTATATATTAAGTTATAATAATATGAAAAATGTTAACAAAAATGATGAATGATGGGAAAAGTTATGACTGAGCTAAATAAAGAGTGATTGTTTAGCAAAAATACATCTTGGGAATCTTATAAAGAAAAAATGACCACCGAAATCATTAAGTTAAAATTCAATTTAGTTGAAAATTTTAATAACAAGCTGAATAGGGAGAAATTCATTTCCACAATTCTTAGAGCTCACAAAGATAAAGGCATATCGAGAGCAGAATATTATAGGATTTATCCTTCTGCTACCAGGCCACCTAGAATGTTTGCTAATTCTAAGCTACATAAACCCCAAGAACCTTTAAGACTTATGTTGGATTTTGGAGGTGTGCACTATTTCGAAACGGCCAAGCTGGTAAATCAGTGGTTAGTTGACTATGTGGGTTTTGGTGACTTCACCATCAAATCTTCATTTGAATTTGTTAGAAGAATCAAGGATATATTAATAGATCAGAATTTTGTAACTGCAGCCATGGACGTGACCGAATTATATGGATCGATTAATAGGAAATGGTCAATTGAAATCATCCACAAAGAATTAATAAATAAGCATTGCCCAAATGAGCGCATAAACTTCATTTTATCCTTCCTCAACTGGTTGGACAATAACATCTTTACAACTTTTGAGGGTCGTTGGTATGATATGAAAGAAGGTTGGCCTATGGGTCTTCCCCTAAGTGGAATAATATCCAGCATCTTCTTAAACTTTTTTGAAAAACATACCATTGTTAAACACACCGCTAACGTTGCTGGATTAATTTACGTGTGCTATGTAGACGATGTATTTATGGCAGCACCAAAAAATGTAATTGTCAATATTCAAAATGAATTACAACTACAATCTAAATTGATCATAAACACCACTTGGGAGAATGAGGGGCAGAAGCTTAAATATCTGGATTTGCTGGTCCATAGAGAAAACAGAGATCTGCATTATAGTATGATAGTTAAACCCCTTGAGATCCGAGGCTTTACTCACCCGAAATCCATGTCACCTACTGCACATAAATTCGCAGGGCTCAATGCGTTTTTATTTAGAAATCAAAATTTATGTAAATTTGAAGCCGATAGAAAGACCAACATCGCAATTTATATAAATGATTTGCTTAGCGTAGGTTTCAGCTACAGATCAATTGCAAAGAAAATTAAGCAATTTCACAGTAAACTAATAGCTAACCACAAAAATAAGGATAAGCCTCAAATTACACTCCCTTATATTCCCAAAGTATCACAACAGATAATAAAGACTCTAACTGGGGAATTTAAGGTTGGTTTTCGTACTCCCCCTAATTCTAACAGACTCATTAATAATTCAAAGGATAGAACAGACCCATCTCAAACACCCCAGGTGATCTACAGCATGTCATGTCCACAGGCCGGATGCAAAGCCATATACTATGGGGAAACTAAGGCCACTGTTCACAACAGAGCAGCTCAACACTTGTATAACTATAGAAGAGCAAAGAAGAACAGCGATAACTTTTCAATATTTCTGGAACATGAAAAGCAGACTGGCCACGTGTTCGAACCAGGCAACCCCAGGATTGTATGCCCTGAAACCAACGACTGTAAGAGAAAGATCAAAGAGGCGTACTTTATTGTTTGCGACAACAATTCTATCAATAGACGTGACACGTGTTTTTCCATTTCAAAAAAATGGTCAAACTGATTTGCATTTACATTTGCATATTTGTTATTTAATAACACTACGTAAAGATTTATTACGTTCGTTGGCCATGAATATGAGGGCAAACCTCGAAAGCGCTTGGCCCATTTAATAGTTTTATGCGAAATTTGTTTTGTTTATTTGGAAGCTTCTTCGTCAGCGAGTAAATCATTTTTAGGCTATATCTTTATATTGTAATATTGCAGATAGTGGTCAACTTTGATCGTGTCAAAATTTTTAAAATAAATAAATTTATAATGGTGAAATGAGAAGAATATTTTTTTTTATATTTTTTACAATAATAATTATTAATTGATTTAAAGATTTTCATTTTTTGAATGATAATATAAAAATTCCAAACACATTGTAAATAAGAAAATGAATATTTATAGTTTGTTAAGGTTAGTTATAAAAGAGAAAAAGTATAAAAAATATAAAACAAATATTTTTTTCCTCTCTTCAGTAATTTCATTTATCTATTAGTTTTAAATTTTTTAAAAAGTAATGAGATAAATTAATAAAATTCTAAGTTGTAGTTATCAGTTTTAAAAACATAATTCATTTAATATCTTATCTCTTTTCTTTGCACTTATAATTTTAAACATATAAATGTTCAGATATTTATAAAGAAAATGTAGACATGTTATTTAAAAAATTGGCTTTATTTATGCTGAGCATAGAAAAGTAGGAAAAGATAAGGTTTTAACATTTTGTAAAAATGTTTTTTTATTTAAAGTTCAATTTTCTTTTTTTCTTTATCTCTCTAAAAATATATATTTTACAAATCAAAGTGTAATTAAAGGATTATACTGTTTTGGTAGTTAAAAAATCAAAATAACTACAGATGAATTTTAATAATTATGATTAGAATTTCTTAAATTAAAAAGGAGGGAACTGGACTGCTTTGTAAAAGTAGACTCAATTGGTCAGGCTTTGATTCTGTTACATCTGAGATAATATGTGATTAGATTAATATAAGGTCATTGCAAAAAATAAAATATGTGGGTAAATTCAATATCTAGTCTAGTCAACAATTCATTTTGTGATCCAGATTTTGAAGATGAAGAGCAATAACAATCTCACTGTTGAGAAGAACAATGAGAATTTGACTTTTTAACATCACTATTAGTTTTAAAAAGTTTCCTAAAATAAATTTGGAAAAAAACATGTACTAAGTTTGACCTATATGTTAAACATCACCAAATTTAACCATGTAGCCTGTTTACTATAAGAAAATGTAAAAGATGCAGAATGCCTTTGGGAGAAATCTGTGACAAGCTTAGCAGTGCATCCAAAAATGCCTTCAAATTATTATATTAAAAAATGGATAAATTCAGCCTGTATTTACCTGAAAATTATATTGTAAAATGGATAATTTTAACTGTATTTACCTATTCTACATCATCACAGTGGAAATTTGAAACTACATAAAAAAAGTTAATGGAAGAACTTCTAAATGTTTAATCTGAACATATGGAGTAACCAGAATGAAATGCTGACCTGGAAAGAAACTTAAAATGGTGAATTCAAAAGGATTCAAAAAATTGAAGCCACAGTAATATATAAGGTATCGTAAGTATGCACATCTACATTTACAAATAATTTTTCATGTAAGTAATCATTTTAGTATAGGTAATAATGAATAATTTTATTTAAGTTTTAGTTGTTAAAACATGTCTTTTTTTATTTTCCCTTCAAAATATGTAAAAAGAGTATGGTATTTTTCCATTTTCATAAAAAAGGAGAATACGATTTTAATTATTCTTAAATTTTATTTTTACTGTAAAATGTTTTCCAGTTTTAATTATTGAAAAGAAAAATAATTATTGTTAAAGTAAAGGTTAATTAATTTAATTAATAAAAATCAACTGGATTTGCTATAGGAAATTGTTTTTTGGCAAAAATGTATTAGACTTGAAATTATTATAGTGTTATATATTTTCTGAATTTATTAATTTATTAATTAATTTCATTAAATAATTGTTTAAAAAACAAGTTTTAGTGTCTTTGTTCATCCAGCTATTTGTTTTATAAATTGGCAGTGTTGTGTGACTTGATTTCATTATAGTGTTGTTTTTAAGAGATATGTAAATTATCTCAGTAAGACTATTTAAATTAAGATAGATTAAGCATATACATTTATATTTTCTTTTGAGATTTTTTGATCCTGAGCCAGTTCTAGAGCAATAACAATTTATATATATGTGGGGTTAGGGTGTTAGTGTTTGAATGTCAAGATAATTCTCTGGATGATGAGAAGAGTAAGATCATCTTTAAAATCAATTCATTACATTTTATTTACATTTACAAATTAGTTTAGAGTTGTTCTATACATTCATGGTTTCATATGGCCAAAATATTGACGATCAGCATGTTTCAGGATCCCAGTATTATTTTTATGATATATATTTTAGCACTTAAGTTTGTGCATGCATCTAATTGTTTTATATTATGCAGTAAGTTTGGCATCAGCTAGAAGATTGCTTCTTTTCTCTTGATGCTTAAGTTTTCAAAAATTTATTGACAAAAAATATATTTTGAAATGATTTTCTCAAATAATGAAATTAGATGATTAATTATAATGTGAGAGAAACGCAGATATGATTATAATTTTAAAATCAGACAATATCTTTATATACAAAATAAAACATCTGTTACAAAAGTCGGTAGACGAATTTCATCAATTGTAGACAAATTGTCGTCTTTCAATACCACAATCATGATGCAATCTCCATAAAACTATTTATTAATGTAAAAATCTTCATTATAGTTTCATTATTTAAAATTATAATTAGTTACATATATAAATTTTGTTTAATTAAAATTCTAATTATTTGCAATCTCAGATTTTATTTGTAATATTGTAATAGCTTTTTTAAAAAAACGAAAAAAATAACAGTAACTTCTGTTCTTTTTTTTTAAAAGTTTAGAGAAATTTTTATTAATAATATTTTTATTTAATTTATTATTCAATGTGGAAAAAACGTTTATGAAAATAATGTGATTAAAAACACTTTAAAACAAAATGAGGCTCATTTTATTGGACTTTTAGTCATTAAAAATTTTCTGCTTAAAATAACTTTTTTTTAAGAATCTAAAATTATAAACGAATTTCAATATAATTTATTAAGTCTAAGAATGCAAATTATCTTTGTATCTATTATATCTGTAGTGTAATTTAATTAGCTGACTAATTATAAAAGTACATTAAATATATATATATTGGAGATGTTAAATTCTGATTTTAGTTCAAACCAGTTTTATTGTCAGAAGTATGGTTATTAATATTCACTTAACTTATCTAGTATATATAGTAAAATTCACTTCAATTTAATACTGAAAGTAACAAAGATAATTTAAAATAATAATAAAAAAATTGATTAGTGATATACTTATTCTGTCAAAATATAAAACATATGATCTTAATCTACAAATTATAAAGACATAAGAATCATTTTATACTAAGCTGTTGGATAATGTAATTCAGATAAGCATTATATTGATTATCACAACTTCGGATTATATTTACTTTCTTTGAAATTAACTTTCCATTTATTTTGTTTAATAGTCTGTTGTTTGGTCACCTGATAAAATTTTCATTATCCTAATTGCTGTGTCCTGAGGGTATCTAAAGACTAGTCAGGGAGCTAAACAAATAACTGAAATATTTCGAAATGTATATATAACAAAGATTTAGTTAATAACAATAATATTCGGGTAAAAACAACATAAAATGATAATAGTTTATTAATATTTATTCACTATTTATTTTCCTCAGGTGAAAAATAGTCTTCTTTCAGTCATTATTATATTCGTGCTTTCAAATCAATTGTCTTTTTTTTTAAAGTGTCATAGCATCGGCCGGGACGCGAACCCGCAACCCGGGCAACTGCCTGCTAGTGCAAGGCAGTCGCGCTGACCTCTCGACCACCAATGCAAGACTAATCAATTGTCTCTTTAAACACAGATAAGCATATATAACTTGACATAGAATAAAACTATTAGAGTTCGCAATAATAGTGCTTACATTGGCACTCACAATTTATACGTTATATACTAATCATCTGTTACCAAGTTGTCTCTTGCAGTTTGATTAAGCATCAATTAATTACCCTTTGCTATTAATAATGTTTTCCATTCATGAACAGAACACGTGTTGCTTCTCGCTTGCAGCTATAGTCAATCTACTAGTATATCATTGACCACTCTTTACTACTGATCTTTTATCACTTCAAATCACTAACTTTAATCCCGTCTAACAATTTTAGCTGCTTCTTCTCTCTTCATTTGCAATGGAAAATCTTAATATTTGATCAAATTTATATGCGACTGGCTTTATTTGCATACAATTCTATTCTAATTTAATCTACAATTTAGGACATATTTCAAGAGAATTTCTACGGTAATTTTCTCCAATAAAGACAATGTTATTAAAGTGAAGAAGTCTGTGTATATTTATAAAAATAAATAATCCTTTATTTACACATATGGTTTTATACATGTGGACATTTCAGTAATATAGACTCAATAGGAGAAGCACGTTACCTTATAATTAACATAACATTTATTTTTATTTCTTACAATTAGAATCGTGATCAGAAAGAATTAATGTTTATATTGCAGCATGGTGAAAATAATATTCCTGGTCATTTAAGAATAACACAAAACTTTATAATTTATAAATGCAAATATATAAAATAACATTTCAAATACAGAATATATCTTATGTTTAACTATGATAGTTAACATTAGTTACAGATTTAGCTGTTAGCATTAACTGCAAAAGCTTGGGAAGAATTCTGTGACATCTCTTTGGGATCCTGACACTTTCAGCCTGCATATGGCTTGCCTCATATGCAGATAAGGTGATGACTGTAATTAGAAGGTTCCACTTCAGAATTGAGCATGTTTTATTGCTTGAACAATATTGCGGACAACATACATACTGGTGTTTAATAGGTGACAGTTGTTTTGACTTGCATTATCTGTTCTCCCTCTCAAATGAATCTATATAGTAAGATGTCCATCCATACTGAAAAGTATTGGGTCTGTTATGCTATTAGCTTGTTTTTCTTTTATTGCTTTTCATTGGTTTGTTTTAATGTAACTTGAATCTGATCTAAATAAAATTGTAGTACGGGCAATCCATTGAAAGTGTCTGCTGAATTAGGATGAATTCACAAGATCCCCCCCCCAGAAAAATTTAGTGTTTAAATATATAATCCTTAAGATAGCTTGGTGGATATTTAGTTTATCTTCCTGCTTCCTCTTTGTTTCTGATCTCATGATCAGCACAGATTTTTTTTATCTGGTCTGGATTCTTGGTCTGGATTTTTTATCTGTTCTGAATAAATTCTCTATTGTTGCATGGTGTTCAACCAACTACAATATGCAAACATTTTATGTTATGACTGTTTCAGAAATTTATTTGGGGGTTCCTTTGAACATATTGCATAGGAGTCAAGTATTTATCTACATTTTAGCAATTTTACTATTGTTTTCAGGAACATGTTGATTAAGCCCAAGGACTGACAGATCTATCCTAAGGTACAAACCCAGTTTATTATCAATAACTTGTAGCTAGTCTTTTTAATTTTGTAATATTTGTGAGTTGGTTAACTTTAATCTCTATATATAACAAGTGAGTGAACCTGTTGTAGCTTATTAGATCACTGTGATTACCAGACAACACAACCAAAAGCAAAGACAGAATTTTTATTTGAAATAGTAACTTTAACTTTTGTTTGTTCCAAAAGTGATATTTTAATAGCTTGGTATCTGCTAGGTTGCAGCTGATTATTTTTTTTATTAATGTTAGTCCATATTATTCTTTGATACAATGAACATTGCAAATCCTATATTCATTTTCATTATTTTTGGCATATCATTAATTATGGTTTCTGATTTGAAGATTGAATCCATGTTTCTCATATTATTTATACAGGTATTGATTGTGTTTGATTTGACTTTGTCCTTAAGAATGGACTCTCATTTCTTTCTGAAGTTTACATTTTCTAAACAATATCTACACACTGAATATCAATGTGGATGTTGGGTATGTGCATATTTTGGTTTATTGCATCTATAGCAAACTTTTCCTTTTACCAATTTATCTGACAGTTTTTAATATTGTCAGCTGCGTATTTATTTGACTGAGTTTTCTGACTGAGAAATTTAATACTGCACTTCAATTTCTTTAATAGAGTGACAGGGCTCATTGTAAAATCTACTAGAGTTGTCTGGAAGATTGTTGAGTCAAATATGGTATTTGGGTATATTTGATATTAGGGTTATGATCCCTCATTCCACAAATGAAATTGTCTTTCAGAATTTCATTTAAGAAGTCTTTGAACTTGTTGTTCATCATTAGTTTTGTGAATTCTGTGATTAAATTTTTAGCCTTTTCATTGTCCCTCTGAACACAAACATTGAAATTATATTTTGTTAAAAATTGTTAAGGGTTTTGTAAAGAAATAAGCTGTCAGAAATTATATCGCTGTAAGATTTCATATGTTAAAGAACTACAAACTGATTACAAAAATTACTAACTTTAATTTTGATTTTTTGTTTTAGTTTGCCAAATTTTATGATTGGTAGTATCAATTTCTTCTAGGCATCACCCCCCCCCCCATATTTTCTTATTATGCCATAAGGGAAGAAAATTTTTAAAAAAATGTCTCCATTTCTTTAAAGAAAATGAGCAATCATTAGCATTAGCTTTTTTAATTGATATGCTAATAATATTAATTTATCATTTTTTTCTTTCAAATAAATTACAAAGATGTAAACCATTCACAAAGGCTAAATCTTGCCATGATTGCACCAATTCTGTTGTGTTTATTGTAGTATGACCAGCATAATATTTCCAATCACTTAATAGCATATGACTCTAAAAATAAATATGATTTTATATAAAAATGTATTTAAAAAATATTTAGCTATTATAGTTTGCATGTTATAGTTGATGTACTATGTAAAATTAGCTGTTAATGTTACAACTAATATTTGGGCAGGATGCTATGACCTTTAGAAACCTGAACTTGCAGTCTATGGAGGTATTGCCTCATGTGCAGGTATGATGATGACTATACTTATTGGTGACCTGCTTGAGGATGCATGCCTCACTGCTTGTACAATATTGTGGCCTATACATACTACTACTTTTGTACATACAAGTGTCACACATTGTACGGCTGTTCAACATGTGTTATCTTTTCTTACATTGTCTGTTTCCCATATAAAAAGATCACTATATATAATAAGATATCTATGTTCATTAAAATCTATTGGATTTACTGGTATAGCATTATATCCAGAAAAAACTTGTCATAGAAATATTTCTATTATAAAATCATGTATATAGATTATTTACATATATGTATTATTTAATTTTAATTATTGTACTTGTAATGTTTTAGATCAAATACTTTAATTACAGCAGACTTTAATAATGATTTTATATTGTTTTAAATTTACAATGCATAGATTGTTAAATTTTTTATTTTATCAATAGATTTGCTGAAAAATGTTTTCCTACTGACAAATATACAAATAAAGTAATATCAAACTTTGGAACTTATTACTTAGCAAGGATTGGTCACTTAATGGAGTTGTTGCCAGTCAAAAACAATACAATGCAAGTTACCGGCCATGATTTTTAAAATACAGCTCATTTTTTTGATCCCTTTAATTTTTTTTCACTCCGTCTTTAATATTTCATTTTTACGGCGTTTTTTTTTTTTTGCTATAGGGCGATTTTTTTTTGTTCGCTTTAACTTTTATTTTTTAAATTAATTTTTATTATCTTTTTTAAAAAAAATAAAAACAAACAAAAAATAACTTCTGACTCTAACTTTTACAAAGTATTTCTCAATCCATCCATCTCTCCCCCCAAAAATTAAAATAAGATCAAAACATTTGACTTTTTCAACTTTTGTTTTCTTTTTTTCCAAAATATGGTGACTTTTTTTTGCCTATACAGTGCCTTTTTTTTTGGCTTTATTTGTATACCACTGATATACTAAAACTTTGATTTTTTAGACCTATTTTTATTACCTTTTTTTAAAAAATAAAAACAAACCAAAAATAACTTTTTTCTCAATCTTTTGTCTTAGTGAAGACAAAGTATTTCACAACTCACTCCCCCCAAAAAAATTAAACTAAGATCAAAACTTTTTCAACTTTTGTTGTCTTTTTTTAAAAAAAAAAAAAGATGGTGACTATACAGTGACTTTTTTTTTTTGACTTTATTTGTATTACACATGTCTATTTTGCCATTTTTAAAAACAACTTTTCCTAATAATTACATTTTTTTGATTTTTTTCAACACACCACCCCAAAAAAATTACTATAACATTCAGACTTTTACAACTTTCATTTTCTTTTTTCATGTTTAAAATACAGCGACTTTTTTTTTTTTTGGCTATACAGTGAGTTGTATTATGTGATTTCTATTTTGCCCTTTTAAAAAAGAACTTTTACTATTAATGATATTTTTGATCCTTTTATTTTTTCCTACTATGTCTTTAATATTTTATTTTTAGGAATTGAATACCTTCGTTTGCAGAAACCTGACCGACATCAGTAAGTGGCACAATTTGTGCACCACTTTGTCTTGTATAATTTCATGCAAAAGCGTGAATTTTCACATGAGCTCGGCTGAATGATATTTGGCCCTACCCTTTCTAATGTTTTGCACATTCCAAGTTGTGTAGGGAAGGGTGGGGACAGTGTGACAATTCTTAGTGAGTCAGACTGTGATTTAAGTAGAAATGAAATTACTCTGCTATGAACATATCAAAATTTGTGGCCATTTTGAAATACAAACACTGTCATCAGATGATACAGTAGTGACCAATGAATTGCACGAATTTGCATAATGTGTCATGAAACACAAAACTGGCCATAGTTTTTATGAGTAATGCCATCAAGTGGCCTGCAATGGCTAAGCTAAACATAAACTATTTTCTTAGCCATAAGTGTTAGGCTGTGTAAATGGCATTTGTAGCTGTTTTGCACTGGCAACAATGCCAACAGGCAGCCAAGTCTGACTAAGTAATAAGTATCCAAATTTCTATTAGATCTATCTTCACTAATTAAGTTATTTACAAAATTTAAAGAGTTGTCTTTTATTATGGTTAATGGAATTAGAAATATGTAATTATTGCTAGTACAACAAGAGAATTGAAAGAATGCTGTGTTCTAGTAAAATCTAACATTTACATCCCCAATGGCCTGACTTATGAAAGGTATAATAGTATTTGTTTCTAGCAGTATGAATATGTATTACTGTCAATTGCCTGTCAGTTATTATTGATTTTAATTTGACACCATAATCCTTGTCTGCTTCTTCTCAAGTAGTCCTTAATTTATAGCCAGATTCTCTATTTTACAGTAAAAAATCATATTCATTACCTAATTATATAATTAGTTGGTCATTTCATTTTTCAGTCTTATGGCATTCTGAATCCTACTAGAGAGCTGTGTAGTTTGGAGAAGGCCATCACTAACAGTTAGCTTAAGACAAGACCACAAAATTACATTTTGATCTGTTTTTATTATAATCTGATCTTCCTTTGTAGATTCTGCTCATCATGACTAATAATCTCTATGCCTGTAATGTTGTTTATCTAGACTTTAAACAACCACTGTCCACAGATCTTTTGTATCTATATCTGTTGCTGAAACACATTTGATGGGTTCACTGAACACATGCACATAGTTATATATCCATATTTTTTATAATTTTTTTTTATATTTTTCATCAAGCTGGCTAAGCCCATGACTGACTTTTTTTATTATGTAATGGTCTGAGTTTTCCACCAGAAGAGGAGGAATGCATCTGACTATGGTTGGACCTAGGGTTTTCAGGTAGGATGCCATGAATGATGTGATGAAGTATCTAACCAATGATTGTATCTATCTCCAATGGGCTAGCTCCAAGTCCACACATTAAATTTCAGACCTAATTTAGGCTAGTTCATCCATATATCACCCCTCTTTCAGATTCCATTTTACCTTAGTATTCAAACTCAAGGAGAATGTTGCCTTTGGCTCTCAGGGGTGAAATTACTTTATATAGTAACTATCGCACTTCTATATAGGTTTTGATTTAAGATACATCCAACCCTATTGCTGCCTTAACCTATAATAACCATGTGTGAGTGCATGCACATATATATATATAGCCAATTAAATTGACGAGTGAGTGTATGAGAGATTGATTTAAAACACATTAACAACTATTATTTATAACAGATTAAAAAGTTCAAACTCTATTAACATAGTAAAAGATGTAATCATATGTGTCCAATATGCATCTCTACCATATTAATGATTAAGATTATTCGTTAACCCAACCCATACCCATGGTAGATATGCATCAATAGACACTCATTGTTTACAAAGCAAATAAGATTAGCTAATAAACACATACAAAAATATTAATTTATCACGATTGCTAAGGTGGCTAACTATATTACAATATTATATCAATGTATGTACAAAGCTCAAATTTATTTATCAAGTGCATAGGTCACATGTAATTAAATTATTATGGCACATATGTGAAAAATGTAATATTCTTTCTATTTGATTAAATGGAATATATTTAACTTCTTTATTCAAAATCTTTGACTGTTCATTATCAAAATCACTATTTGACAAATTTACAAATATCATCATTCAATTTTACTTTTTTATAGTACAACCATTTTTATACATATTCATATATTTTTTCCCAAGTTTATTCCTTAAATTATTATTATGAATCATTAAACCATGCTTCATATATTCAAACATATTCTTCAATATATTTTTCTTATATTTTTTAATACGATAATCCATCTTAATGTATTTTCTCTTAAGAACCAATTTAAAAGCATCATTTGCAGTTTATTACACAATCTTTTATTCTTATCAATTTTTACATTACAAATCTGAAACTTATATGACAAAGATAATATCTGTGTATTCTCACACTGATTCAAAATCAATAATTGGTATTTCAATTCCTTAATTTTCTTCTGAATATTCCATATCATTTTGAATCTTTTAAAATTAATATATCCCAATTTTGAATGTAAAAATGCCCATATTCCCACTCATATCGTATTCCTCCATATTGAATCCTTGTATAACAATGTTCAAAAATTATAATATAACTGCAATACCCAAAAATAGTAAATAACTATAGTGATCAAATATCCAAAATAATTTATTTGTCCACAATATTGCAATATATAAATTAAATAATCAATCTAGCAAAGATTGAAATAAACAACTAATGATAACTATATTTTAATATTTATCAAACAAACTTTTATCTCCATTGAGACCTTTTCAAGATATTTATTTATACAAATCACATGATCATTTAATTATAAAGTACAATTTACTATAAATATTGTCCAATAGATGAAGTGCATGTGATTTGTATAATTGTTGAAAATCATATTAAAGTTAAAAAGATGAGAGAGTTGATTGGTGCCCAAAAAATAGGAGATTTAAAGAGATTTAAATTGAAGAATGATAGAATAACATTATATAAAAAAGAGGCATATGCACAGAAATTAGAGGTACAAATGATTATGCACATATAGGTTATAAAAGGAAAGCAATTAAAATATTTTTTATAATAAAATAGGAAAAATGATAATAGTAGTAATAAGTATAAAGATAGTAAATGGATGTCTATTACATAATCAGAAAAGTATATAAAAGATAAATAAAAGAAATATTACCAAATAATGTAAAAATAACTTGAAGAAATAAATCTTTGGGTAAGTGGTTATATAATGCAAAAATGTTAAATGATATTAATAGTAAGGTGAGATTGTTTTATAAAATTGGTTGTGAAAATCGCAATAAAATATATATATATAGGACAGACTGGAATAGCAGCAATTGAGAGAGGTAAAGAATACGATTGAGTTATTAATAGAAAAGATATGAGATCAGGAATATATTTACATTATTTGGATACAAGACATAAAATGAAATGTGAAGAAAATATAAGAGCTATAAAGTATGTAAAGTATAACTATAAGAGATTATAAGACACTATACATTCAGAAAAATTTGGATAAATGTGAAATATAGTTAAAGGTCCAGCAAAATTGGAAGGAAAGTGGGCTTTATTAAATAGTTGGAAGATATTGGAAATTAATGTAAATAGTATTTATAAAGATTAAATATTTATTATTTATATATATATATATTTTATATTTGATTATAATATACAAGAATAGGATTTAAAGTACAATTTAATTAAATAATGTCCAATAGATGGAGTGGATATAATTGATTGATCATGTGATTTGTATAAATGCATATCTTGAAAAAGTCTCAATGGAGATAAAAGCTGATTTGATAAATATTAAAATCTAATTATCATTAATTGTTTATTTCAATTTCAATCTTTGTTAGATTGATTATTTAATTTAAATCATTTTTCTTTTACATTACAAGCTTTGCACATCTGTTATTTAGCTATTAATATTGACATGTTATTTAGAGTAATTTGGGTTATAAGTTTCAGTTCTTGTTTTCCAAGCCTTTCTCATTGTTTATATCAATAATCCAGATTTTGCTTTATTCTCTTTGGGACTTTTTAAAGATTTTTTCCCCAGCCATCTTGCTGCTGCTTTGTTTTTAAGCATACAGCTTTAATATGACCACATGATTACAATATCTACAAACTTTATACTTATATGGCTATTCAGTTTGTGAATATTGTTGCTTATTGTAGCTATAACAAGCATTTTTCACAATATTTTCTGGTGTTTTATTTTGGTATGTTTTTAATGCTATTTTCAGCTGGAGGTACTCTACTTTTTGCTTAACCAGTTAAATATTTGTTTGGACTAGAATTTTGCCTGATAACTTTAATATTGGGGCCAGATTTCTTTAAAGTGATCATATTATTTACTACAATTACAGATGGCAGTATTGAAAAAAACACACAGCAAAAATTGTGATTAGATCCATTAGAATCACGACCCCTAGGCTGATTCTTCATCCCATAGATAAAATGGGTTTGCAGTACATTATTTAGAAAATTATTTAAATCACAGTTTAATATTAGCTTTCTGAGATCTGTGCAAAATCTCTAGCTTTTTCCTCTTTCTTTTGAATCTATTATAGTTGAATTTGCTTTCTGTAATATAGTTTGGGAATTAGGATGAAATAAGATATTAACAGAGAAATGACTGCTTTTTCAAACTGTAGCTCAGATGGAAGAATATACTTTGACTGAAAATGTGAGATATCATATGTCAGAGTTATGTACACATTTATAAATAATACTAATTTGATTGCAGTTTATCAATTTGGTTTTCCCTTTAGAAAGAAAAAAGAGAATTTGATAAACATATGTTGATTGATTTTCTAGATTTCCTGGATGAAATTCTTTAGAAAATCAATCTTTGCTATTTTGATGTAACTATTTTTTCTACACATAGGAAAAACTCTTTATACTGTAGTTCCACTCACTGTAAGCCAGAATAATCAAAGGATGCATCCATTTATTGTTGTGGATTGCACTGAGTGGGAATGTTGTATGAGAGTTTTGCCTCTGTAAACAGTTTGTGTAAGTATAAAGAAAGGTGATAATGTGTTACTTAGTGCTTTATTTTTTTCTACTAGGGGATTTATAAACTTTTTCATAGAAACAAAGCAAACTTTAATATTGAATTTCTTTTTTTAATGACTTATACTAATAATGTTAGGTACTGCTGAAACCCAGTTTCATTGAATATTGAATTGGTAATGCTTTTATTGGTAACAAAAAAATCGAATCAGCCCACAGGAGTATATCCTATTGAATATACTGTTCTATTTTAAAGTTATAAATGATATGCAAATAAATTAATAACAATACATTTATTACATCTACTTACAGTAATAATATATGTATAACAATTAAAAGAGTTACCACCCAATAAATGGCAGAATTACAAATGATTAGTTGTTGGAAAAATGACTAGCAGTGTTGGGGAAATGATATGATTTCTTCTAATACACCTAACATTTTTAATCATGTTAGTTCATTGTGAAAGATATGATAGTATTTTGATAGCAGCTTCCTTCTTTCAGCTTGGGTATGCTTGTCTGGAGTCTAGACAGTAGTTATCAATGTATATTACTATCACATAATTCCAGATCCTGTTTTACTGCTCCAAATGTAAACCTTAACCCTTGTCTTCTTGTTTTTCAAATAGATCTCATTTTATAAAGTTGTCTATTTAATGTAAACAATTGAATTTACTACTTAGTTATGTTATTATCTGGCATTTGTTTACAATATTCGTGTTTTGTAAGTCAGTCATATTGCATTGTAAATGTGCTCTAGAGAGAATTCTATAGTTGGAAAATCTGTTATTAATGAATGCTTAAAATAAGTATAGCATTAATTTTTAATGTTAGAATTTTATATATATGTTTAGATGTTTTTCTTTAATTTATTACTAAATACATTTTAGTGACATTTATACACATATTAAAAAATTACAATTATTTGTTTTAATAATAGTAGTAATTGCATAGTAAATTACTTGGGGAGATCATTCATTTGGCATTCACATTTAACAATGCCTTTTAGTTATAGTTGCTTTTTCATTTCATTACTAGCTGATGATCCTCATTCCTGGAATCTTCAATTCTGAATATGTCACTCTGCCATTTCTCTAAATGACCCAAGACATTTGCTTTACTTGTTTGTTTGTTTTTCTTCATTTTATTAGCAGTTAAAGTTATCTTTTTCTTATTTATTATATTACATTCAAAGATCAGCCTTTCAAGCTAATTGTGTATACGTCTTCTGCAGAAGACGCATGCGCAATTAGCTTGAAAGGCTGATATCTTTGAATGTAATACAATTGTACGCATAGCGTCATATAAAAATAAATGCTTATTTATTATAGTAATATTTTTTTTAAAAATATATATACATTCTACAAAGGGCTGTGATCTTATAGATTATAATTAAAATATTTTATACTTACATGTATACAATAACATTCAAATAAGTAATACATGAGCTTTAAAATTTTTTGATGGTAAAATAATGTGCGTTTTTCATTTGTTTGTTTGTTAACCATGATTATAACACTAGAACTGAAAGTATACTTGATTTATTTCATTAAATTTTATTTTTATTCTCTGTTGCAGGGTTTTAATATTATATACTGTATTATTTTTTTTATAGATAGACAATTTCCATATTTCTCTATTCTTTTTTATTTCATAAATAATTTTATATAAATAAAGATAAAATAAAAGACAAATAACCCCAAAATGCATTTCGTGCTGAACCAGCACTCATCAGTTGGGCCAGGTCATCATCTCTCATATACATCTTTATTACATAAAGAGCATTTATATAGAGCAAATTGTCTCATTTTTATTTTCAAACATCAATTTACTCCTCTCCCAACTTTTACGTTATCAATTTTTTGATAAACACATAATGATTATTACTAATCATTTATTAAACTAGAGATTTTCTGTAGTACATATATAAACTTTAATCCAAGTTAAAGATTAATATGTCTGATTTTCAGCACACACACATGGCCATTTACGTTTCTTTTTCTCCCATGTGTAATATCTTTTTTATAGTTAGATAACTTCCATATTTCTTTATTCTTTCATAAATAATTTCATATAAATAAAGATACAATAAAAGACAAATAACTCCCAAAATGCATTTCATGCTGAACCAGCACTCAATTGGATCATGTCATCATCTCTCATATACATCTTTATTACATGAAGAGTATTTATGTAGAGCAATATACTGTAATCATAAGTTCTGCATCCAGAACTATATTTATGTATTATGCTGGTATATCTAAAAAAATTATGTAGTTTATTTCCTTTCAAATAAGTCAGTTTGTATATTAAATATAAATAATTTAATCTGTTAAAGTATTGGTCCTAAAAACCGTTATTATAAAATATTTTATATGATAAGTTTGAATAAGATGAGCTTAATTATTTTTTAGAAATATAAATTTAGCTAATTATGTAATTGTAAATATTTTAAAACCAATGATTTAATATTTTTGTTAATGTTTAGCTTATTCTTAACTTCAAAATGCAATTTATACACCAGAAGTAATTTTAAAAGAATGTTTATTAAATATTTTGCTTTAAAAACAAAGATTTTAAAAAGCTTAATATTATTTTATAATCTTCTTTAATAAGTTACAATTTATTTAAAAACAGGTTTAATTAATAATTTAAATGTTTCAAGTGTGTGTTCATGCATAATTTGACTGAAATAAAAGTGTTAAAGAAATTGATTACCATTTAAGTTTTTTGTCTAAAAAAATTAATATTTAAAACAATTCATTTCATAATATTTTGTTTAAAAATATTTATTGTTTATAAAATCTTATTTTTAATTTTGAGAACTTTTTTAAAAAAAGTTAGCCAAATGTATTGTAATGTTTAAGTATTGTTAAATAATTATTTGTAATAAAGTGTATTGAAGTTAGTGTCAAGCGTTGTTAGCCGAGAGGTCATCGCAGCCGACTTGCAAGCAAGTAATTTGTTGCAGACGGTTGTGGGTTCGCCTCCCGGCCGATGCTATGACATATGAAAAAAAAAATACTATGTCTAGGAAAAGCCAGATATTCTAAAAAGTTATTTTTAGAATATTTTACTTGATAACTAATTTTGAGGTCAAATTAGTGTTGTTAATTAATACCCTTAATTGTCATTAATTAATTTCTTCATATCACTGACTTATATAAAAGAAACTGACCATATGTTTTAATTTATTTCTTCATTTACTTTTTTAATATGTTAATTCGCTAATCATCTAATTTCCTAATTTTAAGCCATTAATAACTAAAATAATATCTACTTGAGCTTTCTGCTTTGGCCCTGCTGTCTCACTATAGTATCTCCTAAACATATACATCATAAGAAAAATTTTTAAAACAACTTGTTATCAATGGAAGGGAGCTGTCACATAGATTTATAACACCAGGAATTCTCACAGAGGTATAAGAAATTATATTACTAGAATTATAATTAACTTTTAATTTATTGGTTATTCATGCTTGAAGTTTAATGGAAATTAAGTTTATTACTATTCTGAATTACCATAGCTTTACCTAACTGTTTAATTAAGTATTATATTCTTCAACTAATGATAAACAGTATATTACTTGTCTTGCATTGGTGGTCGAGAGGTCAGCGCGACTGCCTTGCACTTGCAGGCAGTTGCCCGGGTTGTGGGTTCGCGTCCCGACCGATGCTATGACACTTAAAAAAAAAAAACAACAACAGTATATTACTTTATTGTTAATAATTATTCTTCATTATAGTTAGTTATTCTTGTTTATAATAAGATTTGAACTTTGTTAACTGGAGGAATATTTGAAGAATAATAAAAGCAACTGTAACTAATAATTATGAAAGTTTTAAAATGTGTTTGCTTTATTGTAAAAGTGTTTTCATAATACTATATGTTTTTATAATTAAAAGACATTTTGTGAAAAAGTAGCAGGTGCTAGTTTTAAAATAAATGAAATGTTTATTTTAATATCTCTATAATTGCAAAATGGAAATATTGCATTTCCATGAATTGTGAATTATTTTTAAATATGCCATGGAAGTATTAACTTTTTATTGTATGTTTTATCAATAGATAATATGTGTGCGTGCTGAAATATATTACATATTATTAAAATATTTTTACTTGCTATGGAAATAAAGATAAATATTTCCTTTAAATGTTTTTTGCTATTAAAGATCAATTAATGCTATGTTTTTTATAATCTTTGTATTGTTTTATAAACTTTATATTACTTGAAACAACTTCAGGTTCTCTTTAAACTTCACGTTATTTTATAAATGTTGCATTGGTAAAAATGAACCTACATCATACTCTCTATCAAATTTGTTATTGCTTTAAACATTGTATTGTTCCAAAGGAAATGATATTATATTAATTTATATTGCCTTAAATAGTACTGTGCTATATTTACCTTAAATGGTTAAATTTGTGTCAATGTTTAACTCTAATGCCTCAGATTTTGACTAATTTTTTTTTTAAAACAGGCAACGCTCACTATACATATTGCCACACACAGCAAGCTAGAGTAATCAGTGGATTCCAGAAGGCTTGTACATAAAATCCCCATCTAGTGCTTACTCATTCAATATCCCCAGACTAGTTTCTGGCTTGTGGCCTTCGTCAGTGAGGAGCCTTGGATCTGAGATCACTGCATCTAGATCCTAAGATCTCAGATCCAAAGTTCCTCACTGGCGAAGGCCACAAGCCAGAAACTAGTCTGGGGATATTGGATGAGTAAGCACTAGATGGGGATTTTATGTACAAGCCTTCTGGCACCCATTCGTTACTCTAGCTTGCTATGTGTGGCAATACGTATAGTGAGTTTTGGTTTTAACAACAGTTATACACAAGCATAAGAGGTAGGTGGTGGTCATGTGATATTTATTGGCTTAATTATTTTTTAAATGTAATATTTAAAAATTCAGAATATTTTAATAAAGTTTTATAAATTTCAACAAAATTATTATTCAAACTATAATGTGATGGAGAATTGCATTGGAATCAATGATTTCAGGACTAAATAACATTTAAAGTGGTAAAAGGGCAAAATACTATATTTTAGATATAAGTTTATATATATGTTTTATTATGCTTATGGTATTGTTGCTTATAATTTATTTTATATGAAGATTGGAGAGGATATTTTTGCATTGTAGTATAATTAACGGAAATATGTTCATTTAGTATGGAATTGTTTAGAGTGTGGAAATGAATGAATAAATTATTGGAATTGATGTATGTTTTCTTATTAAAATTTCCGAGCTATAAATTATATGCCTAATAATTATTTTATTATATGTTTTATCAGTTTTTCACACATCACATGTTTATTATTATTATTATTATTATATGAGGTAGTCTGTGTCTCAAAGCTATTTTCATATATTGTTTTAGTTATGCTTTTGAAGTGTAGTATGTTTTAGGTGACAAATGGCAAATTTTTGTGATAGTTTATTCTTAGTAAGTTGATTAATATTAATGATTTGCACTTATGGACAAGTGTGTTTTTTTTAGATTATTCCATCATTTTGCCTATCATATTTTTTGATATTTTTGAAAGAAAATGTTAAAGTCATGCATAATAACAACCATGTCTTTATTTTGTTCTTCATATTATCAGAGTAGTTTGAGAATTTTGAGGGTGTTAATATGCATATTCTGCATATCAGATATGCAAAAACCATGATAAGATATTCTATGTTTAAACTTATATAATTGTTTTATATTGGCTTATAAACTTATATACTCTCTTGAAATTCAAGGTTATAATACTGTTGACAATGTTATTTGTCAATAGATAGAATATTTTTCATATTTATGTCATATTGGAAAGTCAGATTAATAAAATACACATGAGAGTATATTCACAGTTAAGAATACGTTTTCTTTCTGTATTTAAACTTATTATTTAAACATTAATCGTAATGGAATTATTTTAATCATATTAAAATAGTAATAAAATGTAATTGTTATATTTTTTAGTATTAATAAAATCTGTGTTTGATTATTAAATTTGGAACTTGTATCTATATCATCATCGGCATTATCAGAAAATCTAAATCCCATAAATATAATATGATTTAACATATAAGAGTACAATAATACTTAAGAATCACATCATTAAAGTTGATGTTGCTTGATGTTAATGTAACATCCATGGTTAAGATTTTTTTTTCCATTATTTTAATTCGGATTATAAAAAAATCCTTTGCAAGTATGAACAAAATCCCTTTCCTACTCATCGCATCATGAGTGTTTTAAATTGTTATAAAAGAAAAATCAGGTTAAATATAACAGTTTCATTATTAAGCCAATAAACATCATATGACCACCACTTCTTATGCTTGTGTATAACTGTTTTAAAACAGGCAAAACTCACTATAGGTATTGCCACACACAGCAAGCTAGAGTAATCCGTGGATGCCAGAAGGCTTGTGCATAAAATCCCTATCTAGTGCTTGTTGTGTGTGGCAATACGTATAGTGAGTTTTGCCAGTTTCATTATTAATTAAAATTATAATTATTTATTATATCAGAGTATTATCTTAAGACTGGGTAATATCTTATTATTCATTAGGATACATTCATTTATATGATAAAAATTTGAGATGAAGAATGCAATTTGATTTATTTGTAAATCAATTTGATTTATTTGTAAATCTTTAGTAATAACCTGAGATTAGTGTGGTGTTGCCTAGTCCAATTTATTTAGAGCTAGTAGTGATTGTAACAAGGAGTTTGTGTTTTGATGACCAATGTGGTGGTTTGATCAGTTGTTTGTTGACTGATTGCACCTTGAGATTACAGTCCATATCCATGATAATGGCATACATGATCTTTGTGTTAGAGTTATTGACTCTAGATTTTAAAGTATACAGATTATCATTATCAGTGCTTGAACTTTTTATAAATTCCCAGACAACACATCATTCAATTATTTTTTTTAATATTCATGCATAATTAATATGTTTGATTATATATTATAATTTTGATTTGCATACATTTGTAACTCTAAATTTTTCCAATTTTATTATCAAATTTTTGTCTTATAGTTATAATAATATGTTTTTTTATGAACCAAGAGCCTATTCTTTATTAAATAATACCTTTGTTGGTATTGTTTTTACTGTTTTGATTTGCATTATATGTGGATACAACCATATAATAACATGATATATATATATATTAAATTTAATAAGCATTTTTATTTAGTTAAGTATTAGTATTCCAATTTAGATACATTAAATCTCTATTAAACTTAGAAGCTATAGACTAATTTAAAGTGCAAAGATATAAATCACCAGGCAAATGTAATGCTGGTGCCTTATGAAATGGGTAATTGAGATAGCTGAAGCAATTAAATAAAAAATTATTTTAAGTAAGGCATAGCTTTCCAGTACTGACCACATCTATTCCATCATAGTCAAATTATTGAAACCCTTACAATTAAAAAAATATTGTTTAAGAATAGGCTAATAAAAGAACAAGCCAGAAAAAAATGGTAAACATTGACAGAGGTAAACAGAAGGGCTTAATAGTGTAAAATTCTGTAAAATAAAATTGATTAGTTGTGGAAAAGAATTGGAGATTTTTTTTATTCTGGAGATATGTATTATAGTATGGATATAGTTTAGATCTAAAAATAACCAATAATATTATAAGCAGCACTGCAGTAAAAGGTAAATTGATGGTAGTGAGACTAAATATATTTCCAAGAGATTTCAGATCTATAATATATCAATATACCAAACAATAATTATAATAATGAAGAAGTAGGAAAGATGTATGAAAAAATTGGTAAGGTCATTGAAAAGGAAAATAGCTATATGATAATAATTTTTATTAGTCATTCATTAGATTAGAGATTATTCACATAGTGAATAATATTTCTGTAGTGTAATTTTCCTTACATCACTTCAGTATGCTGTTAATACTGTAGGAAGGAGTATAATCATAATTATATAATCAAAGACATGTGAAAAGATGTATGATTGTCCAAGATGCACATTTTGTGCTGAACCAGCACTCATCAGTTGGCCCAGATGGCAATCTCTTAAACATATCTTTATCATTGTTTAATATACATAGGTAGCCAATTACTACAGCTTAATTGATAAGTATCATTGTCTTTATATTTTTGACACAAACCACAATGAAAATATATTAATAATTTTTATTAGTTATTCATTAGACTTGAGATTATCAACTTAACGAATAATATTTCTGTAGTGTAATTACTTTTCATTGCACCACTCTTATACAAGATAGGCTGGTTTCTATCCATTTTTAACCCCATGTGGAGGACCATAATCATAAACAGGTGGCCAAAGGCATGAGAAAAAGACGTATGATCTTCCAAGATGCATATTTCTTTGCTGAATCAGCACTTATCAGGGCTGTCCAGATGACAATCTCTTTCCCTTATCATTTTTACCTTGTGTGAGACCAATATAGTAAAAATTACACTATGGAAATATTATATGATAATATGATTTGGAATACCATGATAGATCAGGAAGAAATGAGATGTTAAAATTTAGGCAAACATTAGATTGAGAGATAAGAAAATGAGAAATGAATGATAATAGCTTTTTGTAGAAAAAATAATATATTACTAATGAAAACATGATTTAGAAATAACGGAAAGAGAATTTATATATGGAAAGCTCTAGATGATAAAAATAGAATTCAATTGGATTATAATTCGAAATGTATGCCTCCTGGAGCTGATGTAAGTTTAGATGTAATTTAATAATGGTGGAGTTGAAATTGAGACAAAACTGACAATTGATAAATTGAAAGAAATTCTGGAATTTTTTTTAGAGTTATTGAAGTAGAAAATAAATAATAATAGTCTAATTGATAAATCGTTCAAATAATAATTTTAAAATGTTTGGGTTAGTAATAAATAATAAATAAAATGATAAAAAAAGATTTTCAAAATTTTAATTTAATATAGATAGAAATATGTACAAAAAGTTTAATAGTGAATTGAAATGTAAAATATATAAAGCTAAAAGTGGTAAGAAACGAAATATAGGAATTATAAATAAAATAGTTTTAATACTTGATTTTTAATAGAACAGTTTGAACAGAAATGGCAAATTTTAGAAATGAAATAGAGACTGAAGATTAATAGATGTAATATTAATAAGGAAAGTAGATACATCAAGAAAATAGATGGATTATATCAGTGCTTTAAATGACAGGAATAATAAGCCATTATCTATTTAATAAAATAATAAATCACGTACATAAGTTTGTGAAACAATGAAAGAGAAAGTTATAAAAATATTAATTGAAATGAATTCTAAGACATAAATTTTACTTGGATAATATTTCACTTGAATATGTGAGAAAAAAGCATTTGAAACTATAGCTGATATTTGATACATTATTTGTCGACAGAAAGCCATTGACAGATTTTCCTTCAACTGTTATGATTCCGTTAGAAAAAAGAGATAATTCAGTTAAATGTGAGAATTCTATTGTGGATCTTGAATAGATAGATTTTTAAAACATTAGACGTATTTTTATTAAAACAGGCAAAACTCTCCATACAGTAGTGCCACTCAGTGTCAACCAGAGTAATCAATGGATGCCAGAAGGTTTGTGCATAAAATCTCCATTTAGTGCCTATTCATCCAATATCCCCAGACTAGTGGCTTGTGGCCTTTGTCAGTGAGGAGCTTTGGATCTGAGAACTCTGCACCTAGATCTTAACGTAAGAAATAGCATAAGAAATAGTGATCATGTGATGTTTAGTGGTTTAACATACTTTTATCTAAAGAACTGTTTGGATTTAAGAGTGGCAATGAAACAATTGATATATTTGGAGTTATGAGAAACATTGGTGAGAGATATGTAAGGAGATGAAAATATATTATTGTTTATTTTATTAATATTTAAAAATCATGTGATAAAGTGAAATGGTTAAATTGCTAGATATATATATAAAATAAAAGAATAGGTAGATAAATAGATAAATAAATAGAACAAAAGTAGGTAAACAGTCTTCTTATTAGAAGAGATGGATATAAGCAAATATTTAAAGCAGATACATTATTTATATATATTCAAATTATTATCATCATTATGAAAAATATTTTTTTAACAACAGCAATAAATTCTTCTTTTTCTCTTTAAAAAAATATATATGTTTTAAAAAATATAATATTCTCTTCATATAAATTCAATAAAATATATTCTCCTTTTTTCTTTTAAAAAACTTTATTTTTTTCTCATTAATCCATATAAATACATCTTTAATACACTATCATCTTTCCAATGTTTTGACCGCTTTTTCTTGCAGTCATTCTCAAGGATCTATAAAAAATATATTTACATCATTATTATTATAATATATACCCTTTTCATTATAAAAGATAATAACATTTCTTTTCCATATATCAATAAATCTCTTTTATATACAAACAACATTATATAAAGTACATATATTTACTTTTTTATATTCCAAACTTTTTGTTACATTTTACATATACATTTCTTTATATAACTACAACCAATTTGTTATATATTGCCTTTTTATATACCTTTACTAATTAATTTTAATGGCCAATCTATATAATTTGTTCTATTTAAAACAGGTTTGTTTCTTTTTATATATAGACTTCCTTTTACCAATCTTTCCCTATAAAATTTTATGTTTTATAATATTTTTATCTCAAAATTTATATGCCCAAATTCTTTACTACCTAAAGTAACATTTGAATTTCTATCACTTAAATGTTGTTTTAACCTTGTATTTAATTTATTTTTTTATTATACCTATATATGACACATTCCTATTATCTTTTTTTATAATCTAAGCATTCAATCCTATAAATTATATAGGGAAAGAATGGTAAAAGAAAGTCTGTATGGAAAAAGAAACAAACCTGTTTTAAAAGAACAAATTATATAGATAATGTATACAAATACAACAAATTGTCAAGTGTTGGTGGTTGAGTGGTCAGCACAGCTGCCTTACAAGCAGTTGTCCTGGGCTAGCGGGTTCGCTTCCTGGCCGATGCTATGACACATGAGAAAAAAAAAATACAACAAATTGTACATAAATGTATTGGCAACTAAAATTAATTAGTATAAGTGTATAAAAAGACAATATATAACTAATTAGTTGTAGTTATATAAAGAAATATGTATGTAAAATGAAACAAAAAATTTGAAATATAAGAATGTAAATATATGTAGTTTATATAATGTTGCATGTATATAAAAAAAATTATTGATAAATGGAAATGTGAAGAAAATATATTGTATAATAATAGTGATGTAAATATATATATATATGTTAATTCTAATGTTTTCACGGATAAAAGATGTCATATTATTATTACTATTTGCGGGATATTCCGTGAAGTGAAAAAGCTAAATGCGACGTTTCAATACAATATCAAGTACCTTCCTCAGAGCGCTCTGAGGAAGGTACTTGATATTGTATTGAAACGTCCATTTAGCTTTTTCACTACACGGAACATCCCGCAAATAGTAATAATAATATGACATATATATATTATAGATCCTTGAGAATGACTGTAGTAAAAGCAATTGAAATGTTGGAAAGATGATAATATTATTAGATATATATATATATAGTTTAATGAGAAAAAATAAAGTTTTTTAAAAGAAAAAAAGAATATATTTTATTGGATTTATATGAAGAGAATATTATATTATTTATTGCCTGACTTATAAATTTAAACATATTGGATGATTTGATAAGGATGAAATGACCAATGAGACTATGATCATATGTGGTAGTGATATGATAATGCTTGCAAAAATAATATAGATGATCTCAATAAAATGTTATATAGGACTGAAAAAGCATGTAGAAAGTTTAGACTAAAAACTAAGGCTGATAAATTTAAAATAATGAAAATAAGAAGAAAGCAAAAATAATTCTGAATAAGCTTTGGACTGGAATCATAAAGTAGGTTAGTGTTTCCAAATAATTGGAAGATAGGATAATTAATGATACAGATATGAAAGCAAAAAATTAGAATGGCTAATCATACATTTTATTAAGAATTAAAAAGTTATTTTATAAGCCAATGACATTAAATATAAATGAAAGGCTTGTTAGAAATTATGTAAGGAATAGAAACATGGATAATTAGACAAAGTTGAAAGAGATGCAGATTTAGAGGATAACAGTAAAAACAAGCTGGAAACATAAAATCAGAAATGTAGAAGTGATAGAAAGAGCAACAAAAGAAAACTATTTTTGAGAAGATTATGAAGACAAAGAAGAATTGGATTAGGAATATGCTTACAGGCTGTAATTATAAAAGATGTTGAAAAAACTATAGAAGGCATTTAAAAAAGAGTAAGAAAAAAGTTGATTGACAATTTTAAAAGATGAAAAGCAGGAGTATTCGAAAGATAGAACAAAAGACGAGAATTTGATGAATGTAATCAGGATTTATATATGGATTTTTATATTGTTAGAAAACTGAATATATAACCAATAAAATTTATTGATATATCAATGTAATGTTAATATTTTTATATTAATGATAACATTATTTATCAGTATAAGAATGGTAATAAATTAGTTACACATTGCACGATATGTGTGTATATATATATATGCCGCCATTGCTTTCATATATATAATAATTGAAATTAAAACTCATACTACTTTACAATAAATATTTTAAAATATTTATAATCTAGCATAAGGAAATAATTAATTAGAATAAAGAAACCTTCTATTCTCATGACGTATTTATTAATATAGAGGCGTGACTAAAACACAAATAAATATTAATAAATGAGACACAAGAATAGACAGGTGCTCTATTCTTATTAATTATAGCTTCATGATTGGCTAGATAGTATTTTTACAGCCTATATGTGTTTTTATTTTCAGTTATTTTATATATTAAAGCACTGGAAACTTTTTCATTGGTTTGAATCATTGTTGACAATGTTAAATTGAGAAAACTCTCAGGCTTGTCAATTATTGAAAGAAATCAATTTGAAATATACTTAGATACATTGAACAATTAATTTAAATATTCATTCTTTCAAACTAAAGTGGTTTAGCAAGCCTCTATATTAATAAATGAGACATAAGAATAGACAGTTGCTCTTCACTTATTAATTATTGCCTTGTAGTATGTTAGAAAGTATTTTTTAAAACTTACTGTACAGTGATATGATTCTTAATCTTGATTATTATATACATTTTCAAATTTCATTCTTATCTCAGTGCATCCTTCACCTTAGCCTAATCATATCCCAACTATCTATTAGCCCACAAGTCAGACCAAACTTTCTCTGGATGCATTTTTGGAAACCCCCAGTTTACGTTTTTTTTGTAATGATTAAGACATACATGTTTTGTAATGCAATTTAAATTTCATATACACTTTTTATATATTAATTTTAAAAAATCAAGTCATATATCATGTGACTTAATTTTAATAAGCTTCTATAATGTAATATAATGAGCGAGTTAGTACCTCTAAACAAGCTTTTCCAATAAATACAGCATGAGAAAGCATTTAAAAATCTTTATGTAGAATTATTCCTATTCCTAAACCAGTTTCAAGCTACTGGCTATCCTCAATGGGGCACTAGAATATTCAGATACTTGATTTAAAATATCAAATCAAGCTCAGCGTTTATTTAATACTTAACTACTAAGTAGAAAATCTGAAAATTTCAGACATCTATATGTCTTCAAATACCCAAATAGCTATATGGGCCTGAACAAACTTCAGCTACCCCCTATATTAATAGCCTTAGCAATATAACATTGCCAAAGCTTCAAAAACCAAACTGTAATAGTAAAAAAAAAAATTTAAGTTATACATTGTATGACTTAATTTAATAAGCGTGTATTACAAATGTAATATAATGAGTGTGCTAATAACTATAGACAAACTTTTCCTATAAAAGCCACACGAGAGAGCATTTAAAATTTTCTATCTAGAATTATCCCTATCCCCAAACTGGTTTCAAGATACTGGCTATTCTCAGTGAGTTGCTAGGATATTCTACTTACTAGTTAAGTATTAGAGAAATTCTGAGCTTGAGCTAGTATTTTAGGTCTAGTGTCTGAATATCCTAGTACCTCACTAAAGATTGCCAGCAGCTTGAAACCGGTTTGGGATAGGGGTAATTCCAGATAGAGATTTTTAAATGCTTTCTCTTGTGGCATTTATTGGAAAAGCTTGTTGAGAGCTATTAGCATGCTCATTATATTACATTTGTAATACATGCTTATTAAGTTAAGTCACATGATGTAGACTTTTGTTTTTCTATTATAGTTTGACTTTCAAGGCTTTGATGATGTTATATTGCTAAGACTATTAATATATGGTGTGGCTGAAGTTTGTTCAGGCCCATATAGCTATTTAGGTTGGATAGTTGGATGTCTGAAAAATTCAGATTTTGTAACTTAATAGTTAAGTATTAGATAAATGCTGAGATAGAGCTAGTATTTTGGATCTAGTGTTTGAATATTCTAGCATTTTACAGAAGATAGCCAGTAGGCTGAAACTTGTTTGAGGATAGAGATAATTCTAGCATAGAGATTTTTAAATGCTTTCTCTTGTGGTATTTATTGGAAAAGCTTTTTTAGAGCTATTAGCATGCTCATTATATTACTTTATATATATGCTTTTAATTACCATATATTTTAATAAATATATTTCATGACAATTTCCAAAGACATATGACCAAATCCAAATAGTTTTAAAGATATTATCAAGAAATTTATATATATCAATTTATAATTAAACCAGTACAACATCATATTATCACCATTTCCTATGCATGCACAATCTGTTATCAGCAGTATCAAATTCTTCAGACAGTTGTGCCACCCAGTGCAAGCATTAATAAATCAATGGATGCAGGAAGGTTTGTGCAAAAAAAATCCCCATGTAGTGCTACTCATCTAATATCCCCAGATTAGTTTCCGACTCGTTGATTTCATCAATGAGGAGGTTTGGTTCTGAAAGCACTGCACCTAGATTTAACCTTTATGGTTAACTAAATAGGTAAAAGGTTTGCTGCTGGAGGGTTGCATTGGATCCTTAGATCTAAGTGCAGTTCTCTCAGATACAAAGCCCCTCATTGATGAAAGCCACAAGCTAGAAACTAGCCTGTGAATATTGGATGAGTAGGCACTAGATGGGGATTGTATGCTCAAACCTTCCCTTATCCATTGATTACTAATGTTTGTCCTGGATAGCACTACTGTATGGAGAATTTGCTACTATAGGTAAGTTTAGTAAATTTTGGAATGAATGGAGCTTTAGTGAATCTTATTAAGAGATTGTATGAAAATAATTACTATCATTATATTAGGAAATATAGAATCGAAAATAAAAGTGGGGTAGGACTAAAGAAAATATGTCCTACATCACCTATTCTGTTTTTGTTATATTTGAGAGAAATAAGAGAGAAATAGGTAGGATGAGGGTAGGGATACCATTAGTAGATGGCAAGGGAGTTTATATATTATCAAATATTTTTATTTGCTGGTGATATTTTTTTGTACACAGAAAAGTAGGAAAGATATGGAAGTTATGCTGAAGATGTGCACAAGAGTGAATAAAGAGACGAGGATTAAATTTATTCAAGAAAAATCCAAAGTAATGATGATAACAAACCATTTACTTCTGTTTAAAACCCTCTAATCACCATTCCATCCTTTTTTCTTTTCAAAATATACATTACATATAAACATATAATTCTATAATTAAAACACTTCATACAATTATATACATATATATACAAACATATATATATACAAAAAATAAATTTTTTGTAGAGAAAAGAGGAAAATGAGACTTTTAATTATTTGAAGTGTTTTAATTATAGAATAATGATAATAAAAAGAATTTTTATAGGAGAATATAAAGTTAAATGTGATAAATAGGTATAATTATTTGGGAATAATCTTAAGTAATCAGAGAAATTGTTTGGATGAATAGGAGAAAAAATGATAAACAAAGAAAAGAAAGAGACTGATAAAGAAATTAATATGATGTAGCAAAAATTGTATAGAAGGGGATGGCAGTAGCATGGTTAACTTACGATAATGATGCATTATGTGTTAGTAAAGGGGTGTTGGAAGACATGCATTAAGATGCAGATGTGTGATTGTATTTTTTAATTGTCAAGTATTGTGGACAGCATGCAAGCCTCATTGTTATTACTTTGTAAATAATTACAGATGCATTGTAGGGATGAAAATATTTTATATTTTTAAGTAATTGCTTGAGATTGATTGTACACTTATGAAACACATTTTTGCGTGAAATTATAAAACAAAAATGTATAATCTCTGCTCAAAAAGTAAATCAAAATAAGTGTGGTCTATGATAAAACATAATATATTACTTGTTAAGTGGCAATTTGGCAAAGAAGGCAATTCACGAAGAAATGGGATGGCCAAGTTTTTATAAGAGAGATGCAAAAACAAAATGAAATTGTTTGATAGATTGCAATTTATGAATAGTAATTAAATAGACAAAATAGTATTTAACTGGGTTACAAATAAAGAACAGACTGCAAGATGGATGAGAAATATTATAAAGACTATGTCAGTATACTTGTACACAAGATGAGATAAGCATGTTAGAAGAATTTTTGTATTATAGTGGTGAAGAATGGGATAGAAGAATAGATGCATTAATAAAAAATAGGAAGTTGGAGAGATGAAGAATTAGTATGGAGAGTAAAAAAAGTTTTAATATATATAGAAGTAAACAGAATATTGGGTGTGCATTAATTTATGGTAATAACAAGGAATATTTGAACAGAATTATTAGCAAAAAGGAAATATACACATAAATGGAGGAATGTGGGTGATTTAGTCTGCAAGTTATGTAAAGAAGGCATGGAAAATATTAGGCATCTGCTAATTGAATGTAAATGCTTACAAGAAAGAGTACAAATAATGAAGTTGTGAGAGAATAAATATAAACAAAGTGATTACACAGAAAGTGGGTTTTTGGTTTTTAGGATGGGTTTGAGAAAAAAATAAGGGGGATCAGATATAAAGGCCAAAGAATGGACAAAGAGAATGTTGTAATGGGGTGGAGCAGGATAAAAATAATATGGTAAAAACTTACAGTGAGAAATGGAAAGAAAAGGAAAGTGGTTAACTAGTTTTTCTGGGCATAGTGGCTGAGAGATTCCTGACCTTGATAAAGGAGAAGCCATAGTACATTGTATGGTATTACATACTGCTAATAATTAGTTTATAATTATCAGAAAATTGACTTTTAGTAAATTATCTTTCTTCTCTGAAAAATTAATGTATATTGAAAAAGAATTTATTAATTAAGAAATATTTTTTGCAATATTCAGACACTATTTATAATTATATGACAAATTTAAATCTTCTAAAAAATAATGAGTAATATTTTTAAGTTTTAGAAACTGTCTCTTTTTTAAAAGAAAAAAATTGTGTATTTATTTATTTTTCAAAAGAGAGGATATAATAATAAAGAAATTTATTAAGATTACAAATGTTTAAAATGGGATTATATTAAGAAATTTGTAGACATCATTACAATAAAAGATGTGTCTGTAATAATGAGATACCAACACAATTACATCAGTTTTGCAATGCATACTACATTAATAGAAATATTTTTCTATTCTAGTGCCATCTATTGTCAGCTTGAGTTATTAATATCTGAAAAAGTTCTTCAACTTTTGACTTTCTTAATCAGGCCTTGGTATTTAATGTTGGAATATAGTTATGTGCCTGCAGTCACTTTTAACATCTTTTTTTATTACGTTACTTTGATTTTTTTTTTAAATTTCAAGCCAAAAAGCTTGATAGTGAAAAAAGAAATTAAAGTTTATTTATATAACATCATTAATTTCAGCTTTCAAACTCAACTAAATAAGCTAAAACGTTGATAGTAAAAAAAGTTTTATATTCTTCTTATTACCTTATATTTTCTTTAAACATTAATAAAATTATAAATCAATTAAATAAATTTACTTTTTTTACTCAATCAATCTAACAGTTTTGACTGAACAACTGGATAAACTATTTTAAGTATGCATTCATGTATAGTTATATACATTTACTTCTGATGAAAATTACTGATCTATCAAAATTGTTAGAGTAATTAAGTAAAAAATAAAATAAGCGTTGTTATAATGTTTAAAAAAAAAGATAGATTTGTTTAATTATTTTTTTAAAAAGTAAAAAATGGTAGCTAAGTGTGTAATTGCATTGGTTCCAGCTTTGTCAAGTTTTCATTTGATGAATCCAAAAAGACTGAAACTGGTCTGGGGATAATGATAAAATAAAATTGCATCACTATCTGGTTGCCACTGATAATTCGATATAATAGATGGTGCTAGATTAGAGAGGAAATGCTCATGTCAATATAAATCAATAAACATCATGTGATTACCATTCCCTATTATTACACAAGCAGTTATAACAGAGGCAAAACTCTCCATACACTAATGCCACCTAGTGAAAACCAGAAAAATCAGTGAATGCAAGGTTTTCACATAAAATCTCTATGTAGTGCCTATTCAATCAATATCCTCAGGCTAGTTCCTAATATCTAAGGGCCATGCATTAAATCCAAAGCTTCTCACTCATGAAAGCTGCATGATAGAAGCTGGGGGTATTAGATGAGTTGGCATTACATAGGAATTTTATGCACAAACCTTCTTGCATCCAATGATTACTCTGGGTTGCACTGGGTGACACTACTGTATGGAGACTTTTGTCTCTGTTATAAATCACTAAACATACATTTGTGTAAGATCAAAGGAAATGTTTAATACCAAATTGAAACAGATCATTAGTTTTTGAACAGCAAAAAAGTTCAATACTAATAACTATTTGTAATTAGCATTCCAATTACATAATCAAAACAGACTGCTAATAATTAGAAGAGAATTAGATTAATAATGAATGACTTCTTTAGAAAAAAATTAGGATTTTGCAATGCCTTTTATTAGTAGTAAACAAAAAAAAATTTATAAAAAAAAAAAACAATTGTCTTTCTTATATACAATATTAAAGAAATTAAAGAAAAATATATAAGCTACATTCAAGAAAAAATTGAAAATCACATATGGCTCATGAAAACTTAATTAGTAATTAAATAAAGATTAATTTCAGCTTTAATCATATTTGTGTGTATATCAAAGGAGATTCAACATCAAAAGAGAATTATATTAGAAATTATTTTTCTGATATTTTGTCACTCAATCACACACTATTTTTTCACTAAAAGACTGTACTAGTGAGATTTAAGACAAAAATAATTGTTAAAATAATAAGGAATAAAACATTCAACAATAAAAATCTTCCATATTGCAATAATTGTCATTGTACAAATAATATTTTAAAAAAAACAATGATGATAGATAAACCCATATAGAATCCATTTTCTTAATCATCATAAAATATAAATGATTGTAAATTTGATAATAAAATATTCAAATTTTGTTTACATGTTAAGCAGAATTTTTTTTTATTTTTTATTTTTAGTTTACACAATAATACTAAAGTTTACATAACTTTATAATTGTGCTTTATGCACATGTAATGGAGCTATATAGTGTAGTAATTAATCATCTGAGTGCTTTCGGGAAGTCTAAATTCCCATAATCATAGCTCATTACCAATTGAGAAATGCTTGTAATAAAGCCTTATGTAAATTTATGCAAATTGACTATAGCATCTATTTTTTTGTAATGCAGAAGCAAGCTTCTCTTCTGTCTATAGCCGTGGGGTCACATAATATATAGCAGGCTTTTTTTGACCTTGCATTTAGCATCATTTCTTTCAGTGCCGATAATCTTGGCAGTTGTTAGTTAGGAGGCACAGCCAGCAGTCTTTTCGTGCTCAGCAAACATTGAGCCCCTTTCTGTCTTACTTTTAGTTCTGTTGTATAGTCTTTAATTCACTGATTCATATTATTCTAATTTATTTTAAACCACCTGCCATATTTTAGTATAAAATATCAAAATATTCTTCAAGTATATAAAAACTATGCAGTATATTTTGAAGTTTAACATCACAGAAATAAGGTTTAATAAATAACATTTTTTCTTTATATTTTACAAAGATAACTATAATTAGGAGGGATCTGAACTCAAACTTTCAAGCTCCTCTATTCACTCCATCTTATACAACATGATACACATGACCACAAACGTGTGAAAAAAACAAATGATCTTCAATATATGTATTTCATGCTGAACCAGCACTCATCAGTTGGTCCAGATCAGTATCTTCCACACATATATACAATAAGTGCTCAGTTTATATTAAGTTGGTAAATCTTCATATTTTAATGGACAGACTTCAATCTTCTCCACCCTTCAATTCTTCAGCCATCCATATCAGTGAAAGTTTGAGTTTACATTCCTTATAATTACATTAAGTTCAATATAGACAATATACTTGTATTTAAAGACTTTTATAATATATAAAATTTAAAATAAAAAACAAAATAATTATACCGATTTGTTAATTTTAAATTCTAATATTAATTTTAATACTAATTAAAAAAAAACAATGTCTTTGGTTTACAGCAATTATTGAGATGTATTGATTACATGCTGAATTTCAATTTTTAAAATGACTACAGTTTTTAATGATGCAATAAAAATATTTTTACACAAGATTTTCTTTCTTAGAATATTAACTATGTAAATTAAAAACTCATCAAAAATTAGAATTTTATTTTATGTGATGTAGTTTACTGAAAGGGTGTCTAATTTACATTATTTGCAGTCTTCAGAGATGAATTCTTACAGAAATGGTCTTTACCATTGTTTTTTATTACATTTAAACCTTTACATTTGTGCACATTATTATATATAGAATTGAAATGTTTATAATAACTTGATGATTATATTACTGACAAAACCCAGAAAAGGTAATGCATACTCTTTGCTAACTACAGAATGTGTTTCATTAAGGCAAATTAATCAACATTAAAGTAACCAATCCTAATTATCCAGTAACCTTAATACTATAGTTAATAATAGTTAAATACCCATTTACTGACCAGCTATAAAAAGTTCCTGATATTTTTCAAATAACTGGAAATGCTTTCTTTTAAAAAAATATCCATGTTTTGTCAGGTTACAAATATTATAGTTGCTTCTATGGCATATAATAAATCGATCATCTATCTACATTAGATGTAATAATTTATTCTATTTACTCTTTATTAGAGTCATCTACTATGATTTCAAATAATTATCAGCTTACTAATACTTCTGGATATTAGCCTTCCTTATTAAGTTGAACTGAATCTACAAAATATCATGTGATCACCATCTCTTATACTAGCACATAACTGTTATTAAACAGGCAAAACTCTCCATACAGTAGTGCCACCCTGTGTCAACCAGAGTAATCAACCTGTTAAAAACAATACTATGAGATTCTAGAACATCTTAATATTTTGAAATTCATTTGCAATGCTTTGGAGACATTTTCAAACAGATTGATTTATTTCTGCTAACAGGAAGTCGTCCAAAGTGTTAATCTTTACTTTAAATGTGATCCAAGAAGTTTTAACATATAAATCCTATCAAAATAATGGTTTTGACCTTATTACTTCTAACATTATTTTGTGATTTTAACATATCATAGAAGCAATAGTTGTAGCTATGGATAAAATAATTATGAAGCAAATATCTAAGATCTGATTTCATAAACAGAAATGTCTAATGGTTTATACTGCATTGCTTCAATTTTTTATTGTATGAGTTCAGATGTGACATATAACTTTTATACTACTATTCAATTTTTAGATAAAATATGTTAATATAGATAAATAAAAAAAATGTTAATGTAATAAATAATATTTAGCATTTCTTTTCCTTATGCAGTATTTTACTATTGCAAAATAAACTGTAAACATTGCATACTTTAATGAGATTTCTGAATGTGATTTGATTTCATTGGATTTTTAATATTTGGAATTAATAATTAATAAGCAAGTCATATATAACATGACATTACTTTTATAAGCTTGTAGTTACAAAAATGCAATACAGAGAGTGTACCAATAGCTCAAACAAGCTCTTAATTAATAAGTGCGGTGTGAAAAAATATTTAAAATCTCTATCCAGAACACTCATCTCCAGACCAACAGGTTTCGAGCTTATGACACATCAGGGGAGAACTAGAATATTTGGACACTAGATCTAAAATATAAACTCAAAACGCAGCACTTATTTCAAATGTATATTTAAGTAGAAACTCTAAAATTTTCAGACATGAAAATGTCTTTAAATCCAACTATTAAAATATGGTAGATCTGAATTTAGTTCAGTCCCATATAGCTATTTAAATTAGATAGCTGGATTTAAAGACATTTTCATGTCTGAAAATTTCAGAGTTTTTATTTAAATATACATTTGAAATAAGTGCTGGGTTTTGAGTTTATATTTTAGATCTAGTGTCCGTATACTCTAGCTCTCCACTGACATGAGCCATAAGCTCGAAACCAGATGGTGGGAGATGAGAGTGTTCTGGATAGAGATTTTAAATATTTTCTCATACCACACTTATTAATTAAGAGCTTGTTTGAGCTATTGGTATGCTCTCTGTATTGCATTTTTGTAACTACAAGCTTATAAAAGTAATGTCACAGTATATATGACTTGCTTTATTAATTGTTATAATTTTACCTTTAAGGCTTTGGCTATGCTGAGTCTATTAAAATATGGTAGATTTGAATTTAGTTCAGTCCCATATAGCTATTTAAGTTAGATAGCTGGATTTAAAGATATTTTCATGTACAAAAATTTCAGAGTTTCTACTTAAATATACGTTTGAAATAAGTGCTGGGTTTTGAGTTTATATTTTAGATCTAGTGTCTGAATATGAGTCATAAGCTCAAAACCAGTTGGTCGTGAGATGAGAGTGTTCTGGATAGAGATGTTAAATATTTTCTCATACCGCACTTATTAATTAAGAGCTTGTTTGAGCTATTGGTACACTCTCTGTTGCATATTTGGAATTAAGTTTGTTAATAGACATAGCACAGCAATTTTGAATTTAAAATGTTAGACATGCCTCATTTTGTTTTTTTAAATTAATTTTATGAATGAAAATAATTTTTGTTAGACTTTTTATTTTTATAATCAAAAGTCTGATATTGGTCCATTTAATCCCACATTACATCATATTTGGTGCATGCATTATGAATTGGACATTCTTATCTATATACTATACAGTATATGATATTTTAAAATAAGAGATTTAGCATGCTGGGAATGAAACATTTCAGCAGTTAATAAAATTAAAGTTTTTATTAGTCAGCATTTTTCTTTTAAAATTTTCAGCCAATGATGAATTACAAATCATCAAGGCTATACAAATTGTTACTATGGCAACTATTTAACTGAATGTAAATTAATACAAAATTACAATTAGATTTATTTAAAATAACAAATTGTATAATTTGTCTTTGAATTCTTATCAAGTAGATGGTTTCAGTTTTTTGTAAAAGTACATACATCATATTACAATCATACTTTATTTTTATAGTCAGTACATTGACATTAATGTGGCTACACCAGATTAACCTGAATTGATTATGTGCCAATTACATGAAAAAAAGTATTTGAAGTCTGCTATAACCTAATAAATTTTTGAAGTTTCTCCAGTTTGACTTCAACCTCAGTTTGTGGGAATGATGGGTAGATGTGTTAGCCTCTACATTAGGAAACCTTTTAAATAAATACAATTAAACTTACACAAAAAAGTGTTTTTATCTTTAACATTTTGAGGAAAACAACCATTTCTTGTAAAACATAATTGTTTTGTTGATCTCTGATTTATAATTTTCCAGGATAGTCAATATACATGTATATGTTTTATCAAACAATTTTTTATTTTTGGCATTGCAAAGTTTCAAGTCTAATTTTTTTCAATTATATCTATTGAGTTTGTACTTCTGTTAATTTATTCTATTTTTTATAAATCAATGTTGATTTAAATAAATTTGAAGAACTAGCAACATAATTTTGGAAAATGAATTCTAGGATTATTTCCCCTTAGTTGATGTATAGCTAACCATCTAATCATTGTCTATAAATAATCATAAGGCTAATGTTAAATTAATAAAATATTCAAAGTTGTTTTATGTTTGTCAGAAAAATGTCACTACATTGTCTATATATATATATAAAGGCCAATGGCTTTTTTGCTGAATGTTTATAAGAGGTTTAAGTGCTGGAATCAATCCTTATTAATATATAAAAATTGATTGTAATATGATTTGGACTTTTTCATTAGAAGAGGGATGACATAAACCTTCAGTGCTGAGCTATTATCTTTAGGCACTCGTTTACAAAAAAAATAAACCCACTTTTTTAATATCTAGTGAGTGATTTTTAAGTATTCATTATCAATTTTTAAAAACAAAAATATTTGTATTTTTACTTTATATATTTTTTATCTATTGATGTGTTCTATATGTTTATATATTTGGTTTTGAATTTAATGTAAGAGGGGATAATCTAATAATTTTTAGAAAAAAAACACTTAACGTAGAATTAACAAACCGCTGCAATGTTAGGATTTAAAAAAATTGAATACTTATATAAAAAAATTTATGAAGCATTTCATTACATAGAAACTGATTGCTTTGTTGTTGTTTTTAAATATGTTTTTTGTAGAAATTTTGATATTCATTGACATACATAATATTCTTTGATGAAGTTTCTGTCACTTCACAGAATTTGAAATATGTGATGAATCATACTGTAATCTGCAGAATATCTTCAAAGATCCAATAGTGATTATAAAAAATGAATTATGTCTAATTGTCAAAATTTGTGAGACTTTTTTTTTAATAAGAAATTTTTATTTCAAAATTTTTTTCTGAGTGGGAATTATATTTCATTTAATTAATATCATTTAATTTTAAAAAAAAATTTAAATAAAAAAAAAACATATTGGAAAAGAGTGGTGAAGTAATCAATACTAAAATGATTTATACTCTCATCCTACAAAATATGCTTTCCCATTATAATGTTTTTATGTACATGTATGTGCTCACTCATGATTCCTGATAAGCAATCGTAAATCAGCTTGGATATACTTTGATTACATATAAATGTTAATAAGTGCAGTTTTTAATATGACTATCATAAATAAATTTATTGGCTTTTATGCATTTTTAAATAAAATTTATTATGATAAATAATGTGCAAATGCACTTAAGTTAAAATATAAATAAGCTGGATTTTTTGATAAAATAAAATGAGATCAATAGAAATGTCTTTTTTTTTTTTAAATTTGCAATAAAATGTCTGTAAAGTATTAACTTACAGCAAGAAAGAATATACCATATAATACTCAATTGTCCAAACACTTTACTACTTTTACAATACTTTATTTTTCACCCTTTTCTACTGTTTACAGCTTTGATTTCCCCAGAAATCTTCTTCAGAACATTATATCTTCTAATCTCAGCTGGGGAAATCGAAACTGTAAATGGTAGAAAAGGGTGGGAAATAAAAATTTGATTGTAGCAGCTGAGATTAGGAGATATAATGTTCTGAAGAAGATTGCTGGGGCAATCAAAACTGTAAATGGTGGAAAAGGGTGGAAAATAGAGTGTTGTAAAAGTAGTAAAGTGTTTGGACAATTGAGTATTATATGGTATACATTTGGCAATGCAATAGAAAAGAGTAGGTATTATACTTAATAAAGAATATACACAAATACCTGTAAATTATCTGTTTTTTGGATCTGCAATATTAAATATCTCAACTATTATATCCAGGTCGTATTTTAATTCAATGTGAAGTAATTTGCTGATTGTGTTAATGAAGCATTGATAGTTCAAATAACCATAAATTGTCATTTTTGTCAAAACAAATGCTTTATTAAGGAGTATGTTGATATATGTTAAGTAATTGTCAATTTGCCTGGTTGATTAACTTAATACTTTTATGTTTTATAATACATTCTATATCTATCATTCCTAGATATATTATTTAGCATGCTAATGTCTGCAGTGTTTGTTTCCAAAACTGGATAAGTAATAGCAACATGTCTACCTTTACAGTTTTCTTATATCAAACATTTATGTTCTCTAATCCCTTGAAAAATAATAAATACAGAGTTCATTGCATATTAAAACCACATTTTTAGAATATGCTATAAATACTTGGAGTGGGGTAGGCATTTTGTCACTGAGAGTACTGAGCAAATTAGGAATTTTATTAATAATGAGTCTGATATCATACTTAAATAAAAATTTAATTTTATTGGTTATATTTTTGATATATAATAAAACAGTTATAAATTTATATTTAAGTTTACATCAACTTTTTGAAAGTTGGAATCAAATTGATTGAAAAAATGTGGGAATTTATTGAAATTGTTTTTGTATGGTATTAGTGATAAATGTCATAAAAGACTTACTTTTTATGAAGAATCTGAATTCATAGTTGTTAAAATACTTAAATGATTGTCCCCTTCCTCAAAAACGAATTTCAATATCACAATTTAAATTAATACATATTTTTGATTGAAACTATTTTCATAGTTATCAGTTCAAATATTTATTTTATAAAGGTTAACTTACTAAGAACTTAATTCACTTTTCAAATTTTAAAGTACATTTTTATTGCATGTTCATAATTGTATACTTCTGTATAAGATGGAAATTGGGAATTATTTGAATATATAGATTTAAAAAACATTAAATTCAAATATATCTACTGTTTTTAAGGGAGGGGTCATGTTATTCCAGTCTTAATTGAAAGATTAAGAGAATAATTTTATTTTATAGATCAGCGCTGCACTAACTAATTTCATTTCTGACTATCCATTTTGTGTAAAATACTGTTACATCTCATAGATAGACAGTGTACTTTTTTTTTTAATTGTCAAAGTAGTTGATGTGAAATCCTTTGTGGAACATGGATTTATGCTTCTGTCTTGTTAGGGTCTGAATAAAACACATAATTTTGTGAAACGATGGTTTTTATTTGTGCATACAGCTATAAATATTTTTTAATGAAAACTATTTTTAAAAAACCTTAATCATATGAATTCAGTATGAGATGTGCTTGCAAATAAATGATGATTGTTTCTGTATTTGGATTGAAAATTGTAAGCCATAAATCAGCTTCTGGATCCAATCATAATCAATATTTTGGTTTAATGACAACTAATTTTGAAAAGCCATATTTACATAAATAAGTCAATGCAAAGTGAAGCAAAATATTGATCACCCTTTTATTCAAACCAGTATATTTGTTTCCAATTGATTTTTGAAGAATTAGACATTGAAATTAAATGTGCAGTGTTTCATCATTTGAAAAAAAAAAATAAAGGTAAAAATGTAATGAGATTAACATTTGTTCTTTATTGAATTATTACTGCATTGTCAGTAAAAAAAAATAATAAATGAAATCTTGGTTAAGTAAACATTTTTAAAACCTGGACAAATTATTGTTAATTTACTGATTAATATATGATGATATTAAATCGTGCTATCACACTTCCAACGTAAAGCTGTCAACAAATAGAAAACTAAATTAAATGGCTGAGCGCTTTCAAGAAGATGTACTTCCCATATTCATAACCAGTTATGATTCTTTCTTTGAAATCATTATATAAATAAATACCATATGCAAATTCTATGCAAATGAGTAACTAAGACCATCTTTTAGATATAGCAAAACAAGCATCCTTACGATTAATGGCGAAGGAGTCCTCCGCTATAAATACAAAGTACTTGATTCAGAGATGACTTAATGGTCCTTCAGTTTTTCTTTACTCTTCTGTAACACTATTTTTTTGGTCTTGCATTCATTTGACATTATAAAGTGGAATTAAAATAATATTGATTTATTAATTTTAAAAATTCTGACGATTATTTCACAATTCAAATTTTTTTCCAAAAAGCCAAAATACTGATTAATACATTTTTTGAGAAAACAATTGCAAGTCTAGTTATAAATTTCACTAATATTGCTCTTAGAAATGACCAAAAAAATTACTTTTTTATATTTTATTTAAATATTTATGTAACGTTGTAATTCAAACCTAAATATTTATGGTTATTTTTTAAGAAACAATTTATAAAGTAATTATTAAAAAAAATAATTTCATGATTGTATTTAGTTCCATTTTTAAATATATTTCATTTTTAAAAATACAAATTAAGAAATTTAGAATAATGGAAATAAGAAAACTACAATTGTTACACTTTATCAAACACAGTAGTACTAAATGTTTGTGATATCTTAATAATTATAAATGTAATTTTAAATTTGCAAACAAAATTCCATAACTTTATAATGATTAATTTATGTTTAATGACTGAAATTCAATCAACAAACATTTTGTTAATTTACTTTTTTTACAAAAATGTTATACTAATCAGCCAATAAGAAAAATAATTGTTTTATTATTTATTTCATTTTATAATTTATTTCTATATTTACAAAGTTAAATTATTTTTAGAATGTTTTTTGATTTGTAAACTTTTATTTCTAATAAATTGAGTCCAATTTATTAAATTCTAATATTATAAATACTAAAGTCAAATATTAAATATTTACAAAAATTTAAACCAGAGAGAAAGAATAATTGAAATATTAAGCTGTTGGAGAGTTAATTCACTATAAAGCTATGAAATTTTGTTTTAAAATTTAAAATTGCATTTATAATTAGTAAAATATCATAAAACTTCTGTATTATAGTGTTTTAGAGAGTATTATTGACTTTAGTTTCATTTCTATCCTTAGTTCAAATTTTACTACTTGTATTTTTAAAAATAAAATATATTCAAATAAAATCTAAGTGTGATCATGAAAATATTTTTTAATAATTATTAAATAAATAGTTTGTAAAAATTATCTTAAATATTTAACTTAACTATAGAAAATATATTCATTTTTTGCTCATTGTTAACAGAAATAGAAAAGATTTACAAATAATCTCACAACTGTTCTCAAAATTCTGAGATCAACGAATCTACGACCAATCAGCAGTGTTGTCAAATGGATTGATTGTATTTGTCTGTAGAATACTGACATCTTCAGATTGATGTTTGAACTAATAAATCAATACTAAATTTAGTTCTAGTTTCTATTGTCAAATGAATGTATGCCAAGCAGAATAGGAGTATGTATAGCCATATGAGAGATAAAAAATTTAATATGACTACATGCAAATAAGAATAATTTAGTTAAAATTGATGAATATCATACAGAAAAACAATTAACAGAGTGATATTAATTTTTTCAATGGTGTTAATAAAAGAGTTCAAATTAGTGAAACAAAATAATTATATTCATATGTATTTTCAATATGCATTCAATTGTTATTCAAAGTGAAGATTGTTTTGTGTACATTTTGTTTGTATTTTTGTTCTAATTCTGTTTTGTTTTTAATTTCATTTTATTCTCTTTTTTACATTATCATTTTTATTCCTGTTATTTAGACTATTACATTATTAAATTTAAAAAATATAAAATTAAAAACTTTTAATTAACTTTAAGTTAAAATCTGTAAAAATAAGTAAATAGAAATAATCTATTAAGTAAAAGTGAAAAAATAAAATGGAGTGTTTTAAAAAAATGATAAGTGGTAATCAAGTAAAAATAAAAAAAAACGAAAAGCAACAAAATAATGTTAGAAAAGTATTAAAACTTGATCATTTTATTATTAAAATAAAAATTAAACAACAGTGCAAGTTTAAAAATGTTTTGTAGGAATTCATTCATTAAAAGACTACTTTGTTTTTTTTTTCAACTTAAAAAAAATTATCACAGAAATGGATATTTTTGATCATTATTCAAATTTTAGAAGTAAATATTTGGATCTTTTCTCAAAAACAATTTGATTAATAGCCAATTCAAGTAATTCTACTACTGAACAAATTACTAAAAAAGGGTTAGTTAAGTAATTTTCATTATTATACTAAGTATAGTAATTTGAAAAATAATAAAATAATTAAATATTCTATTGCTTGTCAGTTAGTAAGAACTTTGACCATCAGAAATGACTGACCTAATCTATCCCTACACTAAACCATTAAAGGCCAGAAATTTAAAGAAACATATCTCATTTTCCAATGGAGAAATATGGAAATTATCTATCTATAAAAACTGTAAATAGTATTGGAAGATTCTTTAATAACTTAAAAATAATAAAAGTTTCCAAAAGAAATTCAATTGATCAAAACTGGCGTAAAGGTATTTCAAAGCTAATTATTGAGCATAAGTTAGCATCCCAAATGAATCTGTAAAAAATAATTAGTAACTTTTATCAACACAGAGGCAAGGAAAAAGAATTTTAAAATGGGTGTTTTTTTTAAATTTCCTTTTGAATATAAAATATAAGTAAATCATGCTAATAAAAATTTAAGAATTAAAAATTGTGGCAGAGATGGAAGGCTATAAAAAAATTTGTGTTTGGGCCCAGCTTTTTTTATAGCTATTCCATCTTATTCAACAAATGTTGTAACTGAAACACAGGCTTATTATATACCTGTGTCTATATATGTAATATAGAGTATATGAGCACAGACTTTCAGATGATCCATCACTCTCCACTCTATCTAATAACACTGATACCCTCAAGCACATATATGCTGAAAAGATAAATAATCTGAAATATACGTATTTCATGCTAAACCAGAAATCATCAGTTGGTCCAGATTATCATCTCCCACACATATATACTATAAGTGCTCAGATATATATTAAGATAGACAATCTTCATACTTTAATGGACTGGCTCCAATCTACTACACACTCCAACTCTTCAACCGTCCTTGCATATGTATTTAATGGATTATGTCCTGTACATGTGGGGTTCAGATTGACCTCGGGTCAACATGGGTGTGACAAGAATCTCAGCCTTAGGGTGGCCTTCGAGCATTACATCTTCAGATTTTCAATTGGATGAACGGTTGAAGAGTTGGAGTGTGTAGTAGATTGGAGCCAGTCCATTAAAATATGAAGATTGTCTATCTTGATATATATCTGAGCACTTATAGTATATATGTGTGGGAGATGATAATCTGGACCAACTGGTGATTGCTGGTTTAGCATGAAATACGTATATTGGTGATTATTTATCTTTTCAGCATATATGTGCCTGAGTGTATCAGTGTTATTAGATAGAGTGGAGAGTGATGGGTCATCTGAAAGTCTGTGCTCATATACCCTATATAACAAATGTTAATAGAATAATGGATATCATCGTTGCTACTAGGTATAAGATGAATCATAGCACCAATTTTATTAAAACTCAATGTAAATTTTTCCATAAATTTGATTTCAAACAGTAATATCTCACCTTATTTTCCAATAATGAACTAGTCCAGATTTTTTTTATCTAGATCAAACTGAGCATTCATTGCCATGAACCTATACATTTACAGATAGATAATGCATAGCCAATGGCAAGAACAGGCCAATAGGTAATTTCCATTAAGGATGGGGATCTGGTAATAAATAAGCAATCTTTTTGAAGGTAGAGTTAGGGAACTACTGTCACAAAGCTGAAAGAAAAAATTCACATTCTCCATATATGCAGAGAAATACTGCCAAACCTTAACTGCAGTATATATGGTTTCTAATCAAACCCAAAAGACAGTATACACATTTTCCAGACAAATCTAGTTAATGCATTGAAGCAAGTCCACCTTCAGAACTGGAGGCTGCTAGAACCAAATATTGGAATGAAGCAAGCTGTCATTGTATAGCTGGAAGTTTCACCATACCTACTCACAAGGCAAAATAAAGCTGGAAGTGATAGGAAATCTTATAATGGCACATGTAGTCTTTTCTTCTATAGTTCACCCAAGAACTAAAAGATATACTTTGCCAGCAGTAGCAGGAGAGTATAGCCATTGTAAATATATTGTAAATACCAGTGTTTAAGTGTTTTCATATTCTCTAATAAATACATTAGAAATGTATTTAAACGTGTTTACATTTACAGGAGGTTTGTGATTAAACATAACACAAACTAATTCCAAAAATCCTACCCAAGCTAGTTTTAAGTTTAGTTTGATTGAATTTCAGAAATATTATTTATAAATATGGATGATTTCTACTGAAGTATAAAACATTAGACCCATTCCAAATTCTTTAATAAAATCTCTAATAAAGTTACCAACATCAAACAATTGCATTATGTGATAACAGGCCAAGCTTATCTAAACTATAAAAATTTAAACTATTGTAAAAAATGGGATTTACTTTTCACTCTGGTCTAAGATCTTAACATAATCAAGCAACTTGACACTTGGACTGTAACAGACAGCAAAAATATATTCATGTGAAAAAAATATCTTCATATATAATTATGACTACTGTAATGGAGCGATAATTTAGGGACTGTATATGAAAAACAAATTTCAATCAAAATTAAAATGCATACAACATATATAGTATATTTGATTTATTATAAGAATTTTGATTTCAGAGAAACATTATACTAATCAGGCATTGGATAATAAACAAATATATATTTATTCATCTTTATATTTCTTTTCTTTTGAAGAATTTAAGAACAGAACTGCACTGTCAATAATAACAAATTGTTTGTTATGATCAAACCTATTTACCTTTGGTATACTTCAATACAATGATATTTAAAACCAGAAGTGAATTGCAGAAATTTGACTGGTTTATATATATTATTAAGAAAATAATATGCATATACATAATTATTTATTTTTCTCCTTCACTTTTTTTGCATATCTTCATATAATCATATATATTATTTATAATACTTCACTCATATACACTTTAATGCAATTAATTTTCTTAAAAACTTCTTTATTTTCTTATAGTTTCGACTGTTCAGCAGTCTTCTTCAGAGCTCCATCTTCCTTACAGTTGTTTTAACTTTAATTAAAATTAAGTTAAAACAACTGTAAGGAAGATGGAGCTCTGAAGAAGACTGCTGGACAGTCAAAACTGTAAGAAAATAAAGAAGTTTTTAAGAAAATTAATTGCATTAAAGGGTATATGAGTGAAGTATTATAAATAACATATACATAATTAAAATATTCCATATGACTCGTGTGCGTATTATACACAAAATAGAAATTCATAAAACACTACTATACTAGACAAAATTACAAAATTTTACTAAAATTCTTCCACAACCATGAAATTTCATCTATTAATAAATAGACTTTTTTTAAGTATATCTTATAATTGTGAGTTTATATGATGAATCTTAGCTATGACCTAGATTCCATTTGTATAACTTTTAGCAAGAAATTAAATCTAGATTTAAACTGAACAAAATATAGTAGATTTTTATAAGTCACTTTTGCTAGAAGAGAAAAATAAACATTGGAAATACTATCATTCAGTTGTGTTCCATAATTAAAATAATCACATCTCAAAACTTAATTTTGAGAGGTCATCAAAACTGTAGGAACCAAATAATACAATTTATTTTAAAAATATTAAATTATTTAGTTTTTTGGATGACAATTTTTAAATGTTATTTGATTTTGATTGGGATGGTAAAAAAAGAATTTAAATGAAGGTGGCATATATCCTTATATTAGTCCTGTATACACTCGCACATAAATGTATATGCATTGACAAATATTTACTTATATGTGTATCTATTTCATAAACACATTTTCATGGCTTAAACATACATATAAATAAATGTTATATATACAAGTATAGGTGATTGGTATTTAATGTATACATATGCAAAATATGCATTAACTTGCATAAATATGCAGTGACGTGATGAAAGTCATAACCTAGAATCTAATCTGGGCATACTTGGATAGAAAAACAATGGATAAGGATTGATTAATCTCTTGAGTCCACCATATTCCCTAACATGTAATACCATATAGGATATAGCATTTCTATACTGTACAATGCATTCTGACTATCAAGACAGTCATTAGATTTGTGACAGCACAGAAGTAGCAAAAAGATTCAAGATAGAATGAATGTAAACAAAACGAATTATAAACATGAAAAATCTATAGTTAGTTTTTGCAATGTCATCAGAAAATGTCCAACGATGTTTTAGATTAGAATTTGAATCACTGATATATATATATTGGAAATAATCTATTACTATTCTTATTACAATTGTTATTCATACAACATACAAATGTTTTTGCTTTATTCTTGAAACATTAACGCATGTTTCTGTTTTATAACTAACTGAATTTTATTTAGTTTTCTGGTGCCTATTTCTTTTGCTTTATCAAACTAATTTGTTTTCTTAGAAACAATTGGTTTCTTGTGAATATATTTTTGTCTAGACATTGTCTAATGACCAATTTAAGTCTCTCTTTTTTTGAGAATATTGATTAACAATTTTTTCAATATTTTTTTTTTAAAAAATAAAACGAAATTATTTTGAATTTCATAAGCTAATTATTAAAAAAAGTTGTTTTCCTTGTACACATTCCCCACATATATAGGTAGAATGAACATAAATTTCAATAAATAGTAATACAATATATAATTATTATAGATTCATTTCATTGCATACAGCATAGTTCCCTCTGGATGCTTTTTCATCTTTCTTTTTATCAACCTAAGAATCTCATTTTCTATAATTTTTTAGTATGTTTCCTTTAATCATTGTGACCATTTTAACATACTTTTCCAATACTTCTCCTTCAACAAAACATGTAGGTATGCTTTCTAATCAAGTTTAGATAGTATATTCAAAATTTTAACACTTACACTTTATTAATAATTATTAAATTCAAGTAGACTTAACACTAAGTTAATCACATGATCACCATCTCTTATACTAGCACATAATTTTTTTTCCCCATATATCATAGCATCGGCCGGGATGTGAACCGACAACCATCTGCAACCAACTACTTGCTTGCAAGACAGCTGAGATAACCTCTCTGCTAACAACGCTTGACTACTAGCACATAATTGTTATTATTTTATGCACAAACCTTCTGGCATCTATTTATTACTCTGGTTGGCACAGGTTGGCACAGGGTGGCGCTACTGCATGGAGAGTTTTGCCTTGTTTGACTAATTTAATCAATTAATTTGTAATGCAATTAAGGTTCTGGATTCTGAGACTGGATAGTAGATCTTGTTATATTAGAAGATAATAATTTAACAATTAATGACAATACTTTTATTCTTATTCTTCTATTTAAAATAATAACTTAAAATTATATTTATTTAAAAATTTAAAACCTGAACTATTTTTTTTTTTTTGTTTAGATATATAAATTTAAAAAACATGTTTACTTTTAAAACAAATATACTGATAATGAAATGCATTAGGTATAATATTATCACAAACAAGGAAAGTGTAGAATTATAAATATTAATATATGAACTAAATTTATATGGCAAAAGAGTTAGTTATAAAAAAACTATGCTGATAGACCAGAAAATCATTGTTGAAACTTAATGTATAAAATCAATTTTGAAAATGAGAAGGTAAATAGTTATAAAATAAAAACAAAAACTGGAAATATCAGTTAGTATCATCAGTTGCATATATGTATATAAGTAAGTATTCAGAAGGAATGCCAAGATATAAAAAGTTTGTGGAATAATTTTAAATGAACTAATTTTGGGATGTAGTAGAATCTCAACTATGCATACTCTATTATTGATTGTTAAAATATTAAAAAGTGATGATAAATATGCCTTGAAAACATATTGTAATATGGTTTTCATGAGAATAATTGTATGTTGAGAACAATCCTGATATTCTTCCTGCAAAATATATTAAGGGAATCAATGAAGTGTTGGCAGATTTTATCAAAATGGCATTAGAGTGTTTTTAGTTTGATAGAAAAAAAGCATGATATAATTCAATTTTCAATTGTTCCTGATTAGAACTTCAAAGCTAGCATATTCTGTTAGAAGGCTAAAATATGGTGTTATTTTAAAATGTGATTGCAAAATTAATTGTATAAAAATTTGATAATAGTGTTTATTAGAGAGCCATCTAAATACATAAATTTCAGGAAGATTAGTACTTTATGAAGAGTTAAGTGCAGCCAGTTGGAATAGGACACTACCATGTAATGTTATTCAAAATATTTATTGTCAATGAATCTAAATATCAATATTCAAGAAAGAATAAGGATTTGGAAATTTAGATCAGATGTATGCTGAAAATTTGTCAAATATTTACATAGTAATGTTGATTTGTACATAAACCTTTGAAGAATTTGGCATCTGTATATTGAAAGAATGGCTTTGAACTGACTAGACTGAAATTATTTAGATAGAGAATAAATCATTTTGATGAAAACTAGTCCAATTATATGAACTCATAGACAATGCAGATGGCAATTTAATTTAAATCTAATTAATTGTCTTCCTGCGATGATGCACCAAATAGAATGTTTTTTAATCCTAATTGTGAATAAATTTGTTAAATACGTTTGCAACATTAAATTATTGATGTGAATGAGTGTGTGAAAGATTTTTCCAATTTATTATTTAATTGGGGTCTTTAGGGATATATTGTTTAATGAAAATATTTATTATTCTGCACATGTGACTTTTAAACAATATTAAATATAGTAGGTAGAAAGACCTTACTGTATAATAATGATACAAATTATTTTTAAGTTAATCTAGCTAATTGCATTAAGATAATATATGTTCAGGAATTGAATATATATATATAATATTAATTTTCCCTTGGCTTGACTATGTAAATCTTCTGCATATTAACCATATGCATAATGAAGCAGTTTCTTTATTCCCTTTGTATCATACTGCTGAGTGCATATTTGGTAGTGAGCACCATAATTACCATCTCATGTTATCTGTTGTTGCTGCTGTTGTGTAAGCATAAAAATGGTGATCACATGATGCTATAATGGACAAATATCCTAGGAAAAGGATATTGTGACTATGGTTATTAAATAAACCAGACACCAAAATATATAGTTACCAAACGGATTCAGATCTGTATACAAGCAAATTAGTTTGAATTGAAAACCATATTGTGTTTTGTGTTTCAGCTCATAGATTTATAACGAATAAAAAAGAATCAGTAAAAATAATTGATACATTGTTAGTTAAATTGTAAAAAATAAAAAAAATATCACATAAAACAGCTATTACATATACAGTAATAGTTATATACCTTTTTTGGCTCATGATTTTATACCAATATCAAATGTTAAGTATCTATTTTAATCATTAAGCCTATTATTGCTTGCTGTCTACTAATTTATAATTTAAATGAAAATAACAACAAATAAAATAAAGCATGAAAAAAAAACACAATAAAATTATGATACTACAATCCAGATTGTTATGGGATTCAATAAAGATTAAAACAAATTTTATGTATAACATACTTTATGTATGTAACTTTATATATACTACCTTCTTATTTAAGTTTCCATTCATTTTTAATTGACCAGTTATTAACTAAAATTTCAAATATTCTTCCAAAGCATAAGCTTGTGGTTAAGACCTGTAGAGGTCACTACCTTCGAATTTTCACATGCATATTATTAAGGTTTACAGCCTTAATAAATATTACTTACATAATCAATGTGCATTTAAATAAATTTAAAATTACAATTATATATGTTATGAATTATTAAACATCACATGATCACTATTCTTTATGCTTATATAAACTGTTTACGCAGAGGAAAAACTTTCCTTTGCATTGATGACACCACAAGCTAAAAAGTAGCTTGGGAGTATTGGATGAGTAGCACTAAATAGGGACTTTATGCAAAAAACCTTCCTGCATTCATTAATTACTCTGGCTTGTACTGAGTGGCGCTACTGTATGGAGAGTTTAGCCTCTGTGCATTATATGTTGTGCTTAATATAATTTGTTTGATATATTTATTGTCTTCTTTTTGGATCTTTAATGTGTCAAAAAAGTTCTACATGTATAATTATGAAGATATATTTTTATAATGGCTATAATAAATGATAATTTTATTCTTTTTTTTATAATTTATATTTAAAAAAACAGCATATTGCACCACTTTTGTTCCCATTTTTGATGATATTGTTAGTTAATAAAAATATTAATGAACACAAAGCCAAATTTATTGATGATCTCCTAGCATGGATTAGTAATGGTATTATAGTTATGTTTAGAGACATCAAATATCACAAATGTAGTCCATGGAATTAAGCATAATACTTTGTAGTTTAGCATTGGCAAATAAAGAGAATGTTATAATTGTTTCTATATTAAATCATTATAAAAACTATATGAATGTATGATATAGGGATGGCATTTTCAAATGTATGCTACAAGGTGTCATAAAGGTATTATTGATAATATATCTGAAGAATTGAATAAAAAATTAAGATTATATTAAACTAAAAAGCCAGAAAAAGATGAAGTTTATTATGTAGATTTAAAAATAAACTGGAGTAATAATTTATTGCAGTATAAAATGATAAAACTATTTAATATTAGAGGTTGTATTAATGTGACATCTCAAAGGTCAAATTGTATGATAACATAAGCTTGAGAGCATTTCTGCATTGAAATATCTACTCCTGTAGATTTGAATTTATTAAAATAAAAAGTTGTATTTTCAATATGATAAAAACTGTTTTTATTAAAATATGCATGAGAGTGAAAAATTAAAACTGTATATATATATGTAATATTATTATAAATCGATGTCTGTATTTCTTTAAAGCAGTATACGGAATCTTATAAGTGAATATTAGGAAATACAGTAATCAAAAATTTTGAAAATTACAAAAATATAATTGTCACTTAGGAGCACTTTCGACTATCCTCATAGTCTTTGTCAACTAATACTTTGAAAGGTTAAATAATCTTCACATAATTCCGTGATCTTAACATTTGCTTCCTGCCTATTGATTAAGTCCTGCTTGTATTTATATATTAGCATAGCTTCCTTTATTTTCCTTTTATTGTTATCTCTTTCAATTTGCAACACTTTTACATTATTATAACTGAAATTAAAACCATATATACATGATTTATTATGGTCGTAAAAAACAGAAGCTGATACATTATTATTACCTTTGCAATTTTGTTCCATATTTTGAACCCTTTTTAATAAAACAAATTCTCTTTAGTTCTTTTCTCCAATGTACATCTTGATTCCCCTATATATACACTACCACACTTACATATCCATTCATAAATGATGCAATTTTTATTTATAAATGAGGTTTTATCTTTAGAGTTATTGGTTTAATAGTCATATAGTAGTTTAGCTACAAGCAACAAGAGGTTATATTTCATATAAATCAAGAGTAACAATGTCACATAAAATGGCAAGTTTGAAATTCTTATTTGGAAATGATCATCTTTGTAAATATTCATAGGATAAATTCAAAAATATTGAAATTTATTCTAATAATTTGTTATATGTTGACTATAATTGCAATCATATTTATAATACTATTAAATACTTTAATATAAAATATAAAAATAAAAATATTAATAATATAGTTGATTCTTCTACTAATAAAAAAATTTGGATATCAATAACATATTTTGAATCAACAAGAAAATTTTGTAATGAAAATTTATAAAGGTATGTGTGGCATTGCATTTTATGCACCTCCTACGTTAAATAAAGAAATAAATAACTCTAAAGATAAAAGCTCATTTGTAAATAAAAATTGCATTTATGAATGGATATGTAGGTATGGTAGTGTATATATAGGGGAATCAAGATGTACATTGGAGAAAAGAACTAAAGAGAATTTGTTTTATTAAAAAGGGTTCAAAATATGGAACAAAATTGCAAAGGTAATAATAATGTATCAGCTTCTGTTTTTACGACCATAATAAATCATGTATATATGGTTTTAATTCCAGTTATAATAATGTAAAAGTGATGCAAATTGAAAGAGATAAAAATAAAAGGAAAATAAAGGAAGCTATGCTAATATATAAATACAAGCAGGACTTAATCAATAGGCAGGCAGAAATTGTTAAGATCATGGATTTATGGGGATATTAATCTTTCAAAGTATTAGTTGGTAAAGACTATGAGGATAGTCGAAACCACTCCTAAGTATTATATTTTTTGTACTTTTCAAAATTTTTGATTACTGTATTTATTAATATTCAACTATAAGATTCCATATATATATATATATACCGAGGGCTAAAAAAACTGGAATTATATATGTAGAAAAATTCAATGTGGTCTTTAGAATATCTTGAATATGAACAAGTTAATCAATAATACAAAAGATAATGTAAATAAACAAGAGTTATATTATGTTATAGGTGTCATATAACAGAACTAGTGTGAACTTAAAAATGAGAATGATATAGCATTTGCTTATGGAAAGAAAAGCTAAAGTAAAATGTACAATCATGGGAAAGAATATGGACATGGATTAATATGTAAAGAAAAAAATGACAAAGATAAAAGCTAAAATGATTTCGTTTATTGTTTAAAATTAAAATATTATAAATAAGAGAGCCAATAGTGTTCACATAAGTAAAAATTGGATTTATTTTTAATATTTCTTTTGAAATGATATTTTGATAACGATAAGTGTGAATCTAATGTATTGAAAGTATGCTTTATTTCTTAGATTAATAGTGAAGTATTCATTATTACTAATGGAAAATAAGTTACTATATTCATGAAAACAGAGATAGCTTTATATTTGATACCATCATGAAAATATTTAATTTAACTTACTATCTTTATAATTCGTTGTTATTCTATTTGTAATCTTTTTGTAATAAATTGGTTGAAACATTTCAAATGTTGGCTAAAGAAAAAGTTTATTAAATGTATTTATTTTTATTACAAGCAACTGAATCCACTTTTGGCTTTAAAAACCAGAGTTGTAGCACTTGTGGATTGGCTGGATTGAAGAGCAAACATCACCATAAGAGTCTCTCAACATAAATATTATACAAGCAAACAAACAATAATTCTGAACAGGAATCAGTTTTTTGGTAGCATGAACAAAAATTTGGCCATGCCCAACAACCATCAATACTGTTTGCACAGAGCAAAATGAGAGAAAAGTGAAAGAGGGTATGTTTTATTGCTAAATTCAACTAAGTCATCAATAAACAGGAAAAAAGTGTCCAATTCTCAAACAAATGGAATATTTAAATAGTTAATTTAAGTAATTAATATTCCATGAATAAATATGGCAGTATATCTATCTAACCCATGAGTAATATGACCTGGCTTGTAAAGCTGAAAATGTGCTCAGCTATGTCTAATAAAAATAATTATATACATATGTAATAAATTCTTTCTTTAGACAATGTTTAAAACATTTCAGTCAACTGTCTTTACAATGTATAAATAGACAAGAAATGCAGAGAATTCAGACCACTTAGAGAAGTATGGAAAGATGCATGTTAGGAGTAACAAGAAGAGATTAAAATGAAATAATGAATGAGAGAACAAACAGGTGTTATTTTCATCATTGAAAGAATTAAGAAACTGAAGTGGAGTTGGGATGGACATATTGATGTTGAAATCTTAAACTGGATTTCAAGGGAATGGATAAAATAAGAAAGAATGCTGGGTGATATAGAGAAGAGAGGCTGGAGATCAGAAAAGATGGATGAACTTGGAGAGAACTTTTTTCTGCAGTAGATCAATAATGGTTGAAAATGATGATGATAATATATAATAAAGTTTTTCATGGATATATGATGAAGATAAAAGCTTTTTTTTGGATCTTACTATGTATTAGGTTTTTAGTTTTGATAAAGATAAATACAATTTCATTGTAATGTTGACAATCTATGAAAAAAAGTAATACACGGTAAAGCAAAAAGATAGATAGATAGACAAATAAAGGTGCTGATAAAGATTAATACAATTTTATTGTAATGTTGGCAATGTATGAAAAAAACTATTACACAGTAAAAGCAAAAAATAGAGAGAAATGGATTGATAGAAAGAATAATAGATAGATAGATAGACAGACATATAAATGCACATACCTATGAGATTCAAATTTAGGGTGTAATGTGTATTTTTTCCCAGATTTTTACAAATTAATTTTTTTTCCAGGTATCTAGCCAATAACTAACTCATAGTTATATAATTGTTGTTTTATAAATAGATATTTAATTATTTTTATTTAAAGAATAATCAAGAAAATAAAATAATAATCTTTCATTACCTGTCACTTGACTAGCAGCCTTATGAGAACTCTCTTCTCATAATTCTGATAGAATGATGCTGTTATTAAAACAGGCAAAACTCTCCATACAGTAGTACCATTCAATGCAAGCCAGAGTAATCAATGGATGCCAGAAGGCTTGTGCATAAAATCCCTATCTATTGCCTACTCATCCAATATCCCCGGACTAGTTTCTAGCTTGTGGTTTTCATCCAAGTTCAGACCTATATGAGTATATAAACTACTGAGCTTGGATTGAAAATATTATTGTGTTTTCAATTTTATTCTCATTGTTTTGTAGTTAAGTAGAGATAAAAAATGGCTGCTGGAGAGTTGCATTAGATCCTAAGATCTAGGTACAGTGCTCTCAGATCCAAGCCTCCTCGCTGATGAAAGCCACAAGCTAGAAACTAGTCTGGGGATATTGGATGAATAGGCAATAGATAGGGATTTTATTCACAAGCCTTCTGGTATCCATTGATTACTCTGGCTCACATTGAGTGACAATACTGTATGGGAGTTTTGCCTATTTTAATAACAGTTATGAGCAAGCATAAGAAATGGTGATCATGTGATGTTTAGAATGATGCTGAAAAGGATTATGTTCTGAAGTGAGTTAATTTAACTTTATATATATGATAAACAAGAAAACATGTCTTATGTAGTGCAACCTATAGTATGTTACAATAAACAGTTATTATCGGATGATAGCATATTTTAGATTTCATTTTCATATTTGTTTCTGGTGTTTCCATTTATTAATTAGGACTAGGTTCAGAAATGGAACAATACTGTTTTACATGAGGCAATTACTTTTATCTTTCTTATACTATTAAGCTTGGAATTCAAAACTGTGAAAGTTTTGAATCCAAACTAACCTACTTGTATTGGTTTATAAATCTGGCCCTATGTTAGTAAATGTATGTTTTAATAAGCTTAGTTCTTCATAAATATCGGCACCTTCAGCTGTAAAATATGTATGCAATTATAATGCAATTTGCTTCTTTAGTATATCCAATATGTGATAAATAAGAGCATGCTAATTTATAACTTTATTTTTCATGAAAGCATCATTGATTATTTTTTCCAATTGATGTGACACATTTGGGCAATAATATTTGTGACACTGCTTATTTGTTTCAGTATTCCTTATATTAAAATATAAAAGAATACTGATACAAATAGACAATGTCACATTATTACAACAATTTTAAATTTGCAAGTTTGAATTATTATTTATTTACATATAATACAAGGGAATGTTCTTCATAAAGAGTGAAGATTGGTCAAATATATGCAATGTACTGTATTTTTTAATGCAGCGTTGATTATTATGATGGTAGAATATATGGTATTTAGAAAATGGAATTGAGATGGTAGAATGTATTGTGTTTAGAAGTTGGAAAGCAGTAGCAAACTGTTGCTGATAATGATCAAGAGTTATGTATTTGAACCTGTATTTAGTCATGAATCAAATTCACACACACACACACATATATAAAATAAATTAACATATATAATATCTGACAAAAATTTTATTTCAAGTACATTATTGCTAATTGGAAAAATTATAACAGACACTTTCTAAATAAATTTCCTCTCAAAACATTTTTTTTTTCTAGCGGAGTCAGATATAATCCATCTAAATCAGAATAATTTAAGACATTAAAGAATAATATAATTATAAAGTTTATTTTCAGAGCATAAATTGATTTTGACAATCACATTTTTATCTTTCTGTCAATTTTATACAAATATTAATAGAAAAAATCAATAAATTCTCAGAAAGTCTCTTTCTGTATAATTTAAACATTCTTGTATACAAATATATTAAAAAACATGTAAAATAATATGGATGTAATTTTAATGTAATAAAAAGACAAATATGACTTCGATAGAAATTAAACTCAAAATGAGTGAACCCTAGTGAGATGTTCAATTACTGCAATTAATGTGAATTCTGAATACAGACTAGTCCAGCCAATAGGAACTTTTGCTTACTATGATGTCACTTAATATCTACATCTTACCACATGCGCTATTACTGCCATTTAATTTTACATTTCCAATTTTGTTTTATATATATATGGGGGAAAATGCTTTCAATAAAACATATATACATTAAATGATGTTACCACAAATCAAAGGTTGGGGAGGGAGATGGAGAGATGAATATGTTAGAAGTAAATATTGGTTGAGTCATTAAGCACTTTATAACTAATAGCATAGTGTGATAACTTGAAGAAATGTAGATTGCACAGTCTTTAGTCCTATTTTATATGCTTTTATATTAACTTACCCTGTCTGTGTTGTTTCTGTTAGGATGACCACATTTTTTAATTTTTAACAATGAAAAAGAATTTGTTCTCTGAGCTAACTAAAATATTACCTTCTCTGAGCTAACTAAAATATTACCTTTAGAGAATAAAATTTTATAAATATTTATTAGTAATCTGAAGTTTTTTAAAAGCAATATTGTTTTTTATAAAAAAAAAATTATATTATATGAAGTGGAGTTGGGCTGAACATATTGCTAGAAGAGATGATAATAGATGAACAATTGAAATCTTAAATTGAATTCCAAGAGGTTGTAAAAGACCCAGAAAGAAACCACATATAAAATGGATGGATGAAATAAGAAAGTGTGCAGGGGTGATGTGGAGAAGAGAAGCTAAAAATCGGAGAAGATGGATTGAACTTGGAGAGATCTTCATCCTGCAGTGGATTGATAATGGGTGATGATGATGATGATCTACATTATATGTTTTTGTTGAATTTCACTTGGAGGTCTATTTGTTGTTATTCATTAAAAGCCAGTCAACATTTAGACAATCCCAATATCAATAACAATTTCAAACTGTTGTCAAGGCAACCTCATTGACAACAGTTTGAAATTGTTGATTATTATTGAGATTGAGATTGTCTAAGTGTTGACTGTTTTTAATGATAACTTACAAGACCCATTTAGCCTGGAGCCGGGACATGAACCCACAACCGTCTGCAACCAACTACTTGCTTGCAAGGTGGATGCGATGACCTCTCGGCTAACAACGCCTGACATATGTGTGTATGTTGTCTATTTGTTAATAAATGAAATCATGATTGCAAAAATTTTAGTAGAAATTTTGTTTTTTGGCTACTATTGTAATGTTACATGAATTTCTATTTTATTTATAACTGGTGTAGCTTTAGGCAGTACTTAATTTTTACATTAGTAAAGGATAGAAAAAAACTTTAAATTGTTACCTATATTTTTATAAAGTTAAAACCAAATACAAATTACAACTGTAATTTTAAGATGAATTTAAATAGTCCAACTTTTTCTTAAAATGTATTTACTCCCCTAATCTCAAATTATTTGTATATCATCAATGAATTTACATGTTAGTTAAATTTCCGTTGGACATTGTATTTATCAATTTTCTATATTGACGTTATTACCATATCTTATATAATATTAATTTTAAGGGTCTAAAGTGTATTGCCGAATGATTGAACAAAGTTTCATACAAGTATTGTAAAAATAAATGCTGAAATCATGACATATGTAACAACCAATAAACATCAGATGATCGCCATTTCTTATGCTTGCCTATAACTGTTATTAAAACAGGCAAAACTCTCTGTACATATTGCCACTCACTGATGAAGGCCACAAGCCAAAAACTAGTCTGGGGATATTGGATGAGTAGGCACTATATGGGGATTTTATGCACAAGCCTTCTGGGATACACTGATTACTCTGGTTTGCACCGAGTGGCACTACTGTATGGGGAGTTTTGCCTGTTTTAATGACATCTGTAATACATAAACACTCTTATGGCAAAGTATATACATTTCAAAGTACACATATATTATCAATTGCTTTCGGTTTTAATAATTATCATCCCACAAATTAGTCTTGGTGATGCTTATATTTAAAAAAACATTGACTATTAAATTTAAATGCATGAGGAATTTACAAATCACTTGTATTATGGTAAACAACATATTATAATTATGAAATGATACACAAACTTATTTAGTAAAGTTATGAAACAATTATTAATTGTCAATTTTAATAAATCAATACTAATAGACAGGGTATGAGCACAGACTTTCACATGACCCACCACTCTCTACACTATCTCATAACACTGATACACCTGAACACGCATATGTCGAAAAGATAAATAATCACCAATATACATATTTCATGCTAAACCAGCAATCATCAGTCTGTGCTCATACTCTGTCTATTACATATATAGACACAGGTGTATATATAAGCCTGTGTATTTCATCTTTTAAATCAATACTAGTATATTGGAAATACTGAATTTTAAGATTAATTAAAGGGATTTGAACACAGACTTTCAAGGTTCCTTCTGCTGTCCATTTCATCACACATGTGAAAAAAAAAGATCTCCAATATATGAATTTCATGCTGAACCAGCAATACTTAGTTTGTCCAGATCATCATCACCCACACACATATATAATCAATGCTCAGTTTATATTACAGTAGCAAATTTTCAAACTTTAATGGGCAGACTTCAATCTTTTCACCTTCCAGGTCTTCAGTCATCCATGCCATTGAAAACCTGATGATGGAATGCTCAAACCCTTGTTGATGACAATATTGTTGTCATACCCATGTTGACCTTAAGTCATCCTGACCCTTCATATATATGACTTTAATATGTCCATATTAATACACATAGGAATGGGCAGAATTCAGGCAGAATCTGTAATAAATCAATACTGGTATATTATAAATACCAAATTTTAAGATGTAATTAAAGGGAATTTGAACACAGACTTTCAAGCTTCCTTCAGCTATCCACTCCATCTTACATAACTGAAACGCATGACTACACACACGTGAAAAAGATAAATGATCTCCATCATACACATGTGTATCAGTTATGTAAGATGGAATGGATAGCTGAAGGAAGCTTGATAGTCTGTGTTTAAATTCCCTTTAATTGGCAATTTCATAATCCAATTCAATTTGTAATTAATATGTTAAACTATTCAGTGATACAAAACAAATTAAGTGGGCAAACATAAGTCGAAATGTAACTTGGGAAAGTCACAGATCTTTATTAGTTAAATATATTTAACCTTTAATACAAAGTTAGAATATATATCTGAAACAAATAAATAATAACGTCTGATTTTAGATATGATTATTAATTACTAATGTTCATTAGAATAAGGTTGATATATATGTGTGCTGTTAAAGTCATACTGGTTATTTGAATTGATACAATGCCCATTAGACTAATAAAAACAATATTATATGAAATAGCCTGGAACATCTTAATGAAATTGGTTCAAACAATTCAAAACAAAACAACACTCTCCATACAGTAGTGCCATCTTGTGCTAACAAGAGCAATCAATGATATAGTGGTCATGTGAAATTGGTTCAAATTGAATGTATTGTAGAATTGTTTTTTTATATTTTTTTAATGTCTTAAGCTATATTTCTGAATAAGAAATATTGAACGATTTAATTACGACCTTACTTAATATATATATATACATATAAATAATATAATGGTAATCAAATATAAAAATTACTGTCATATTTATTATTTATATTGTTATTACAATTTTTTTAATTAACGGACATTTTGTTTATAATATATATACACATATATATATATAGTAGATTAATATTAACATTATTCTTTTTTTTTTTTCAAAATGCCAAAGTTTATTTTTAGATATAATATATATATTTCTATAGAAATATTTTTTTATATTAATTTTACGCAAATGAAACTTAAAAGAAATAATAGTAGTGCAAACATTTTTTTAAAAACACGTAGTATGCAATTCTATTGTAACGAATGTAATATATAGGTTATATGAGCACAGACTTTCACACACCTACCCTCTCTATTCTATCTCATAACACTGATACCTTTGAACCAATACATGTCGCATTTTATGCTTAACCAGCAATCATCAGTTGGTCCAGATTATCATGTCTACACATATATACAATAAGTGCTCAGATATATATTAAGATAGCCAATCTTCCTACTTTAATGGACAGGCTTCAATCCACTCCACACTCCAACTCTTCAACTGTCCATCCAATTGAAAATCTGATGATGAAGCGCTCAAAGGCCACCCTGAGGCCAAGATTCTCATCACACTCACGTTGACCTAAAGTCAATCTGATCCCCTCATGTACAGGACATAATCCATTTGTAAAAAATGTAATAAATTATTCATTCCATAATAATCCTATTTGTTGTTATTGTTGCTGCTTTTAGGAGCTATTTTAATTTTTTTTGTTGCAATAACTAATAAAGGAGTTAGCTAATTTTTTTAATTTTCTTATTCAAAATATTCGTTATTATGAGAGTAGAAACAATAAAAAAAAATCAACAACATGGTTTAATGTTATGATGTAAATGATTGATTAAGAGATATTGTTTCATGTCAGTATCAAGCTTGTATGCTAAAATGTTAATTGACCTTCTGATTAACTGATCATATGATTACCTATCATTCATGGACAACTTTTATTAAAAGTAAAAAGATATTAGTTCCAGGCCTTTAAATCTTATATCTACTACTCTGTAACTGCATTAAAACAACAGGGATTTTTTGTTTGAGTTATTAAAGCTTATTATAGAGTGAAATGTTTTATGGACTTATATAGTAAGGCCACAAACTTGCTGTACCCAAATACATGATTTCCATTACATGCTATCCAACAAAAATGTAAACAAACAAGCAAACAAAAGATAAATAAACAAAAAAACATTGAAATTCATACGTTTAATACATTTTACACTACACAAGTGCCATACGCAATCATATTTTTAAAAAAAATCTCAAAGTGCTGAACTTAATCATATTTATTAATAATATTTCTTCAATTTATATTGAATGTATATACATTTTATTCTTCCTTTATATACAGTATATTGTATAATAAAATGATTTCTAAGCTTAATGCTAAAAGTTGCTAAAATCATCAAAATAATTAGGGAGATTCTAATTTTTTGATCAGCTTAATGCTAAAAGTTGTTAAAATCATCAAATAATTAGGGAGATTCTAATTTTTTGATCTCAAGACCACTATTGTGTTCCTATAAGAGAAAGTCACTATTTAAAGATAAAATATGGTAGTTAGTTGGGGGGTTTTCCATTGCCATTTCAGTGATGAGTACTCAGTTTATTATTAATAATTATAATTTTGTTTATACTATAATCTTAATTTATATATGCATATTATAAATTCAACTATTGAATGCTTGGATGCTATTGCAAGAAAAGCTTAGCATAGATGTGTTTTGAATCAAGCTAAGCACTTTCTAGGACTACTTATGGCTTCATATTCATGGCATGCACATAAAAAGTATCTGTATTATATACAAGGGTATTAAAAAATTACTCTATACTTGCAATTTAATGAACAATAGATATTCTATTTTAATCAGAGTTAATCAATAAAATATATGATATACTATATACATTTGCACACAAGAAAGGGGGCCTTGAAACAAAATATCGCATAACTCATGGTGTCATTTGAATTTTCAATCATTAGGTTTTAAACATTAATTCTTATTAAGCACATGGTCAACACATAAATACATATACGGCTTTAACCTTAATACTATGCACCTTTTGATTGCTTAATTTTACCATGAGAGCAACCTCTACAAATCTTAACACAAGAGTACAACCTCATTAGGTTCTGTAAATTTTCACTAGAATTTCACATTTCTGATTTAAAGAGTGTCATATTCCATATTTGTTAATTTGGATTTTTATTTGCATCACTTTTCTTTATTATTTAATTAAATACTTCTAATTCTTTTTAATTTGTTTTCTCTGTTATCTGCAGGAGTTCAAACACAAGAATTAAGTAGTAAATGGTCAAAGTACAGTATAGTTAATGCCTACAGAATCCTAAAACCACTTGAAGCTAATTGGATTTTATGAAAGTGGAAAAAAATTCTAGGCAAAAACTATCTAATAGTAAAAATCATCAGATATAAAGTCCATTTGGTTGAATATATAATGATTGTACAGAAAAATAGATGTCACTTATATCATTATTATAAAATTCAAAGAAATACTGTATATACTTTTTTAAGATTAATATACCTTTACTTTTAATTAAGATTGCTAATTATTGGTATTCAGGAATATTTGCAGATGTATGTAGCTATATAAATAGATGCTTAATTTAAAAGCCTTCTTGTGCTGAAATTTTGCATTTGTTATAGTAAAAATTTAAAAAAAAGATGGATGAGAGCAATTCATTATTTGTTTTTCATGTGTTAAAGTACACTAAAGAACATAAAAATTCAGATTTCATATCTGTCTAGCCATGCTTCCATAAGTATTATATATCTAATGACAACTCTGTTTTAATATCACAAGATTGGGAATTTCTATAATAATAATAATAATAATAATAATAATAATAATGGTGGTGGTAGTGGCAGTGGTGATGATGATGATGATGATGATGATAATGAGGATTCTGTCTAAATGTTTGAAGAATGGTATATGATAATGTATAAAATAAAATATCTGCACTAACTTTTCTTTATTGCTATGATTAAAATTAAAAATCAATAGGTAAAGCATTGGTAGCCGAATGGTTAGCACAGCCACCCTCCAAGCAGTTTTCCCGTGTTCGCTTCCCGCGATGCTTTGACACATGAAAAAAAAAAAAAATGAAAATGTATATCACAGTCTAGAATTCAAAAAAGTAAAGATATATAATCAGAAATTGAGTTAAGATATAAACTGTTTTTTAATTGTACAATACAATTCGGATTGTAAATTCTAGACTCTGAGCCACTATCGGTTTAACATCAATACAAATCGAATAGCATTTAATAGTATTACTAATGACAGGTTTTAAGTGATTCTTTTTTGTTTGTATTGTAAAATATATATAATCAAATGGCTTTTTGGCTCTGGAGTTTATTAGAAAGTTGAGTATGTAAGAGTCAAAAATAAGCACTATCCCTGGACTTTGAATTGCAAAGTTTACTGGACCAAACTAAGCATTTCATAATATGAAATGAAAATAAGTTTAAGTAACTAGTGCTTCTATGAATGTAAATTATAATGAAAAAAGGAAGGTGGACTGGTAAAAAGAAGAGAGCCATAATTGTCAAAATAAATTTTTAACAATATGCATTACAAATTTCACATGATCACTATTTCCTATGCTAGCACATTACTGTTATTAAAACAGGCAAAACTCTCCATACAGTAGTCCCACTCAGTGCCAACCAGAGTAATAAATGGATGCCAGAAGGCTTGTGCATAAAATCCCTATCTAGTGCCTACTCATCCAATAACCCCAGACTAGTTTCTGGCTTGTAGTCTTTGTCAGAGAGAAGCTTTGGATCTGAGAGCACTGCATCTAGATTTTAGGATCTAATGCAACCCTCCAGCAGCCATCTTTTATCTTTACTTAACTTCAAAACTATGAGAATAAAATTGAAAACACAATAATATTTTCAATCTAAGCTCCATAGCTTATATAGTCATATGGGTCAGAACCCAGTTTATTACCCATAAATTTTGGTGTCTTTGACTCTTTAACAACCATAGACACCACTATCCTATTAGGCAGGATTGGTGTGTCATCTTGTGTATCAGTTGTGTGAGATAGAGGGTCTCCCCTATAATATCTAATATTAATAATCTGCCAGTAATTAGACAGACTTATGTAAATTAGTTTTGTATGCAAAAGATTGGACTCATGTAGTCGTCGAAAACAAAGATTTTCGTCTTTTACTTGGATGGAACTTATTTTGCCCTTTAGGAGTTCATATAAACATTATAATATAAACATTATAAAGAGAGTTCAGCTGAAAATTATAGTATGAAAGGATACTCTGGGTTGTTTAAGTCCAGACCTGCAAAGTTAAAAACATTACTTGTTGACATACCTATTCTCTGTAAATCATATAAATTTCCATTTGCTTGAAAGAGAAAGTAGAAAAACTATCAGTGAGATGATACATAAGGGAATACTAACACTTATAGAAGATTCATCCTGGCTTATGCCTGTAATTATTATTATGAAACAAAAAGTTTTTTAATAAAGGAGCTAGCCACTTCTTAGCATATGAGAAAAATTGGCTTCATTATAAAATGTTTTGTACTTTTGCAAAAATAGATCTTGATGCTGCATTTCATCAAATCCCTGTGACAGAAAGAACACCTAATTATTATAAATGACCACTCACATGGAACTTTATAAGTATAATAAATCTGCCATATGGAATTATAATAGAACCTAATATTTTTCAGGCAAAAATGGATCCTTTTCATGGCACCATTCCATACTTAGATGTTATTTTAGTCATTGCAGAATTGGAGCTGGAATTAGAAAGGCAAGTAAGTGCAGTTTGTTCAAAATTAGATAAAGTAGGAGCCAAAATAAATACATTAAATGAGATAAAGTTTCTAAATACATTATAATTGAAAATAGAAAGCATCCAAATCCGGACAAGATGAAGGTTATAAAAAACACTGTGAGACCAAGAAAGATAAAGGAATTACAAGTATTTTTAGGACTGTTAAAGTTTTATGAGCTCTTCTTTAAAGAAAAGTATAATTTGCTATCACAATTGTATCAATTGTTCAAAAAATGTTGGAAATGGTCTAAGGAACAAGATTTAAGCTTTCCAAAATGCCAAGGATTTTTTTAACTTCAAATCAACTCCTGATACATTATAGTAGTGATCTGGACATTATTATTAATACGGATGCACCAGAATATGGTATTAGAGCCAAAATTTTCTATTTATACTATAGAAATGAACAGTATATAGCCTATGCCTTAAGAACATTGTTGGAAGCTGGAAAAAGCTATAGCCAGTGTCGACAAAGAAAATGGTTATTTTCACCATAAAGAAATTTCATTAGTATATTTATGGACAAAAATTTCAAATCTGTATAAATTACCGTCCACTTCTAAGAATATTTTGTACCAGAAAAAAAAATTCCTTAAAACATAAATCAATTCATGCTGCACTGAATAAATATATTATTGGGATACGATTATGAACCAGTATATAAGTCAGGGAAGTAGATTGTACTTGTGAATTTTTATATCTATCTGACACTAAGGAAATATAAATAGTGAGATAAATTATATAGACATTAAGAACTCTACTTCACTTAATAGTTTAATAATTGCTATGTGGTCTAAACAAGACCAAGGTTATATACACTTATTTGAATGGATAAAAAATATCACTGGTCGGAAAGATATCCAAAGTTATAAAGCCCATTTGGAACATAAGAGATACTTGAAGTGTTTTTGCATTAATGATTCCATACTCATAACACCAGAATATCTGAACCATATACTTAATTTACTTCGTTGGTATCAACCTGGAATCATGTATATGAAAGTTCTAGCTAGATCACACATCTTCTGGCCCAATCTGAGTGGTGAAATAGAATAAACGATAGTCAAATGCATAAGTTGTCATTCTCCCACTAGATTGCTATCTAAAAAATTTGAAGCCTGGCCTAAGTCTATACACCCTTGGAAATATTTATATTTAAATCATGCAGGGCCAGTGTGTGAATATATAATTTTGATAGATGTTATTTTCTTAAGCCAATAAACATCACATGACCACCACTTCTTATGCTTGTGTATAACTGTTTTAAAACAGGCAATACTCACTATTCGTCTTCCCACACACATCAAGCTAGAGTAATCAATGGATGCCAGAAGGCTTGTGCATAAAATCCCCTTTAGTGCCTACTCATCCAATATCCCCAGACTAGTTTCTGACTTGTGGCCTTCAGCAGTGAGGAGCCTTGGATATGAGATCTAGGTGCAGTGCTCTCAGATCCAAGGCTTCTCACTGACGAAGGCCACAAGCCAGAAACTACTCTGGGGATATTGGATGAGTAGGCACTAGATGGGGATTTTATGCACAAGCCTTCTGGCATCCATTGATTACTCTAGCTTGCTGTGTGCGGCAATACATATAGTGAGTTTTGATACATTTTCTTATTGGAATTAATATAAGATAGTTTAAAATATGAGTGCAGAATGAGTGCTTAAAGAAATTTTTGCTGTCTATGGTTATCCAGAGATTACTTTAACTGATACTGGGACTGGTTTTGGTTCTTGGCAATTTATAGATTGGTGAGATGATTAAGGAATATGGCACATTCTTACTCCACCTTATAATTCTGACATGATGGCATAACTGAGAAAGCCATTCAATATTTTAACCTCACGTTGAAAAAAATTTGTTATAAGTATGTACCAGAAGCATTCCATCAACACTTTACTGAATAGACTTCTACTAACAAGACACCATTCAAATCATTAATGCACCATCACATTTAACTTACTGAGCTGGTTCCAACCACAATTGAAACATTTATGGACAGTTTTGATTGTTAAAAATTTTAAATTAAAAAGAATATATGGATAGATGAGATTTTAAAAATAATTGGATGCCAAGACTGATTTTGATAATTTGGTCAAGGCAACTATGACTGGTCAAACTAAAGAATGAAATAAAATAAGAAATTATATAAATCATTTATGTCCTCATCCAAGATTGTTATGTAATGTTTTATGTAAATTAGCAAAGGATGAACAAAACTCAGATATGAAAAAAAGTGAAGCAAAAAAATTACTTTGTTAGCTGAACAAAAAACTGACAGAGACCAAGTGGAAATAAATTTTCACAGTATGAATCAAATCTATTACAATTCACAAGAAGGACTTTTTCCTAGAAAGGCATATGTACATAGGTAACCTGCTAGATTAGTGGAATATATATGATTAAAAGCATTATTTGTACAGTACAGAAAGGACTGGAATGTCTGTGTATGTTATATAAATAAATTTTAAATAAAATGGATTTCATAATTACATAAACACATACAAATAACTCAATTTATTATCTTAATTTTAATATACTCTAGAAAAAATCTGCATGTGTCAATATTATTATTTTGAAAATAAATAAACAGTATTATGTAAATTAACCATTCATATGTTAAAGATCAGACTCTTTTTCTCTAATCTTTTAATTTCTTCATCTTCATTATCATCTTGTTCTTGTATTTATCAATCTCTTTCATTACCATTATCATTTAAATGACTTTTTTTATTTTTCTCCTTAGTTAAATGTTGTTTGCAACTTTAATTAGTTTTCTGATCTTTTTTTTTCATTTTAGCTTTAAATAGCATATGAGTTAATATTCCCATTATTTTCATTTGTAAGATTAAAATTATATTTTATGCAGATGAACCTAATATTCTTTTCACCCAACTAATTTTCGAACTTTATTCATATATTCCACTCTGCCTTTTTTTTGAACCCTACAGTTTCAACTTGTTTCTTTTAAATATTTGTCCAATATATTGCTCTGACATATGACTGATATTTTTGGACAATTAATAACATTATCAGTATATAATTTTATTGATAACACACATTCAAAGGTAAAAATGAAATGATTAAAAATTACTTCAAGGCTTACCAAAATAACAGGGACCATCTTGATATTAGGTAATAATAGATAAATATTTGCATTTCACACAATGGATCATAATTTATATGAAAAAGTGAGTTAAGGTATATAACCATATTCTCCAAACTGAGATAAATTAAATTACATATTACCATACCTCACTATTAACACATGAACAAAAGTAAAAATATCACAGTAGTTTATTTATTTTTCATGGATTTATATTCAATTGTAATGTAGAGGGCACCACTTTCAGATGTATCTACAACCCTACCAATGTCAAGATCCACCATAAAAATGATTCACCTAAATTTTTGTTTGTTAACTAGTCATGCATCAAGCCAGAGATATTTAATTATAATAAAAATTAATTTAGTCATGAAGTACTAAAAAATTATAAAATTATAAATCACTATTAAGGTAAAATAAAAAATACGTAATTACTTGTATACACTATTACTATATATAAATATATTAAATAACCATAGTTTCTTTTAAAATCATATGAATAAAGATACAATAAAAGACATATAATTCTCAAGATGCATTTTCTACTGAACCATAAGTCATCGGTTGGCCCAGGTTACCTCCTCTCTTATATAACTCCATTATATGCAGAGTATTTATCAATAGTAAATTGTTACATTTTAATTTACAACTGTCAACCAAAACTTTGACACCAACCACTTTAGATAAATATAGTAATGGTTATCATTGATCATTTACTAAACTAGGGATTGTCTTTAGCTCAGATATAAACTTTAAATCTCAGTTAAAGATTAATATATCTGAATTTCTTAAATTTTAAAAAATCAGATATATTAATCTTTAACTGAGGTTTAAAGTCTGAGCTAGAGACAATCTCTAGTTTAGTAATGATTAATGGTAATCCTTACTGAATTTATTTAATGTGGATGGTGCCAAACTTGTGAGTGGAGTGAGTTTGACACTTGTGAATCAAAATGTAACAATTTATTACCATATATATATATGGTTATACAATATTATTAATTACCTACTCACCTTATACATAATTTTTTTTTAGCTGATACTAAAGATCCAAACATTTTTTTTACCTCTTTCAATAAATTTTTCCCAGAATTAACATTATAACTGAAACACAGGCTTATTCTATACCTGTGTCTATATATGTAATATATAGCGTATATGAGCACAGACTTTCAGATGACCCATCACTCTCCATTCTATCTAATGACACTGATACACTCAAGCACATATATGCTGAAAAGATAAATAATCACCAATATACGTATTTCATGCTAAACCAGCAATCATCAGTTGGTCCAGATTATCATCTCCCACACATATATACTATTAGTGCTCAGATATATATTAAGATAGACAATCTTCATACATTAATGAACAGGCTCCAATCTACTACACACTCCAACTCTTCAACCATCCATCCAATTGAAATCTGATGATGGAATGCTCATGGGCCACCCTGAGGCCGAGATTCTTGTCACATCCATGTTGACCTAATGTCAATCTGAACCCCACATGTACAGGACATAATCCATTTAATACATATGCAAGGATGGGCAGACATCTTTACAATGTAAAAACATTATGATAAAAAGTAAATAATATATCTATAATTAGATTTTTTTTTCAAAGTTAACATTTTATTTCTTTATAAATATTTTAAACGCATACTAATATATATAGTCAAAATTAATATTTACAGATGAATAGAACAATTATTTTGTTTGATTAATAGTTTAACAAATTACAGCTATATAAAAATAATTAAGAGAATAGATTAAATTCACTTTATTTAAATTATATTTAATTAGAAGTGATTTGAACTCAGACATGCAAGCTACCTACATCTATCCACTCCATTTTATACAAGTAATACACATGTCCACATGCATGTGAAAAAGTTAAATGAGAATATATGTCGTCATTTGTATCAGTCTTATAAGATGGAGTGGATAGATGTAGGTAGCTTAAAAGTCTGAGTTCAAATCCCTTTTAATTACATTAAGTTCAGTATAGACAATATACTTGTAGTTAAATTCATATTTAGTAAATATAGTTTTATCTTGCTTTCTTCTTGTACTATTGTTAAGGCAATAATTTCTTTATGTAGAGGTGGGTAATCAAACTTTTGGATAGCATATGCTGGAAACATGATTATTCTTCTGACATAATTTTGGTGAAGTTGGGTTAGTAGCAATTGGCTTCAAATAATTTAGAATAGGCCTATTACCAAATTCTCCATGTTCTTTATTTTGCTGTAACAACTTATGTAAATAAGCATTTATTTTTATATAGCGCATGTTTACAATTGTATTACATTCAAATATCAGCCTTTCAAGCTAATTGTGCATACGCTTTTGCGAGTGTTAATAATAATAAATGAATACTTTCTCTCCAATACAAGATATAGTATTTATGCAGGAATAAAATGAATCCACTTATTCCTGCAACTCAAATGCTTATGTATGAGCAAATCTGAAGACAATTTCACCGACGTCATTCATTCAGACATTGTATATAGTAATTTAAAGTGAGTGTTCCATCCTCACGCTTTCTTTGCCAGTACTTCAGATTTGCTCATACATAAGCATTTGAGTTGCAGGAATAAGTGGATTCATTTTATTCCTGCATAAATACTATATCTTGTATTGGAGAGAAAGTATTCATTTATTATTATTAACACTCGCAAAAGCATATGCACAATTAGCTTGAAAGGCTGATATTTGAATGTAATGTAACATCTTATGTAAATGTAATTTATCCACTCTATATTGAATACTTTTTATCGTACATAATATGTATACACAATCTTACATTTTATCTGTCTTGCTGTCTTCTTCAGAGCTATGATATAATGAACAAAAATAAAATACATAATTATATAAAAAAAAAAACATAAACAATAAAAGGGATAAAATAAAATAAAAAACTAAAAAAATATAATCAAACCCAAAAAAAAATTCAGGTACAATATAAGTATAAAATAAATATAAATTATACGTGTGTTCCTGACTGTATATATACATATTAATTTCAATATATTGTTCATTTTTATTATTTTAAATAATTTCTACTTACTCCTATTTCTTATAAACTTAAACTTTAATTTTATTCCCCCCCCCCCCCGACAGTAATAAAATACTTATTATTTTATTTTCATATTCTTCTCAGCTCAATCTTAATTCATTTATTAGGAATATTCTTTTTAATTTTCAAATTGTATAATATCTGTTATTTCCTTATTCATTCTTCTGTTATTAATAATATTTTATATTTATCTTCTTTTTAATATATAAAAACTATAAATATTATAATCTTTAAAATTACTCACTTTCACTTTAATTTTTTAAAAGTAAAAAAGTTTTTAAATAATTATCTTATATCCTACATATTATTTAAACTAACTATATCTATATTCACTATAAGTTTTTATTTATACACTTTAATTTTTATTACTATTATTATATAATTTTTTCTTATAAATTTAATATTATTTTGTATTCAGATTTTCACACGACCCACTACTCTCAGTGCCATCTCATATTGCTGACCCACCTGATCACGTATATTGGTGATTATTTATCTTTTCAACATGTGTGTGATCAGGTGGGTCAGCAATATGAGATGGCATTGAGAGTAGTGGGTCGTGTGAAAGTCTGAGTTCGAATCCCGCATATATTACATAGATAAATGAAGGTTTAAGCCTGCACAATGTATTATTTTGTATGTAAATATTATGCTGATTTATTTCATTAATATGTAATATTTATAAATATATTCATGTTTATATTTCTATGTAAACATTTTTTTTACAAACCTATAATTTATTTATAAGTAATTTTCTCTTTACACATTTTCCTCAATTATCTTTTTTAAGAACTATATTTATTTTAATGTCATTCTAATCCCAGAATGTCTATTAAATTTTGGCATTATCTTTTTTAATAATATTGTTTCTTTTATTTTTCCTTCTTTACTATTGTCTGTATGTAACATCATTTTTATATACATGCAATTCATCCATTCTATTTTGAACACTTTTTAGCAAAAACCTTTTATTGTACATATATGCATACACAATCTTATATTTTGACTGTCCTGCAGTCTTCTTCAGAGATATTATATAATGAACAAAATAAAATAAAATACATAACTATATAAATAATACCATACAAAATGTAAACAATAAAAAAAAATTAAAAAAACAAATATTGGTGGTCAAGAGGTCAGTGACAGCTGCTTTACAAGCAGTTGGTCCCAGGTTAGCGGGTTTGCTTATCTGCTGATGCTATGACACATAGGGAAAAAAACAAATATAATAAGATTGAATAAAACTGAATAAAATATAATTAAACTGAAATAAAATAATCCAGTTAATATAAGATAAAATATACAATGTAAATATAAATTATACAGGTGTATTCATGACTGTATTATATTTATTATATTTATTTCAGTTTTATTATGTTTAGTTATATTTTATTTATGTTTTTTAGTTTTTTTTTTATTGTTTACATTTTGTATGGCATTATTTATATAGTTATGTATTTTATTTTATATTGTTCACTATATCATTACTCTGAAGAAGACTACAGGACAGTTGAAATGTAAAATGTGTATGCATATAATATCAAAAGGTTTTTGCTAAAAGTGTTGAAAGCAGAGTGGATAAATTGCATTTATATAAGATATTACAGCAAAATAAAGGAAGTGGTGAATTTTCTAATATTTCTGAACATCATTTTTATTGAACTTTTTGTAAATTTGTGTCCTGCGTCCTTCATATATATATATATTGGTGATTTATTATCTGACATATTAATTACATTGCACAGGCTTAAACCTGCATTTATATATGTAATATAGGGGGGATTCGAACTCAGACTTTCTCACGACCCACTACTCTCAGTGTCATTTCATATTGTGACCCACCTGATCACGCACATGTTGAAAAGATAAATAATCACCAATATATGTATTTCATGCTAAACCAGCAATCATCAGTTGGTCTAGATTACTATCCTCACACACATATATAATCAGTGTTCAGCTTTATATTAAGATAGCCAATCTTCAACTTTCTGTGACAGTCTAAACATAAGATCGTGTATGCATATATGTACAATAAAAAGTCTTTTGCTAAAAAGTGTTCAAAATAGAGTGGACAAATTGCACTTATATACTTTACGAAATTAGTTTTCAGTTTATAAAATGATTTAGTGTTATTATTATTTTTTTTGCTCCTGCAGTCTTTTGAATAATTTTCTAGTTTTAGATTTTGTTGATAGCTGACAATTTTAACTATTATCTTTTTAAATTGTAAATCAGCAAGACCAAAACGTTTAATTTTTATTAATAACTTGTCAGCAAAAACAACAGAATTTAATTAACAAAACCAGGGGGAGCCTGGGATTCCAATTTTCACTGTTTCAGGCTCCCTGTTTTGTTCACCAAAGTCATAGTCCATTGTTGGATTCATAGAAGAAAAGTTTACCAAGATGTAAGTGAATATCTGTTTCAGTGTTTTTTCATCTTTTGAAGAAGTTTTGGAACAGTTTTCATTCAATGATAATTGAAATTATCTATCATTCCGTTTTATGCAAATGGATCCCTTTAGAAATAGACAAAAGCTAGCTTAAGTAATTCTTAGAATCATTAGAATATTATAAACCGTTTAAAACTAATTTTAAATGAAACCAAATAATTCTAAAAAGAATACACACTAGAAATCCTAATTTTATTCATAGAATAAATAGAAAATTTATTTGGACATCAAATCTCATAGAAAACGTAAAATATAATGTGCTAACAATGATGATTTTAGGAAATTATCTTTGCATCAGATTTTAGAAGTGTTAACAAGTTTTAAATGTTAATTCGATCTCAATTTTAGAATTGAACATTATCGAAAATAACCTAAGCTATCTCCCTGCACAAAAATCAGATTTCTCCGATGATCAGAACAGAAGTTATTACCCCTCTTCCGGTGGATTAGGGGCCCACAAAAAAATAAAAAAATTTTCAAATCAACACAGAAGTACCATAAAGTGATTCCTGAGCTAAAAAATAATGATTTAAAGACAAACATGAGTACAAATGTTGTTTTAGACCTAAACAGACATTGAAGCTGCAAATTATTCATACTCTTTTAAGCAATAATTATTGAGAAATTTTCCAAGGTTTAACAACAACCTTTCAGATTATACTTGAATCATTCATTACTAATCAAGACCTGAAATTCAATCAAAAGAAGCAGGATCCAATTATTATCAACAAATAAAAATCACTGTGAACCCTCAAGGACTTTGGTTGGTGGGTTGGGCAGATGTTCAGCTCCACTGATCTCAGTGTGCAAAATGATATCACTGGATACTAGACAGACTCCAGCTAGAAATATCTTTGTAACAGTAATAGTTTTGTTGTAATATTTGCAGGCATGGGTCTGCGCTCCTCATTTCTTCCACAAGGGTTGATGATGGCAGTCATTGGGGGTCTGGTTTATGGGTGCAGGCTGATGATGATTATTGCTGCTACCTGGAAAACCTTCCAGGAGGGTACAGGGTCAAAGTTTTCAGCACCTTTTCTGCTCTGATGGGCTGCTGCACCCCCTTGATGGATTGTTTTTGGGCAGTGCAGATCTGTGCTTGTTCATGTATAGATACACATTAAGCAAAATTATACAATCCTTTTATGGATATATTTGTCATTGAGTGTACGTACCTTGTAAACCTGGTCAATAATTGTTTTGCCTTGTAACATTGAACACTTTGTAATCCTCCACGGGTAAGTGTACCCGATAACTTTTTGTAATCTTTTGACTAATAAAGGTTACTTTTTTTTTTTTTTCTTTTTCTAATAAAGGTTACTTTTGAGAAAAAAAAAAAACATTTAGTGAATCTAATAGCCTAAAGGTCATCTGGATGAAAGTAAAAAGTTTAAACAGTATTTTTTTTTATAAAAATAAAACAAAGAAATTACATGGTATTTTTTTATTTCTGATTCTAAATATATTTTTGCTAATAATAAAAATAAACGAATGAAATGTTTATTTATTAAATATTACTAGCAGATTTTCATTTTTAACAATTCAATTTTCTTATCATTTTATACATTTTTTTTTTTTTTAAAGAATATCCCTCCAATTTTATATTTACTCTATATTAAATTCACTATAGAATTTAATATTCTCTAAGCATGCAAGATCTGACAATTTAATTCCTATAATGCTTCGTCATAAAATATACATGTGGGTGTGTACATTAATGGCTATTGTCATCTTCAAAGTAGTCTCTTTGTGCATTTATACACTGATTAAAATGGCATTCCCATTTCCGGAAGCCTACCTGGAACTCATTTTTAGGAATATTGTTGAACAGCTGTCTCTTATTCTTATGGATATCAGTTATAATAGAAAATCTTGGTCTTTTTAGCACAATTTTTAATTTTGAAAATAATCAAAAATCACAGAAACCTGGGTCAGGTGAATAGGCAAAATAATCTGATTGGGTAATTGATTAGTTGGCCAAAAAGACTTTCACAATGAGCACACTATGATCCATTTTTATTCCAAAGAGTATATATAAATGTTTATTAACTTCTCAATAGCTAATTAGCAACTAGTTATATCAGCTTAAAATTTGCATACATATTAGCTTAAACATGTTTAAACATGAATATTCAATACTTGTGTGACTTTGATACAGGTAGGTCACAGGTGACACTGCATGACCACTCCCTGAATTAAATGTTCATATTATAAGGTGCATATTTCCTTTAAATGAAATAACTAATATTATTCAACAGACAATAACTTAAACCAGAGTGCCAGTAGTTAGTTATTCGGGTTTCCAAGAGAATATCTGTTACTCATTGATTAAACTAAAGGAGACATCATGCATACTAAACCCTTAACTACTTCACTGTCTGCATATGTCTGAAGTAGAACAAAAGTTACAGATAAATTAATATTATGTTTAATAAATGTACAGATACATAATAAATAATTAACAAATGCAAACAGTGATAAAGTGATTAGTAATAATTCATAAGATATAGTGCAAGCACCAATTTATAGTTTAGATGAAATAAATAATTGTGATGAGGTTTTATAAGTAAGAGCAAGTTTGTATTGGACTCTTTGAATTATAAAATTTCCCCCTTTTTTCTTTTAAGTAATTGAAAGCAAAATAAGTTTTTATTAAAATAATTCTATTTGAATGCTTGGTTAGAAGTCTTTTGTTTATATATATAGGTGATTGGAATTAAACTGAGAGACTGCAAACTTCTCAAGTGCTTATGACTATCAACAGCCAATCAGATCATAAACAAATTCTCTGTCCCAGTGTTTACAATCTGATTGGCTGTTGATAGTCATAAGCGCTTGAGAAGTTTGCAGTCTCTCAGTTTAATTTCAATACCGTCTGCACTTTATAAAATAAATATTATTTATATATAGGTGACTAAAACTCAAAAAGTTCTTAAAGTAACAATTAATAAAATAACTTTTGTAAAAAATATATTATTAATTTTATCTATGTATATATGTACGCCAAAGCCACTATATCAAAGTACATGACTTATACACTATCAAAAAAGAAATAAAACAAAAATGAAAATGTCAAGCATTGGAGGTCAAGTGGTCAGCACAGCCTACCTTACAAGCACTTGTCCCCCGTTTAGCAGGTTCGCTTCCTGGCCAATGCTATGATGCATGAAAAAAAAATGAAAATAAACAACAACAAAAAAATATTAAAATTTAGAAATTTAATACATTGTACAATTGTCAAGCAGCCATATTTCATTTCTGACTTCCATACATGAACATGCTTATAAAAATAAAATTTGTAAATAAATGTTAAATTTTGCCAGAAGACATATTCCACCTCAGAATGTATAAACAATTGTGTTCATTAATAACACTTGCTCAGTTTATGTTGAAAGTACATACATTTTTTCTTCATTTATTATTCTTTTTGAAATTTATGCGAAATATTTCACATAATAAAGTATTTTCTAAGAGTAATGCCAAAGTTTAACAAAATTTTAGAACATATTTAAAGTTAATACAGATTTGAAGACATTAAAACAATTAGTGTGATTACAATTTTTTGATAAAGAGACTAGTTTGTTCAGTTTCTGTAAGAAAAAACAAGTATTGAGAACATTAGAATATTAGCCAAAGTTTATACAGTTTTGATGAAAATCAGATATTTCAGTATTTACTTTATTTAAAGCATAAAAATGTACTGTAGAAAGTTTTTTTCTTATTTAATTTATTATTAATAACTATATTTTTTTAAATGTTGTTTATACTATAATCTTAATTTATATATGCATACTATACTTATTAAAAAGCATCTATATTATATATATATATATGTATGTTGAAAAGTACTGTCACAGTTCAATAAACAATATGTATTTTATTCTATTCAAAGTTTATTAACAAACATGACAAAACAAAGCACAGAGCTCCATTGTATGTCAACTAAGCACACATACCACATATTATAAGAAAGTATTAATTTTTTTATATAATTACTAGAAATCAAATACACTTCTATTTAATATAAGAATGATGATTTAAGGGACTTATAGTATAGTAATCAATATTTTGATGCAGAGTTAACTGATTAAATTGACAATTATCTTTTTACTATGACTATTGAAATATTTATTTGTTTGTATCTGGATCTGGACATTGTTTAGAAAATAAATGAAACTAAAAACATATTCAATAATAATTTCATATGTTCTGTTATTTGGTAAATATTATGTTTCTAATCTAGCACATGGTTTTAGTCAATATCTTTGCATAAATAAGTACTCTTTGGAAGTCAGTGCATTAATTTCTTTTGTATTAATGCTATATAGGGTGAGATTAACCATTGTTGACCCTCAGTTTTATCTTGGTTCTTTTCTTTACTATTGCTTGAAAAAAACCTAATTCTAATTTTTGTTGGTGCATTATTGGAAAACAAAGCTGGGCTTTTATGGAATTAAGACTTTAAGATCAGAATCTGGATAATGGGAAAAGTCTATGAAAATTTATAGATTTGCAGAGCTTTCAAAGTATTTTTTAGGATATTGCTTACCTTGGTTATTGTAAAATTTTGAAATTGTTGCTAAGAGATTGGTAATATAAATGTACTTTGTAGGAGGTCATTAATATATTTATTACTTGGATTTTTAAGCCAATAAACATCACATGATCACCATTTCTTATGCTTGCTCTTAACTGTTATTAAACAGGCAAAACTCTCTATACGTATTGCCACTCAGTGCAAACCAGAGTAATCAATGGATGCCATAAGGTTGTGCATAAAATCCTCATCTAATGCCTACTCATCCAATATCCCCAGACCTGTTTCTGGCTTGTGGCCTTCACCAGTGAGGAGTCCAGGTCTAGGGATATAGGATGAGTAGGCACTAGATGGGGATTTTATGCACAAGCCTTCTGGCATCTATTGATTAACTCTGGTTTGCACTGAGTGGCAATACGTATAGAGAGTTTTGCCTGTTTACTGAGATTTTTTTCAGATTATCAACCAAATTATCACAGACTGCCATAAAAAAATTTATCCGTAATTTTAATGCTGAATAATTTTTTTTTCTCATGTGTCATAGCATCAGCTGGGAAGCAAACCCATTAACCTGGGACAACTGCTTGTAAAGCAGCTGTTGCTGATCTTTCTACCACCAATGCTTGACAAATGCTGAATAATTAAGGCACTATCTTCTTACAGAGGTTAATACAAAAAAAAAATTAAATTTGACCAGACAAGAAAAGATGCAAAGTAATTATTATTTTTTGCTTGTATAAGAATAAAAATAATATGTCTTATAATAATAATAATAATAACTTTACAAATTTTAAGCAAACAAAATTATTTAACTTTTCTCCTAATAATTTTAATGCAATATTCTTTTAATAAGGCTTATTTAATATATATATATACTAAATAATTAATTAAAAAAATTATCTTAAAATGATTTATTTACATCAGTTAATGTAGAAGCTATTTTTTTTATCTTCATTAGAATGGAGTACAATCAAGACACATATTATTTCATTTTATATAAAGTATCAGGGTCACAATAAGATTGTATGTTATCTTTAAACAAATGTTATGTTATTAATATAATTTTCTAAAAATCATTTGTATTTTAAAACAAATATTCTATTTCAATATAATAATGTTATAAATCTTTGTGGGCTTACAAAATAGTGTATTATCAAAAGCAGCAATATAAATTGCATTTATATATTGGATTATTTAATATCATCTATTATTAAGTGTTGAATGAAATTTTCCAATTATATTCAACTGTTAGTAATAGCACACAGGGTAGTATATGTACAATGTTTCAAGAGGTATTATTTCAGGTGTTGCTGGCCTGGCCAATGACAGTACTAGCATGGGAATTGAATCTTGACCCTTATATTCTTGATCATTGAAGTTTAAGTTAATGCTCTAATCAACTGTGTGCTATTACTAACAGTTGAATGTAACTGGAAAATTTAAATAAAGTTAAATTTTTCTAAAGACATTCAGTACATAATATTAGATGATGAAAATAGTCCGATATATAATACAGCTAAAATACGATCCTCACAAAACCTTGAGAAAAACGGTGATATAAATACATATTTTAAGAAATTTAAAATAAAAGATTTTATTATTTACATTAAATAATAAATTATATCTATATATGAATAATAAATATTAACTTAGACAGTTACACATACATGTATATTGGTTTCATAGATTAAAAACGAACTTTACTTGTTTTTTATAGCAAATTCAGTCATTACTTCTTTATTTTCAAAAAAATGTTATTGCTGGCTCACTTAGTCTATCATGATTCATCACTACTGTTAAATAATTTTTAATTAACTTTAGTTTCCAATATTGCAAGAGTGCAGAGAACTTTGGATATATTTTGACCAAGTTATTAAAAATAATCAATGTTGATATTTGATAAGTCATGTGGCAGAATTCACTCACATGTATATTGAGAACTGATAAATCCAATGAGCAGATACAGGGGTGATGAGAATAATGTGCAGTAATGTCACACTTAAGTTCCATGACATTACTAGTTCACAATGGTTGGATCCTGTATATCAATGGCTCTCAACCTTCCTAATGCGGTGACCCTTTAATACAGTTCTTTATGTTGTGGTGACTCTCAACCTGTATTTTTGCTATTGTTATGAATCAAAAATATGTTTTCTAATGGTTAGGCGATCCCTGTGAAAGGGTTGTTCGACCCTCAAAGAGGCCATAACCCACAGGTTGAAAACCACTGCTCTATACGATCTTGGATTTACAGAATATATCCATTATCACATGATGATTTAGGTACACTGTGTATTTATATGGTTAAACTAATATGGTTGCAGTTTATCTTTTCACATTACTATCATCTTACAGATCAGTTGAAAATGCAAAGATATTTTAAAAAGCAATGTGTTACATATATAAAAAATAATCGCAAAGTGAAAATATATAACATTAAGTAGACTTTATATGCAATAAGTGTTGCTATATTAAGTGAGACATATTCAGTCCAGTCACTCGACAGTACAGTAATAAGTAATATTCATTAAGGCTGTAGCCTCAAGCACATGCGTATAAAAATGCGATAGTAGAGATCTCTACAGGTCTTAAACCACATTTTATACGCATGTGTTTGAGGCTACAGCCTTAATAAATATTACTTACGTAACCAGTGTGCGTTTAAATAAATTTATAAGTACAGTAATAAGTAAATCACAGCAACTTTCAAATTGGTTTTCTTTGTATGTTAAGTAACTTATCAGAAGAAAGTGTGAGATTGTATTGGAGGGCGTGTTCATTTACTATAACATCATTTTGTCAATGAATGTATCAAACTTTTTCTTTTTAAAACTTGACATATAGAAAATTATGAACTATTTTAAAAAGAAAAAAATGTGTAAATGATATTTTAAATTCATAATTATTTAACTTTATATATTTTCACTTTGTGATGGTTTTCTTCACATATTTATCATTTAAAGATTTATTACAAAGTTTAAAAATACAAAATAATTTCTCTACTTTATTATTTAAAAATCAATCTGTTTGACAAATAACTCACAATAAATAATTGCATAGGTTTATTCTCAAACCTTTTTTTGTGATTATTTAGAACAACCTTCTTAATATACAAAGAGAATCAATTTGAAAAGTGTCTGTCATTTTCTTACTATCATATCTGGAGAGAGAGAGTGTTTTGTTTAGTATTACAGCATTTACTGTTTAAACGATGTATTTATCATCCTACATATATATAGAAAATATTCTTTTTTTCTCTCATGTGTCAAAGCATCGGCCGGGAAGCGAACCCGCAAACCCGGGACAACTGCTTGTAAGGCTGCTGTGCTGACCACTCGGCCACCAACGTCACCAAAAAATAAAATAATTTATCTTTTTCAATTTTCAGGAAATCTACACACACTGACAGATCTGTATCAAAAACTCATTTCACTAGAGCAGTTAACCTTCTTTCAGATAAATCAATTCTAGAAGATGAAATAAATCATGTAAGCAATGTCTTATTATCTAATGGCTATAATGATAAAACAATACACTGAGCCTTAATTCAAGTCCTAAGCAATCAAAATAAGAACTAAAAAGAAGAAAAAATTATTAGAGCTTATATTTCTTATATTAACTAAACTAACGACAATATTTGGACATATTCTAAACATTACATTATAAAGATAGCATATACTACTTATCAAAAAATTAATAACATTCTATCCAAATCTAAATACTCAATCGCTCTTGAAGCTCATGGAGTTTATGAAATTTCATATCATCATCATCAACCATTATCAATCCACTGCAGAATGAAGGTCTCTCCAAGTTCAATCCATCTCCAATCTTTAGCTCCTCCAAATTACCCTGCACACTTTCTTATTTCATCCATCCATCTCACATGTAGTCTTTTTCTGGGTCTTTTACAATCTCTTGGAATCCAGTTTAAGATTTCAAGCCCATCTATTATCATAACTTCTAGCAATATGTCCAGCCCAACTCCACTTCAGTCTTTTAATTTTTTTAATGAGGTCAATAACACCTGTTGTTTCTCTTACCCATATATTGCATTTTCAATGTCTTCTTGTTACTCCTAACATGCATCTCTCCATACTTCTTTGAGTAGTCTGAAGTCTCTGTATTGCTCTCCTATTAAGTGTCCAAGTCTCAGATCCATAAGTAAGAACTGCTAAGCACATTTATTAAAAACCTTCCTTTTCAAACACATAGGTATATTTCCTTTTAATATCAAGTTATTTCTGCCAAAAGCACTTCAACCAAGTTTAATTCTATGATTAATTTCATCCATTATGTTTCCATATGTATTAATAATCTGACCATGGTATTTGTAGCTGTTAATTTCTTCTAACTCATCATAATCTTTATTTTTATATTTTGAGAAAATCCATTAAACATTACTTTAGTCTTTTTAACATTTATCTTTAGTCCTACTTTCCTACTTTCATCTAATAACTCCTGCAACATTTCCAGCAGCTCTAAAACATTATTTGCAAAAACAACTACATCATCTGCAAAATCTAAATGACTTAAATAATCTCCATTTACTTTCACTCCTTTAGTTTCCCATTTTAATCCACAAAATACTTCATGCAGCACTGCTGTAAAAAGTTTTGGAGATATGGAGTCACCTTGTCTTACACCTTTCTCAATGTTGATTTTCCTACTATCATTATGTAATCTAATTGTTGCTGTTGCATTTTTATAAATATTCTTCAAAATATGACAATATCCTGGATCTATACCTTGATGATCCAATGCTTTAATCACTGAAGAAATGTTTATAGAATCAAATGCATTTTCATAATCTACACATCCAAAGCATTTGTAAAACATCTTATGTAGATATGAGCAATTATCTTATCAGTGCTAGAAGAGATGGACATGTTAATGAGTTAAGAAGCACTTATCATCAGCTGCACTATTTCTCCATGTTATAAATACAGTTCATGGTATTGATTGTTTTAACACATGAATACTATCCAGATATGACATTCTTCAACAATGTCAGATTACAGAAGCCATTGAGATCCTTAAAAGGCCACATTGTATCAACGAACATGACAATACATGTGAATTACCTTCTATTTTGGAAGAATTTTTTTTAAAACTCATTAATCTAAATAATTTCTGCTATCTATTATTTCTATTGGTTTTTCTATTAATAGAACATTCATTCTTATTACATGTCAGTATTTACAGTGTCTCTGCTACTACTTTCATAATACTTATTACGTTGATGACCAAGCATAACTTGATCAAAACATTGGTATATATATTACAATTAATTATGCACTGATGTATTCAGATAACATAATCAAAATATTTTAGAATGCACTCTGCAAGACTAAATATGTCTATATTAAATAATAACATTAGCTATGGTCAGCTTATGGAAGTTTATGCTATTTAAACATTAATATTTAAATTTCATTAAATTCACATAAATCTACCATTCCATCATGAGTGATTAACTTTCTATAGATTATGTATATTAATACAATTATGCTGTTTATTTAATACAAAATTTATGGAAAGTTGACTATTGTGACTTTAATGAAATTTAAATATTAACATTTAATTGCTATTCAAGATGGCATAAACTGCCATAAGTTGCCTATAGCTAATATTCAGTTATTATTTTATATAGGGATATTGAATTTAGTAGAGTGTATTCTAGAGTATTGTGATTATATATATATATATATATATATATATATTGTGCCCTTATCTATAGGTCATAACAAGGTAGAAAGGTCAATTATTAAAAAAATTTAAATTTTAAGTTATATTTGTATGATATATAAATAATAGTAGGATAATTAGATTTTATAGTACAATTTAAAGCTGAAAATACCTGGTATATAAAAATGTAAAGGATAATTTAAAGGAAAACAGTTAAATAAAGCTTAATGATATCCTTGCTTATGGTTGTAAAAGCTGGCCATATAAAATAATACAGCTATAAATATTTTAAAAGTATATTAATAATTTGAATATAATATTTTAAAACTAATAAATTAAATAAATGCTATAAGTAGTGTATAATTATATTTAATAGTCAAAATTAATAGAGTATAGTCTAAAATAAACTTTAGGATGGTGAGAATTGTATTTAGTTCAACATTTTTAAATTATTTTCCAAATTTTTATAAAATATATCAGTTTTGGTAATTTAGACCGAGACGTAAATTAAAAATCATCTGATAAAGTTAGTAATCACGTGACTGTATATTATATACCTTCACACACACACTTGTTAGAATAATAAAAAAGTTTGTGAATTAGGAAACTAAATATAATTGCCATCGATCCTTAAAGTACAAGTTGAAATATTAAATATTGTTTTAATAATTGTTTTAAAAGTTTAAATAATTTTGATAAAACTATAATTGAATTTAAAAATATAGTCTAAATAATATTTAAGACATGACGTCATCAATTCTTTATTTTTAAAAGTCTAGTCGGTTATAAAACTAAAATATGTAAATTTGTTCGCGCTAAAATAAAGTCATAAACCAATCAACGGAGGTAATTTAGCAGACAAGATATAAGAATTAGACGAAGCGGGAGGAGAAAGTAATGTGTAAGTGAAAGAGAAAGTAACATATTTTTTTTAGCTGATAACACCGTAGCTAGAAAAGTGATATAAATTTAAAATTTTGTATTTATTTAAAAGTTCTTTTGTAACATATAATATATTTTGACCGCCTCTATATGGATTGCTAATTTTAAAAGTTATCTTACCAGGAAATTTTATTCAAGTTCAACCAAAACTTAACAGTAAAAATGGAAGTACAAGGAAAAATACCTAAAAATAGTGCTAAAGGGAAAATATTTGGAAAGTACCTTAATACAGCTTTATTTATGCTCAACCAGAAACTTAGTATTATAACTCAGAGAAATATAATTGGGACGCTATATGAAAATTTAAAAGAGAAGTTACTTGCCGTCAGGAAAAAATTATGACGCACAAATTTTATAAGGCTACTTTGAAGTTATTTTATTCTTCTCTATGGAAAAATTTAATATGTGTTTTATTATAAAGAAAATTATGTAAAAGTATAATGAAGAAAGAATGTTCATCTTTTAAAGGAAACATTATTAAAAATATAGTACCAGAATGTTAAAATAAAGAAAAAAGTAATAGAACAATATGAAAGCGTTATTATGCGTTTTATGGAAAGAACGGAAAAACTTTATCTAAGAAGAATTAAAATATTATAAAGTCTTCATTGGAGAAAATGCTTGATTTAAAAAATATAAAATTAAATTACTTAACGAAAATGGATCCATGGAAACCGAAAAAATTTTACTGAATATTTAAATAAAAGTACCCAAAAGATGCATCGTAAAAGTTGCGCGGGAAAATATTAGCAGTCAATACTAGAAGAGAATATGGAGATTTTTTCCTTTACAAGATGAATTGATATCAAGAACCCGGAATATTCGTAAAATATTTAAACAGTATATAATAATTTTGGAGGACGATCGAGCGGTGGGGGAGGTTAGATTGTGATCGCCCAACGTGTTGCACGATGTGTAGTGGGAACTACAATCGATAGGTTGGATTCAACTAACAAGGTTAAATTTTGCTTTTCCAATGAGACTGCACGATGTGTAGTAGAGTTACATATAGTTTAGTATTTGAATTTGTTCATGTAGATCGGGAGATTGTCAATAGACATATTTTACAGAAGTAGATAATTTCATATTTGATTATAGAAATAATTATTAGGATTTAGTTATTAAAGTAAACTAAGTATTTGTTATTAAAATAATTTCAATTTTATGTGGTAGATAATCTGATTGTTTAAAAAAAAAAAAAAATGTACTATACTATTGTGGGTCAGTTGACAAATAAAATTTAAAATATGCATATGTGGCTAATGATTATTAGTATTGGATATGACCATGTCAATTATTGAAGTGTTATTGAAAAATATATTTGAAAGTGTTTTAATTTGTGCAAAATATTTGTGAATCATGCATGTGGGAAATGACGTTGTGACACATATAATTTTAATTGTTATTGTTATTATAATTAGTTAGATAGTATAGGGGTAGAAGGTATTGTCTATAGTTATTGTGGGTGATGGTTGGATGAGATAAAAGAACTGGTAAGAAACTATTTTATGAAAAATTAATAGTAACATATTATTGCGATATTAAAATTTTGAGGAAAAAGTATTATAAAGAAAAAAAAAAATGGATAATCAAGATAACAGTTCAGTAGAGGAAATATCTGAATTCATGGTGGATAGTAGTTGTGAGGAGGAAAGGGAAGCAGAAGAGACAATTAATATAGAAACAGTTACAGATGTTGTACAAATTGCAGATGATGAAATAAAAGGAGAAGAAAAGATTAGGGAGTTAAAAATAGAGGAAGAAGAAGTAGTCTCACATAAAAGAGATGTAGATAGCTTCTTATTGTCTCAAATAGCACTGATAATGAGAAAAAATAAAGAAGAGATTAAAGAAGAGATTAAAGAGAATATAAGAAGAAATAGAGAAGAGATTAAAGAAGAGATTAAAGAGAATATAAGCAGAAATAGAGAAGAGATTCAAGAAGATAATAGAAAAAATAGAGAAGAGATTAAAGAAGAGATTAAAGAGAATATAAATAAAAATAAAGAAGAGATAAATATAAAATTTGAATGTCTCAATGAAATTATGAGTAAAAATAGTAATGAAATCAAAGTGTGTATAGATAGTATGAATAAAAAACTCAATGATACTTGTAAGACTATGGAAGACTTTAAGGAGGAAACACATAATAAATTTAATGGCTTGGAATCAAGATTGGATAATAGTGAAAAAGTTATTAATTCTTTAAGGGATGAAATAGAACAAATAGATTGTAATAATCAGGAATTGCTCAAGACTAAGTTTACAGAATTTTCTGAAATTTCTATAAAAGGTATAAACAAGCAAATAGAGGATTCTATTAGTCAATGTCAGACCAATAATAGTAAGTTAAAACAGGAGTTTGACAATAATAAATTAGATATTAAGAATGAAATATGTGAGATAAAGGAAGAGATAATGCAGAGTAGAATAAGGATGAAAGATGAAATGGAGAGAGAGTTAGTGGATAAATTTAATGATTTAGTAGTGCAAAATAGGAGAGATATAAAAGAAGAAATAGAAGAAGGTTTGATGGGAAAATTAGAGGATTTTAATATTTGAAAGGAAGATGATCAGAAGTACAGGTCCAAAATAGGTGAGAATTTAAAGCGCTTACAAAAGGACGTAAAAGAACAAGTAATGCAAGTAGAGAGAAATAGTAATGAGTATAAGGAAGCTATAGATCAAAACTTAGATAGGTTTAGACAGGAACAAAAGATATGCATAGATCAAGTAATTGGACAGGTAAATTTGGAAGGAAAATTACAACAGGTATACGAACAAATAGAAGAGATAAAATCCATTAGCAATCAAACGTTAGGATTAGGTAAAGAAAAAGCATCGCATAGTAAAGGTGAAGAATATAAAAGTCCATTTCCAATAGATAAAATAGAGTATTTAAGAAAAGAGGAAGATAATCAAATAGAATCTGATAATAATAAAGAAATAGACAGCCGAATAATTAAAGGAAATACTAGTTGTGATGGAGGAACAAATAACTCGATGGCATTACGCTTTATGAGGATCAAACCATTTAGAGGTGACCATGCCGAAAATCCATATGAGTTTCTAAATAGTTTAGATGAACTATTTTCAATATGTGTTTTAACTGAAAGGGAAAAATTGGCCATCTGTAGTAATCACTTAGGAGGTACTGCCAAAGATTGGTGGCATTCACTTTTTGAAAGGCCAAATACCTATGGTGACTTTAGATGTTTAATAACAGGTAGTTTCTGGAACGCTGACAAGCAAGATAGCATTAGGTTCCAGATAACTCAGGAAAAATATCAATCGAATAAAGGTAGCTATACTAGTTTCTTTAGGAGTCAGGCTATTCGATTAAAAACACTAACGGCATGTCCATTATCTGAGGGACAGATAGTAAGAATAATACGACACAATTTGCCCAGAAATGTGGAGCAACTATTAATTGCAGCGGACCGTTATTCTATAGAAGAGGTGTCAGAAGTAAAATGCTGAAACATCTATAGATAATAGATTTAAAACAAATAGAGACAGAAATAACTACCCATTGTCTAATATCAATGTTGACTATAATAATCAAAGGCATCAAATAGGCTTTAAAAGAAGATATAGTTCTAGTGATAGAAATAGGGTATATCCATATGCTAAGAAAGCGGTTAGATTTGACAAATCTAGAAGTAGGGTAGAGTTGCAAAATAGTCAACCCTCTACTAGTGGTATTACTACTATTTTAAAGAAACCCAATACAAAAACAAGTGAGAAAAAGTTAAACTAAAGAGGTATTTGTGGATTAGTTCCTCTTTGCAAGGACCAGGTGCTAATGAAATGGGAACGATCAGATGTGGATGCTAAATACTTTGGATATAGACATTGATTTCTTAGAACCCTTTACAATAGGTGAACCACCTATTACGTATCAATGTCCGGTTGTAATTTTAAACATTAAAAATATAAAAGTTGAAGCATTGATTGACTCTGGAAGCCAAGCTTCCATATTATCAGAGTCAACTTATAAAAATCTGGTATGCATAAAAGGTGATATACCTTCACTGCCAGTAAAACCAATACATGTGACTCTAGCAAATGGAAAGAGAACTAAGTTAACAAATAAACAAGTTTGGATTACCTTCAAAATTAATAATACAGAGTTTGGGCATGTTTTTCTTATTATGCCTGGATTGATACATGAAGCCATAATGGGTGCTGACTTCATGATTTTAAATGATTGTCAAATAGATTTTTATAACAAAATTTTTACTTGTAAGAAGGAAAGGCTTAATTTTGAATATGGTGTGCATAACCTTTCCAATCAATTACTATGCATCCATAATACATTGATTGATGCTAGCATAAAAGCAAAAATTGAACATATTTATGCAGTCGATTCTAAATTAAATGAAAAATTATATCAATTAATGTATAGCTTTAAAAGCATTTTTTCTAAAATCCCTGGTATAATAGAGGGATATACCCATCGTATTAAGTTGAAGTGAATGATCCTTTCCATCAAAAGATGTACCCGATCCCATATCAATATCAGGACGAGGTACAGAGTCAAATAGACATGATGCTAGAGTGGGATATAATCAAAAAGTGCCCTTCTCCTTACATAAACCCATTGGTTATTGTAAAGAAGAAGGATGGCAATATTAGGGTATGTTTAGATGCTCGCATGTTGAATTCTATAACTGTACCAGAGCGTGACATTCCTCCACCTGTACATGAGCTCCTAACTAAGTTTCATAAGAGGTCAATTTTCTCTACATTTGATTTAACAGCTAGGTATTGGCAAATACCGTTACATGAGAATGATCAGCAATACACAGCATTTCGTTTTCAAGGCCAGTCGTATGTTTTCAGACGGATGCCTTTTGGTCTCATTAATAGCGGTGCTGGCTTAATCAGATGTTTGGACATGATTTTTTCAAAGCAATTAAAAGAAAAAATTGTCATGTATGTGGACGATATTGTCATTGCTTCTGACAGTTTAGAAGAGCATCTCCAACATTTAGAAATGTTTTTTAGTGAATGCACTGCAAAAAATGTAAAAATTAATTTGGAGAAGTGTATGATAGCAGTGAAAGAAATTACTTTTCTGGGACACTTAATCAGTGAGCATGGCATCCAGCCCCATCCAGAAAAGATAGCAGCTATTCAGCGCTTCCCCACACCAAAAACGGTAAAACAGCTGAAATCTTTTTTTGGGTTATGTAATTATTACAACCGCTTCTATAAAAATTTTGCTGAGGACACCATACATTTATCTAAATTACTAAAAAAGATTGAGAGGTGGAGGTGGACCCCTGATCATGACCGTGAATTTAATTTAATTAAAGATAAATTTTTAAAACGCGTAATTTTAAGTTATCCTGACTTCAATAAAATATTTTATGTGCAAACAGATAGTAGTTACTATGGTCTGGGTGTAGTGTTATTTCAACTCGATGAGGATCAGGTACCTCATGTATTGTACTTCTTGAGCCGACATCTAAGAGGTGCTGAGTTGAACTACCCTATTACTGAAAAGAAAACCCTAGCTATTGTTTGGGCTTTTCAGAAATTAAGGCAATTTTTACTAGGTTCTACTGTAATTGTATTAACTGACCATAGAAGCTTAGAGTTTAAATAAAAGCTACCTCAGTAATGAGAGACTTATTAGGTGGAGCTTGTATCTCCAACAATTCAATTATAAAGTACTTTATATTGAAGGGAGACAGAATATCCCTGCTGATATTCTTAGCCACCACCCTATCTGTTTAATGTCACAAAATCCTGATAATCAAAACATTATTATCAGTAACATAGATTTGGTTAGGGATGAATCCATAGCTGATGATTATAAAAATCTCACTATGATTCAGAGTCAGGATATGAGATTAAATAGGATCATGACTATCTTAAATAATCATGATAATATAAATAGTAAAAATAAACGCGTTAAAATGATTTTTAATAAATATAAAATGTATCAAAATTTGCTTATGTACAATATAAATTATAATCAGGGAGAATCATGGAGGATAGTTGTCCCTAACTCCATGATTGATAAACTTATTATGTATGTTCATAGTAGCTATGGGCACTATGGAGCACCAAAAATTATGTATGTATTAAAATCGATATTTTTTTGGAATAAAATGTACAAGCGCGTAATTAAAAAGATTAAAACGTGCAAAATATGTATAAAATCTAAACACTGTAGTAAATCTTACGTGGGAATCATGCAACCCATTATTCCAGATCGTCCTAATGAATTATTAGCGATCGAGTTTTATGGGCCTCTGCCACCATTCAATCGTCAAAAATTTATACTTGTTACATATGATGTTTTTAGTAAATTAGTCTCAGCCTACCCAGTACCTAAAACCAGTGCTCATTATGTAATTAAATATATGCTTGAGTATCAATTTCCATTAGTGGGCAAGCCAGAAATAATTCTAACTGATCATGCAACTGCCTTTATATCTAGTAGATGGAATGAGTGGATTCGAACTCAACACCTCAGACATGTTATGAGCTCCATTAGAAATCCGCAGTCTAATCCTTGCGAACGTGTTATGCGGGAGCTCGGTAGATTATTCAGGGTTTATGTAGCTGAAGACCATAAACAGTGGGTCCATAAACTCCCTGAGGTTGTCAGGTATATAAATAGTACTTGCAATGAATCCACAGGCTTTACACCATTCCATCTACACTATGGCAAGCATGAAAAGTTATTATTTCAAACACCTATACCTTTGATAAGAGAGCCAATAGATAGAAATCATGACTTAAATCAAGCCAAAGTAAAGCTACATGTTATGGGTGCTAAAAGAGTAAAGCAAGCCCATAATAGACCACATCCGTTCAAAATTGATGATCTAGTTCTTGTTAGAACACCCCATGTTAGCAACCTACAAAGAAATCAATTTAGAAAATTTCTAGAATTATATGAAGGTCCGTACAAGATTTTGAGAAAAGTGGGAGAAAATGCTTTTGTATTATCTACACCAGATGGTGAAAAAGGGACATATAACGCTAGAAGTTTAATCCCATACCCATCAGAAGTGTAGAAAAAAATTTTTTTATAAGTATTAATAATTCAAAGTCTGAGTTTAGTGTCCAGATATTATATAAATTTGTATAACAAACAGTGTATTCTGTTGTATTGAGTGGTATAACATGGAATTTGGTTGTAGCAGATAATAAAATGAAGAGTATTAATGAATAAAGTAGGTATTAAACTAGATGTTTAATTTAAATTTTTTTATTCGAAGGGGGAAGTTATGTGCCCTTATCTATAGGTCATAACAAGGTAGAAAGGTCAATTACTAAAAAATTTTAAATTTTAAGTTATATTTGTATGATATATAAATAATAGTAGGATAATTAGATTTTATAGTACAATTTAAAGCTGAAAATACCTGGTATATAAAAATGTAAAGGATTATTTAAAGGAAAACAGTTAAATAAAGCTTAATGATATCCTTGCTTATAGTTGTAAAAGCTGGCCATATAAAATAATACAGCTATAAATATTTTAAAAGTATATTAATAATTTGAATATAATATTTTAAAACTAATAAATTAAATAAATGCTATAAGTAGTGTATAATTATATTTAATAGTCAAAATTAATAGAGTATAGTCTAAAATAAACTTTAGGATGGTGAGAATTGTATTTAGTTCAACATTTTTAAATTATTTTCCAAATTTTTATAAAATATATCAGTTTTGGTAATTTAGACCGAGACGTAAATTAAAAATCATCTGATAAAGTTAGTAATCACATGACTGTATATTATATACCTTCACACACACACTTGTTAGAATAATAAAAAAGTTTGTGAATTAGGAAACTAAATATAATTGCCATCGATCCTTAAAGTACAAGTTGAAATATTAAATATTGTTTTAATAATTGTTTTAAAAGTTTAAATAATTTTGATAAAACTATAATTGAATTTAAAAATATAGTCTAAATAATATTTAAGACATGACGTCATCAATTCTTTATTTTTAAAAGTCTAGTCGGTTATAAAACTAAAATGTGTAAATTTGTTCGTGCTAAAATAAAGTCATTAACCAATCAACGGAGGTAATTTAGCAGACAAGATATAAGAATTAGACGAAGCGGGAGGAGAAAGTAATGTGTAAGTGAAAGAGAAAGTAACATATTTTTTTTAGCTGATAACACCGTAGCTAGAAAAGTGATATAAATTTAAAATTTTGTATTTATTTAAAAGTTCTTTTGTAACATATAATATATTTTGACCGCCTCTATATGGATTGCTAATTTTAAAAGTTATCTTACCAGGAAATTTTATTCAAGTTCAACCAAAACTTAACAGTAAAAATGGAAGTACAAGGAAAAATACCTAAAAATAGTGCTAAAGGGAAAATATTTGGAAAGTACCTTAATACAGCTTTATTTATGCTCAACCAGAAACTTAGTATTATAACTCAGAGAAATATAATTGGGATGCTATATGAAAATTTAAAAGAGAAGTTACTTGCCGTCAGGAAAAAATTATGATGCACAAATTTTATAAGGCTACTTTGAAGTTATTTTATTCTTCTCTATGGAAAAATTTAATATGCGTTTTATTATAAAGAAAATTATGTAAAAGTATAATGAAGAAAGAATGTTTATCTTTTAAAGGAAACATTATTAAAAATATAGTACCAGAATGTTAAAATAAAGAAAAAAGTAATAGAACAATATGAAAGCGTTATTATGCGTTTTATGGAAAGAACGGAAAAACTTTATCTAAGAAGAATTAAAATATTATAAAGTCTTCATTGGAGAAAATGCTTGATTTAAAAAATATAAAATTAAATTACTTAACGAAAATGGATCCATGGAAACCGAAAAAATTTTACTGAATATTTAAATAAAAGTACCCAAAAGATGCATCGTAAAAGTCGCGCGGGAAAATATTAGCAGACAATATTAGAAGAGAATACGGAGACGTTTTTTTTTCTTTACAGGATTAACTAATATCAGAATTAATAATTATATTCAATATCATGAAAACCAAGGATTGTCTTCTATGAATATTTATTAAACAGAGCAATAATTGTTTTTGCCTTAAAATAGAACATTAAGTGACTGAAGAAGAAATAATATACATTTTTTTTTTTAGCTTTAATATGAACGATTTTCAAGCAAGTTCGATAAAGAAGTACCGTAAATATAATTTAAATATTTTTTACTGATTATATTTAAAATATAAAATGCTATGTGAGATTAGGGAAAACATATAAACATAAATTTAGTGGTAAAAGTTCACTATAACGGTCTATGGTTGTTTGCCCTCTATTGTTTAAAATTTAAACTAAATTGCTTGAGAATCTGACATGTATGTTATTATAATACAAATAAATTAAAATTTAATCAAATGTAAAAGATAATAATAATAAAAAAAACCTTTTGAATGTTGGATTAATTACACGACATTAATTAAAATAATTACTTTTAATTTCTTTGAAAGTTAAGATTTTAAACTGTCTACAACTTAAGAATTTAAAATAAAAAAGTATATGCTACTGTCTTACAATTACATGAAAATGTATTCAAATGTAAAAGATAATAAAAAAAACATTTACCTTTTTAAATATAATTACGTCCTATACAGACTAGGAAGTTGGAGAAAAAAGCGGTATTGCTGTATCTACTCCGGAGGGCAATTCGTGCAGGTACGATGAAAACAAAGCTCTGCTAATGCCACATTGGAATTCAGCTTACGCTTTGCTCTCATCCACATGTTTTCAATATTCTGGCTGTGTATGTCTCGGTCTTCGGGATCCACGAAGTTTTCCTTATGGACGACAACCGAATGCAAATACACACCATTGTTGAGACTGCTGATGTTATTGTACGCAGCCCAGCCATCTGAAATAATGTGCGTACCTGGTAAAATGACCCGCTGTATCAGGCCCTCCAGTGTATCAGCCGTCCTGTCTGCCACTTCTATCAAGAAGCACTTTCTTGATGCTCTCTCTATGACGCCAAACACCTGTCCGCATAGCCCCCCCTGTGATATTTTCGGTGGAAATAGTAGGTTTCGTCTATTTCGACGATTAATGGCTCCCCATTGTCATCAAATCCACGCATATTCCATTCTTCTGCCAGAATAGCAGCAACGCTTAAAATTTCACTATCAGGTACTAAGCATGTAGCAGACATCTTTTGTAAATATAAAACTGTACACGTATGCGTGTAATTAGCGCCGTTGAACACATAAGGTGTCTTTTTTTTTGCAACATGTGCTATAAATGTAGTTATTTTAAATTTTTAAGTTGTAGACAGTGTACGCACATTATTTCAGATGGCTGGGCTGCGTACAATAACATCAGCAGTCTCCAACTTCCTAGTCTGTATAGGACGTAATTATATTTAAAAAGGTAAATGTTTTTTTAATTAATGTCGTGTAATTAATCCAACATTCAAAAGGTTTTTTTTTTTTTATTATTATCTTTTACATTTGATTAAATTTTAATTTATTTGTAATATAATAACATACACGTCAGATTCTCAAGCAATTTAGTTTAAATTTTAAACAATAGAGGGCAAACAACCATAGACCGTTATAGTGAACTTTTACCAATTTAGTAATATTAAAATCTAAATATAGTAACTTGATAGGATTATAAAAAATATTGTTTTAAAAATAAAGTGTATGTATGGGAGTCTTATATCTACAAGAATCAATGGGATGGTGAAGCCTACAGAACGCGATCGAGAAGATAAAGATCGTTTGGTAATTTTGATAATTATTTATAATGCATAATGTATTTTTTTTAGATCATCTATTGATTAAGAATGATGTGTGAAAGTTTAAATTCTATGTACACATTTTATACAACATTTTAAAACATATTATGAGATAGGAGTAATTCTGAATATGCATGCAATAAGTTATTTAAAGTATAATTAATAATATAATTTAACAGGACAATTGTGTGATTCTTTTGAACTTTCATGTAATAAAGTATTTAGATATTTTAAAATAGTTTGTATATGAGTAAATATACGAGAAAAGTAGTAAAAGATTTTCTTAAAGAACAGCGGAATAGTTTTGAAATAAATGAATTTTATTATTGTTAGAAATGCAGATAGGAATTTGTCGATGTACTGTATAGAAAAATCTTGAGAAATAAGATCGGATAGTGACTTGGTAGTACTAGTGGAGAGGAAACCAAGATGATGTTTTTATTAAGAAATAGGAAACATAAAGTATTTGGTTCATAGTTAGTTTGTGTGATTTCAGTATAGTTAACTAAGTCCTATGACTGAACACATATAGTTTGGACAGTGTTTTTGCATATTTTTAAACTTTTTGATGTTATAATAAAGCTGAAGAAATAGATTTAGCATCACTCCTATAATAGAGGTTGGTAGACAGATAAAGGTCACTCCTCTATAGTGTCTTTTAATTCACTGTGCCATGATTGTCAAGGTTTATGACGAGTAATATTCTAGTTATATTTTGATCCTATGCATCTATCTTCGCTATCCTTATTTCGTGAACCTGCATCGTCAGAGAGATATTTTCAAAGAAATAATGAATAAAATAGAATTGAAGATATGTTATCGTTTATGTAAGAATAGTTTATTTGCTGGAATGTATAGAATTGTGTAATTTTAAAATTGAAAGTCCAAAATATCATAAAGAGAGAAAGAATCATATAATACCGTGTAAAAGTAATTCGGAAATGAATATAAGATTTTTAAAGAGAGAAATCTAAACAAAGTTTTTTTTTTAAGTGATAATAAAATTTGAATGTTTTAAATAATATTTTAGAAAATAAGTATTGCATATTTATTAAGAAAATAATTCAATAATGTGTAATAAACATATATTTGTGCATGATGTGTTAATAGTTGTAATTATCATCTGAAGTAAAGCTTTAATGAGTATATTAGGATTAATAAACATCGGATAATGAATAATAAAACCTAATACCGAATGTAGAAGAATGTTTTTGAATTTGTAGGATTCCATACAACCAATATAAAACTAGAGTTTTATTATTTTGTATAATTTTTAATACGAATGTAATTTTGTAAAAAATATAATTTTAATAATAGTAAGGATACAAAGTGTTAACGATAATTATATAAGAAATGTATTTTGTAACAAGCTAATCATAATAAGAAATCCAATAATAATAATACTGTATTTTCTTAAGCATTTAAAAGATAAGAGTTAACTAAGAAATAAATAGAAGTTTGATTTTCATTTTTTTTTAAACTAGTAAAATAATTTTGAGATAGGAGAGTAAGGATATCCAATGTACATAATGTAAAATATTGTTATTTGGTTATGTTATTAATAAACTTTGTTGTAAATTTATTTTAAAGTTTTGTGTCTTCGTTGTTATTTCTCCACATGGATGCATGATATCACGATACATTTATAATTAAAACAGACATATAGTTTTTGCACAAAGGGTAAACATAAAAGTGTTATTATAATTTTGAGAATTTATTGGTATGTTAAAAAATTAAAAGATCATAATTTTATATTATTTATTGGTCATAAGTAGGTTGCCACAATATTACATTAAATTATATGCTAATGTTGCCACACGTATTCTGTTGTCAGATTATTAAATTACTACCACGTACGTATTTATTTATTTCATTTAGGAAGAAATAAGATTATATTATACTATTATATTATTATTAATTTTATTATTGTTAGTTACTGTGTAGTAGATTATGACAATAAAATTCCCTTTTCATATTTTACTACCGTAATTTTAAATCAGTTAGAATACAATTTATGAACCTGAGATTTATTTTATTTTATTTTATTTATTTTTCTTCATTTTTATTTAATTGAGCTAGATTCTTATTACAAAGAATATTAAGACATGATTATTATCTTAATCGTAGTGAAAAGAGCTTAGAAAGTCGTAAGAATACTATAAGTTAGTTATTTGGTATAGTAAAAAGGGGGAATAGTGTTCTTATGCCATTGAGATAGTATCATGTGGATAATATCTCAATGTAGTCTATCTCGTTCCCCGTATCGTCACTCCATGTCTCATGAAAATAGTAAATATTTGTTAATTCATTTTAAAATATAACCGTATTTGTATTTTAAAAATTAGAGCTAGTAATCATTTTTATTTAATGCTGGATATTTCATTTATTTATTTGTTAACTGAGCTAGAACCCAGAAATTTAAACAGTATATAATTTTGGAGGACGAGCGGTGGGAGAGGTTAGAATATATATATATATTAGACAACAGATTATCATAATTACTTATAATTATTAGTGTAATTATAAAAATCATAATATATGAAATTGATATGGAAGTCACTTCTACTCCCATTGAGCTATGCTTTCCAATAGTCAAATATCAATAACCTATGAAAAGAACAGATGATATTCCATTCTTTTCATAGTTTATTGATATTTAACTATTATTAAAATAGGCAAAAACTCACTATACATATTGCCACACAGCAAGCTAGAGTAATCACTGGATGCCAGAAGGCTTGTACATCAAATCCCCCACCTAGTGCCTACTCATCCAATATCCCCAGATTAGTTTCTGGCTTGTGGCCTTCATCAGTGAGGAGCCTTGGATCTGAGAGCACTGCACCTAGATCTTAGGATCTAATGCAACCCTCCAGCATCCACCTTTTATCTCTACTTAACTACAAAACTATGAGTCTTAAATTTAAAACACCATAATATTTTCAATCCAAGCCCATCAGCTTATATAGTCATATAAGTCTGACCTCAGTTCAGTAGCCATACATTTTGGTGTCTTTGGTTCTTCAATAACCATACACACCAATATTTTATTAGGCAGGATTAGTTTTAAGCCAATAAACATCACATGATCATGTGATGATATTTAACCATTGTTTAAGAAGGGCCAATGGGAGTAGAAGTTACATCCATTTCAATTACAATTATAAGATATGCATTATGCACATACATCATATGAATATTATGGAATATTATAATTATTGTACAAATATTTTATTACTCATTCAATCATCCATGAGATCAACTTTCAGTTGTCTCCAGCTGAAAGAAATTTTTGTATTAAAGTATACAAAAGAGAAGTGTGATTGGTTCATTATATCAGCATACTTGTTTAAATGATTGGCATGTCTCTGCTTTTTATTTCTAAAAAGAAAAAAATTATAAATGCGTAAAAATGTGTACTTATTTGCTATTTGTAGTCTGATACGTATAAAATTTCTCTAAAATTGAAGTTAGTATAAAAATATGCATATATATATAATTTGTTTTAATTTTCAATTTTGTCTCATTTCTGAACCAAATATCTCTATATAGTATCGGAGTTTTCTAATGCATTAAAATAATTGAATAAAAATCTTTTTAGCACATAGGGTACTCAAACAGTATTTGATCTAGCAAATAATCATAAATAGCTAAATATTTGACATACAGACTTTTCCATACCTATACCTTAAATATTTGACATGCAGCTAAGTAAATATTCATTCTAATGTATTTGAATTAAAATAATAATCAAGTATTCCCTCTAATAAGTTCTTTAATAGTCTTTACCAGAAGAAAATACATTTTTTAAACTTTATGAGAATAACAACAAATCAACAAATTACTAACTCATAACATTATAATAATATAAGAATAGCTCTCTACCCCGCCCCCAACCAGTATCTTACTTTTGTCTTTGTAAATGAGGCTTGGGATAAAAGTTAGGGGAGGAATGCAAATATGCATTCAACAGTCATATTTGAAACCAAAGCTTGAAATTGCAAATCAGCCTAAGAATAATAAATTATAAAGTTACTGAATTGGTTTTACATCTATATAACTATTCAAGCAAGGTGACTTGGGTTCAAAACTACGCTAATTTGAATTTCAAGTTTTTAGCTTGACAAGTAAAATTTAAGATAAAAATTGTTGCTTAATGCATTACATTGAATCTCAGATCTCAATGTTAAAGGCAAAAGCAAGAAACCATTCTGATTTGAATTTCAACTTTTTACTTTGACACATAAAGTGGAGTTAAAGATGGTTGCTGAATGCATTTTTGTATTGCTTTAACCTTGAATCCCAGGTCTCAATGTTAAAGGCAAAAACCAGAAACCATTTAACAGACTTTAGATCTATAGAAATGTTTAAGCAAGCAAACCATAGGATGATTTGAATTTCAAGTTTTACCTTGACAGGTAAAATGGAGTTAAAGGTGGTTGCCGAATACATTTTTTCATTCCTTTAATTTTGAATCACAGGTTTCAATGTTAAATGCAAAAATCAAAAACCATTCTGAGATAGAGGATTTAACATATAATAATCATAATTATTTAAGCTAATGATAGATGGTGCTAGTAGAGAACTGCTCTCATATAATCTTAATTTTTTTTTATATTTCTATATATGTTTATATTTTATCTATTATTTTTATTTTATATTTGAAAGGGTTATATGTTATTTTATAAATAAATAAAAATTAAGTATAAATATATATAGTAATTATATATTGGAATATTTTCATCATCTAATAATAATTGTTAAATATCTTTAGAAAAATTTATTTAAGCCTTTGAAATACATTCTACTGTTAGTAATAGCTCACAAATAGCATGCAACACAATTTGTTGAGTGATTTTATTCTCATCTCTTCTTCAGAGAAGAATAATAGTACTTGAAGCATTATGTCAAATACTAACCTATGTTGTACTGCTAATAGTTGAATGTGATTGAAAAGTTTTAATAAATTTTTCTAAAGGCTTATCAATTAATTATAAATAATTAAATTGACCAACATATGATTATTACTCAAATAACACCATCACAAACTTTAGACAAACACAGTAGATATTAAATTGAAAGGCTACAAACCTTTCATGCTTATTATAATACTATCTGACAGCCAATCAGATGTTATGATGGCTATCTGAATAGTGATCAAACCATAAACACAAGACAGAGAATTTTACAAGAAAAGGGTGGTTCACCCTCTTCTTTACTTGTCTTTCTATATATCTAAGCCAGTCTGAAGCATTTAGGTTCGAAAGCATGAAGCTTTAAATATCTTCGCATTTAACTCACAGTCTAAATTACAAACATACAGTGTAAAATCCTATGATTTACTATGCAGTAGTTTTTAGATGTTATAAATTGCAGTAACATATGTAAATAATATTTATTTTATAAAGTGCATATAGTTAATTGAAATTAAATTGAAAGGCTGCAAACGTTTCGCACTTATTATAATACCTATCTGACAGGTTTGATCACTATTCAGACAGCCATCATAACATTTGATTGGCTGTCAGATAGGTATTATAATAAGTGCAAAAGGCATTTCAATTTAATTTCAACTAACTATCTTTACTTTATAAAATAAATATTATTTACAGTAGACATATGTATTTTATATAATGTCAATATATAAAAGTATAGTGAATCATATAAAATAAGGTCAGGTATTAAATAATATTTTATTAATAGACTAACAATAAGTAATACAGATTAAATAATAAATTAAATTTTATGCAGTGATTCAGGTTAGATATAATAGCTAACACGATGAACTAACAAGTTCTCATTTATAAATAGGTTAGCATGACTTTTAATCAGTATTCACATAGGTGAAAGGACATAGAAAGCTTAGTATGCTAAATGATTTTCCAAGTTTATTTGTGGAGAGATTCAAGCCATATCTTCAATATATTGTATCAATTATTATCATATGTGTACTTAGTCCAGGTGCATAACAACTGCCTTGTATTAAAAATGGTTCAAAAATCTGTAATGCAGACATGACATTCATCCTTCTTATAAAATTACAATAATGATCTGATTCCCAAAAGCTCTTTCCACAAATGTGCATGACCATAGTCTTTAATAACACTTTTCTGTATAAACATTGAACAAGATTTAAGAATCCTAGCCTTTAATTGTTTTGCTTTTTGCTTTGTTTTTTGATTTATAAAGATGAGTGCCTGAATTTTCTACTTGTTTTTTGTTGTTGTTAAAAAATGTGTTATTTATGACTGGCTGGATATTTCATTCAGAATATTTTTTTAGAAAGTCATAGCAATATATCAATATAGAAAAGTATAGCTTCATTGTATTGCATTTTAATCCCAATTAAACCTTATTAACACTCATCATCATCATCATGTCCAACCATTATTGATTAATTGCAAGTTTAATCCAGATTCTATGATCTCTACCTTTTCTTCTTCTCATCATTCCACTACACTTTCCTTATTGTATCCATCTATATCACATCGGATCTATTTCTATGTCTTTTACAGTCTCTTAGAATCCAGTTTAAAGTTTTAACTGATCATCTATTATCATCTCTTCTAGGAATATGTCCAACCCAACTCCATTTCAGTCTCTTAATCCTTTCATTGATGTCAGTAATATCTATTTGTTCCCTCATTCATGTATTTTGTTTTTAATCTCTTCTTGTTACTCCTAGCATAAATCACCCATAATTATTGAGTGGACTGAAGTCCCTATATTGCTCTTCTGTTACATGTCCAAGTCTCACATTCATAAGTAAGAACTAATACAGATTTATTAAAAACATTTTTTTTCAAAAACTTATAGGCATATTCCCTTGTAATATTGATATTTATACCAAAAACTCTGCATCCAAGTTTAATTCTATGATTAATTTCACCTTTTATGTTTCCTTGTGTAAATAATCTGTCCAAATAATTTGTAGTTGTTAATTTCTTTTAATTCATCATTATCAATCTTTATTTTTTTCTTTTGTGAAAATCCATTGAACATTACTATTACTTTAATCTTTTTAGCATTTACTTTTTAGTTTTACTTTTCTTATTTTAATCTGATAACCTTGCAACTTTCCTGAAGCTCTGAACCATTATTTTCAAAAACAATTACATCTTCTGAAAAATCTAGATGACATAAATATTCTTCATATCTAAAGACCATTCCATAATTAGCCAGCTGCTGAGCCTATCAATTATTTTCTGATAAATACCAAATATGTTCATAAAGTGTTAGGAATGTAAGGGTTATGAATACTTCAGTTTTCCGTTGAATATCAATTTTACTGTTTTGTTATATAATAATTTTAGAAGATTACATATCTAATTAAAATTTTTGTTTTATCTATAGTTTTTGTTCTCATAACTATTGTCTAAACAGTTTTTTAAATATATATATATATTGAGTAGTCTTAATGCTAACTGTGAATAAATTCAACACCCTGAGTATTTTAAAGTAACTGTCCACATATGTTGTTTGCAAATGACCTATAAGTCCAAATAAGATTTATATAGTATTGAAAACTTAAAAAGATATGTATTAATAATAGATATGGATTAATATTTTTAAAAATCTTTTTTAATGTTGATTCAAGCTAAACAATCTTGAGGACATAGACTTGCGGTTGAAAAATTTTATTTAGTATTGTACTATTTATGTATTTTTTATAAGAGCCAGCCATTAGAGGCTTAAATAGCTTAATATTGAAAAAATGCGTTGCTAATTCTTCCAAAGAGAAAGAGTGAAAGCAATCCTATTATTCATTTATTTAGCTAGTTAACTGTCAAAGAAAATCCTATAACTCTAAGAAAGAGGATGTAAGATATTTCTTATTTTAGTCTCTAGATAAGAATAGTTCGATATTAGATACTCATTTAAGTTTTATATTATTATAAATAATTTTAACTTTTCATTGGTTAGGAATACAGTTTTTATTTATTTATTTATTTATTAGAATTCTGTTTAGTAAATATGTTTCACTTGTAAAAATGAAAATATCTTTCTTCTGAAATGGGAATTAGCAGATCATATATATATATTAAATTCTGATAACTATTTTGATTTTTAATTTCCTATAGAAATTTCATTTGACTTATTCAAATTGTCTTGAGTTGCTACTGAGTTTTATTTTATGTTTTTTGGGGGTTTTTTTTTTTCAAAATGGAATGAGACGTTAATAACGCAATTCATGTGCTTATTGTCTGTGAATTATACCAAATACTTCTTAAAATTTGAATATTTCATTAATTGAGTATTTTCTCTGTTACTAGCCATTAATTTCTAAAAAGCAATTAATCTAATATCCTATAAGTCTCAAAACATTGATATCATGTACAATTCTAAAATTTCCCCCTACATGAGAAAAAAACAACTTCAATAGCATTCCATATTAAAATTATTTATAAAAGTTGTAACTCAAACTATAATTTAAAACAGTGTATTTATAAAACAATAAATCTTTTTATAATTTACATTTTATTGTAAATTTAATAAACTAATCAGCAATGACCCCAATAATTAATTATTTGTTTTTATAGACAGGGTACGAGCACAGACTTTCACATAACCCACCACTCTCCACACTATCTCATAACACTGTGTAGAGATGGTAATCTGGACCAACTGATGATTTCTGGTTTAGCATGAAATACGTATATTGGTGATTATTTATCTTTTCGACATATGTGTGTTCAGGTGTATCAGTGTTATGAGATAGTGTGGAGAGTGGTGGGTTATGTGAAAGTCTGTGCTCGTACCCTGTCTATTACATATATAGACACAGGTATATATAAGCCTGTGTATTTCATCTATTTGTTTTTATATAAAATATAAAACTTATTTAAATTTCACTGATTTATAATGATCTCCAATTATCCATTTTTTACTGATTCAATTATCGAACTTGCAAATAAAATTAAAAAGTATGTAATTTCAATATTTTTAAAATATTTAAAAATATATTAAACTGAACAGATTTCTACTGACAAACATATTTTTACTCTTCACTGTCAACAATCAAGTGTATGAATATTCAAACTCAATATTTTTCTATACTACCTACCTATGGGTATGAATTTAATCCTATCAGAGAAAGATAGCTTTGAGTTTATACTTTGTGCTAGAATATTTTTAACGCATATATAGCATCAACTTTTTTTTTGAGTATATATATTCCATAAAAGTGTCATTTTCTTTAATTGCCTCAGCATAATTATATTCTCTATCTATTATATTTATATTCTCTATCTATGAAACTAAAGTGTGTTTAATTCTATATGTACAACTTTATGTAAACAATCACATTTTAAAACAGTAAATGATCATAAATATAATTTGTGTAAGTTTTATTTAACCTATACAGAATCAAGGTGCCAATTTAGTATTTGCTCTCCGTTTTGGACACCAGGGGAACACCAAAAACCATCATTGATGATAAATGAATAAAAGTGTTCCAATTTTTTTGTCAATACATTTAAAATTGTAATTTTCATCAAAAAAAATCAGGACTTTCATACAAATAAGTGTGATCATGTGACCAAAAAATCATTAAGTAGCTCTCAAAATCAAATATCAAACAAATTTGTAATTATGAAATAACCCAAAATTAGCATAATCATATGGCCAAAAAAATCTTAAAATAAATATCAAAAATATTAATTACAAAATGAGCAAATATTAGCATTATTTTAAAGATAAGATATATAAAAAAAAATTCTTAGCAAATGTTAATTATAAGGACGATCTTAAAAAAAATAGCTTAATAAAAATTAAAAACAATTTTTAAATATTTTACTTTTAAAATATGGCATGAACAATATTTAGCAAATATTAGTAATTAAGAAATGATCCAAAAGAAATTAGTATAATCATGTAATCAAAATAATCCCAAAATCAAATATCAAAAATATTAACAATTAGGAAATGACCAAAAAATTTAGTGTAGTAAAAAAATACAAATAATACTAAAGTACTTTACTGCTAAAATATGGTAAATCAAAATACCAATATTTAATAGTTATTAGTAATTAGGAAATGACTCTTCTCCCAAAAAAAAATTTGTATAATCATATGACCAAAAAAAAAAAAAAAACCAACCCCAAATCAAATATCAAATATAATGACCCAAAAAAATTAGTGTATAAAAAATAAAAATAAAACAATATTAAAGTATTTTACTTTCAAATCTACATTTCATTTTTATCCCTATAAGCCTGACATGTCAAACTGGTGGCCCTCGACATGATTTTTTGTAGCCTATGGCTATGATGCTATGCAATAAAATGAAAACAGAATGATATGTTGCAAACAATAAATTAATTTTAAAATTTTTTTTTAAAAAACAAACTTTTATACTTAATTACTTGAATTAAAATATATACAATAATTGTTGGCTACATACATAGGTAATTTATAATTCTTGGTTACCCACATAGCTAAATATTTTTGATGACACACTTTTGTGATGATGAAGCATTTGAGATATGATGAACACCAAAGCTGGCAATATTAATAATTTTCCACTGTGCTTCTGAAAACATAAATACATTCCAGCAAAACTTTAGTCAGCTATTCATGCCACCAATGGAGCAATCTTATCTGCAGATATTGGGTTTTTTCTTAGAATTGTACCAAAATGTAGTTTCACTAGCTTCTTTGTCCTGATCAGTGTGTTAAAAATTTGTGGGTTGTTTTCTTTTATAAACTCATTCAAAAAATGTAAGTAAACATAATTGCAATTTTTTTAATTTTTAAAATTTAAATCTAAAGCCCTATTTTTATTACAGAAAATGCCACTTCCAATGCTAAATAAAAAATGAAAGATTGATGATGAAAGAAAATTTCAAAAAAGGTGAGAACAACTATTTTTGTGTGGAAGTGAACAATAAGATTACATGCTTAATCTGCAAAGAAGCGATTTGTGTCATAAAGAATACAACATTAAGCGACATTATAGCACTAATTATGAACAATTTTCATGCTTTGAAGCAAAAATAAGAGAAAAAAATTAAAAACAATGAAAAATTCATTAAGTAGCCAGCAAGGAGTGCTTACAAAATTCATGAAAAGTAATGAATCAGTAATAAGAGCTAGTTATGAAATAAGCTATTTATTAGCAAATATACAAAATTATTCATTAAAAATTTTTTAATCAAGGAATGTATGATAAAAGATGCTGAATTTATCCAGAAAAGATACAGGCACTTCAAAACATCTCATTGTCAAGAAATACAGTGACAGATAAAATTACTGAAATGGCAGATGATGTCATTTTGTAACTCCAGGAAATATCTACTAAAATACAGTACTTTTCAATTGTGATTGATTAAAGCGCATGGTGCACAAGTTGATACTTTTTTGCGATTGCGATAATAACATGAGGATCATCGAAGAATTATTGGAATTCATCCCTCTTCATGGAACAACAACTGGTGAAGATATTTTTGATGCTGTATGGGGAATTTTAGAAAAATTTAACTTGCCCTTGATAAGTTTGTTTCTGTGACAACTGACAGTGCTAAATCGATGATGGGTAAAACTAAAGGTTTTGTGTCATGACTGACAAGAAAATTACAAAATGAATATCCAGATAAACTGAATATCAAAGGTTTTCATTGCCTCATTCACCAAGTTCTCTGTTTAAAATTGTTAAAAATGGACCAAGTACTTAAAACAGTTATAAAGATAATCAACTTTATTCATTCGAGAGCACTTAACTATTGCCAATTTACTTCATTCCTTAAAGATTTAGAATCCGAAATCGAAGATCTTCCTTATTACACAGAAGTTCATTGGTTTACCTGCCACAATGTCCTTAAGAGCTTCTATCTGATTTTGGAGGAAATAATATTATTTTTTGAAACAGAAGATGAAAACAATGAAAATATATCGGTTATAAGAGATCCATTGTGGGTACAAGACCTAGCATTTTTAACAGATATTTCAGGCCATCTGAATAATCTTAATATTACATTGTGTGGCAAAGATCAATTGATAATGAACATGTATGATGCAGTTGCAAGCTTTGTACAAAAACTGAATTTATTTAAAAATCGTTTGCAAAAGAACGTTTTGATGTATTTTCCTATGTATGAGCAGTTAAAAGCCAAAAATCAAATTTTGCTCATTTTTACAATATTCTGCATAAATTGAAAAAATAAAAAATGAATTCAATAAACGTTTTGATGATTTCACGTAGTTAGAAGAATTTTTTTCTTTTTTCAATGAACCTTTTGCCTTTGAAGTTGAAAAAGCTCCGACTTTGATACAACTGGAATTAATTGATTTCCAGAATGATTCGATTTTAAAAAATAAATATCGAGAAGTAGGAACTCCCAAAATATATTCCTATTTAGGTGAAAGATAACCGAAAATTAAAAAATTTACTGCACAAATTGTATGCTTTTTTGGAAGTACATACTTATGTGAGCAATTATTTTCATACATGAAATTAAATAAAACAGCTTACAGATCAAGATTAACTGATAAACATCTATCTGTCATAATGAAAATTGTTTGTTCTCAGTCTTTGAATCCAGATATTGAAAAACTAGTAGGAGAAAAGTGCTGGCAGGTTTCCGGTAAAAACAATAAATTGTAGTTTTATAAATATGTAATCAAATAAAATAAATGTTAAATTAAAGCAATACTATATCAATTGTAAATTATTGAACCGAATTCACTAAACTACATAATATGCTTTAATTACTCCACCTACATTCCTGCATTCTCACTTCAAAATAAAATTTTAAGAAAATTTGTAAGTGTGATGTGGCCCATGAGAATCTTACCAGTCGCATTAAGTGGCCCATTGTTTGACATGCCTGCTATAAGCCACCCTTAAATAGTTCCAAAGATCAATAATAAAAATGAAACACAATATAGAAACAACTATATATCAATTTTTATTTCAGATGCTTTATATTTCCAACTGTTGTATGAATTTTTGCACTCTTTCCATCAGACAGAGCTTTATAATATGAATGAACTGCAGTGGATAGCCAATTAATAAACAATGTCATAGACCTGTTTAATTAATTAAATCAAATACTTTGATTAAATCAATAAGAGTAATAAATAAATTACTCTTTGTTTCTGATTCCTTTTTTGCATTTTTCTGACAACAAAACCTATTTTTATAATATTTCTAAATTCTCTAAAATCACATTCATGTCTAACTGGAAGCAAACTAAAGTATTTAGCAAAATCCTTCTAAATATCCTTGCTATAGTGAATAATATTGGTAGTCCATGATTATTACTGTAATCTTCCTTATTCTCTTTATTTTTAAAAACTGACACAATAGAAGCATCCTTAAAATCAGGTGATAAAACTTCATTAGTGCATATATCTCTAAAAAAAAATTCAATATTTTGAAATTTATCATATCATCACTCTAATTTAGAACTTCTCCGGGTATTTTATCAGGACCTGCAACCTTTCTATTTTTAAAATTACCAATAGGTGATTTGACTTTGCTAAGCTGAATATCTCTTTGATTTTGCTAAAATGAATACTTTGTCTAAATCTAAATGAGTGGATAAAATGGATTTATTATTAAAAGTTGTCATCTCAATTTTTGTACCTTTATTTAAAAGATGATCATATTACTCCTTTCATTTGTTCAAAATATTACTGGCATCAAATGTCATTGTTATATTTAATAGGATTGCAATACTAATACTATGTTGTGTTGCTTTCATTTTATAAAAAAAAAAAAGTCTAAAATAATCATGGTCTACATCTTTTTACAATTTAGTCCACCAGTTGTTTTAAGCTTTCATTTTCATCATTGAATTTCTGCCTTCAATTTTTAATTCTGAAGCTCAATATGCAATTTCATGTGCTTTTTAATCAAATAACTAAAAAAGATTATTGAAAGAAAACTAGTCGTGATTCATCTTCTTAGTGAATGCAAGAATATATATACCTGTATCCATAATACACTTCAATAATGTGATGATCTTGAAAGGTTATATAGTTTAAGAATTATTGAAATTTAGAATGCATGGCATATACTTTTAAATAATGAATATCAATTTCTTCATAAATATTATTGGAATAAAACCAATTTTTATAGAAACTAGCATTTAAATGTTGGAGCACCCAACATTGTGCACTTGTGAGCACTTACATAAGATCAACTTCTCTTTTATTCTGACTCCCAATTATAATCTAATTGATTAAATGCCATTTTGATTGTAAATGCATTCATGTTTCTGTAGTGACTTTTCTGCCTAAACGAAATGTTTGTGATTGCCAGTGCATGTATTGTGCAAAAATTTAAGAACAATAAAAATTTACAGCCCCAATTTACAGCAATATTTGGCCAAAGTCTACTACCTGTACCAGCATATGTATTAAAGCTTTCAAAAAGAAAAATTCTATCCTTTAATGATATTGTTGTAATAATGTCCTCCAGCAAGAAAGGAAAGCTTCTTTTCCCTGAAGTTTATAAATCTATTGGTGGAGAATAGGCACTAATAAAGTGAGCAGTGATATCATGATAGGAGGCGCATTTTAACACTGTTAGTCTTTTGTTCACATAATGAGGAATGCCTAGAATAAAATATACTAAATTACACTCTACAACATTTCCAACATCATGCATCCATCTATCATATTAAACCTTCTTCTGGAAGATAAGTACTACATCAATCTTTAATATTGGCAACCCCTTAGTAACCAATGCCATTTTGTGTTGTCAACTTTGAAAAATTTGTATTAAGTAAAGATTTCACATCTATTTCATTAATTTATAATACTTAACTTTATTACGTCTGACTTTACCACTAATAATAATCATATTATTTTGAGCAATTTTCTTCACATGACAACTTAGCCAGATGGAAACAGACCATTTTAGACCATATTTTCTAAACACCTGTCCCTTCTATGGTAATTAGAGATATTTCTAAGTATGATGCCTAAATATATAATCTTTGCTAGTTGAAATATAACTCCATTTCTGAATTAGCACATTAGTGTACCACCTCAAGCAAAGATCACAGTTAAAAGCTGCTATTCTAATCTAAATTTATTCCCATCAACTATTTTAATTTTTGAATACTTGAACTAAAAAAAAATTAATAATGAAATTGTAATCAGAAATGCTGTGCATTTAATTTAAGGATAATTGCAAAGAAATCAAGTCATATATCACATGACCTAATTTAACAAAATTGTATTACGAATGTTATCTAATGAGCTTGCCAATAACTTTTAACAAGCTTTTCAGAATATCCCTAATCCCATACCTGTTTCTGCTTCTGGATTCCTCAGTGAGGTGTTAGGATATTCAAGCATGAGATTTAAAATACCATGTCAAGCCTAGCACTTTGTTTAATGGTTAATTATTAAGTAAAAAATCTGAAAATTTTCAGACATTCATATGTCTTCAAATCCAGCTATTTAACTTAAATAGCCATATGGAACTGAACTAAGTTCAGATACACCATATATTAATAGCTTTATCAATATAAAATTGCCAAGCCTTAATAGCAAAAAATATAATTGCAAATAAATAAAGTCATATATCACATGACCTTATTTAACAAGCTTGTATTACAATTTTTATCTTATGAGCTACCTCACTAAGGAATCCAGAAGCAGAAACCGGTCTGGGGTTAGGGATTGGCAAGCTCATTAGAGAAAATTTAAGAATAAAAATGTAATTGAACAAACACCCTCAAACCTTATATTAGTTAGTATAGAAAGATAATTAATGTCTTGAGAAGCTCATGATGAAAGTTGTTTATACTAACTTAAGTGACTGAAGAATAAAAAGAGATAGAAAGAAACTATATTAAAAATGTACCTAACCTTTGATGAAGTAATATCTTATTCTACAAAGCAGCTGAAAGTATCTTTCATTGGATATTATTTATTTATAAATAACTTCACAAACTTCTAACTTCTTTTCAAAAACTTTATCTTCATATATAAACTATATAGGGAGGAAGATGTAGGTAAAATATAATAATATATAGTTAATATATTTTATTATTGTGAATTTGATGTGTTAATGTTTGATATATGGAAGAGATTTGTATTTGGAGTATTATGTAGAGATATGTATTTTTTTTGTTATAGTTCCTTGAAAATGACTGTAATGGGGCAAAAACAGTTGAAACATTGGGAATGTATAATATGTGATTTCATATATATATATATATATATATATATATGTTCATATAGTTTATAGATAGAAATAATTAGAAGTCTGTGAAGTTATTTATAATGTTGGAGAACATATATATTTTGAAGAAGAAAGTGATTGTTTAATTTGTTATTGATTATTTATTAATTATTCATAATTAATTTTCATATCTGAAGGTCATTCCAATATCTTTTACTTGAAGAGATTATTATTATGTTGTTTTTCTTTCTGTTTTGTGGTTTTATAATTCGTTTGTTTTCTAATCAATACTATTAAGTTATTGAAAACTAGAGATTTTTTATTGTTACATATTTTCATCAAGTGGTGAAAATGGTTACAACAGAACAAACAATGTGTGGAGAAAAATTTCTACTCGGTCAATTAAATTGAACTGTGTGCTTCCCACTACGATGCTTGAATAGAATTTAATCTAAGTAATCACCATATAATCAATGTAAGAATTGTGAAATATATAGTATGCTCGTCTGAAGGTTTGTGATAATGGCATTTAAGTAGTAATTATATGTTTGATGATTTCCATCATTTAATGTTAAATATTGAATATTTTTAGAAAAATTCAAATTTAATTTAAACTGTCCTATGACAGAATAGCTAGCTCAATTGGTTAGTATTAGATAGTTAGAGATGGTCAAACATATAATTACTATGAGAATTATATATATATATACTTTATTTTCCTTTTCATTATTATTTGTAATAAATTTGCAAAATGTTTTTGCATCTGCAAAGGTTTTGATTATTTACACTTGTGCTTACGGTTTAGCACTTATGGTGTGAGACACTAGATTCATAACTCTCATTGACTGGCTAGATGTGCTGCCATACGGAATGAGACAACAGGAAGAGAAAAGTGAAGGAGGCATGATTTATTGCCAACCACAATCGGGTCATCAATTATAAAGCAAATAGTATTCAACTTTTGAATAATTGGAATATTTAAAACCTAATTTAAGGAATTATCATAATTATTCCTCAATAAATATGGAAGCACATTCAGCCAGTCAATTGTGAAAGATAAGCTAATAATCAAATTATGACTTTTCTCCTTTTAACAAGCTTAAGAAAGATGTTTGGAAATGACAAAAAAATGACAAAATTATTGAGATAGGAAAATGCTCAGAAAAGATCATTGTTTAATTATATCTCTTAATAATACATGAGTTTGTTAATTTCTCTGCTGAAAGGCAAGTAGAGTAATTTGTCCTTTGAGATCATTTATTATTGCTTGCCATTTGTCAATAGAAGTTATTTAGTATCTCAACAATAGAACTACACACCCTGCTTAGTGAGGGCAATTGGTTTATTTAACTTGCTCCTGTTCCTGTTATAAAAATTATAATCTCGGCCTCAGGGTGGCCTTTGAGCATTCCATCATCAGATTTTCAATTGGATGGACAGTTGAAGAGTTGGAATGTGGAGTGTATTGAAGCCTGTCCATTAAAGTCTGAAGATTGGCAATTTTAATATATATATATATCTGAGCACTTATTGCATATCTGTGTAGAGATGATAATCTAGACCAAGTGATGACTGCTGTTTTAGCATGAAATACTTACATTGATGATTATTTATCTTTTTGACATATATGTGTTCAAGTGTATCAGTGTTATGAGATGGAGTGGAGAGTGGTGGGTCATGTGAAAGTCTGTGCTCATAGACCCTATATATTACATATATTGATACAGGTATATAATAAGCCTGTATTTCAGTTATACATTAAATTGTAAATATTGTATTAACAAACAACTTAACCCAGTATATTGTACTGATCAAATATATTTTCCACCCAACACGACCTGAACCCCCAAGACCGGACTTCAAATCCAATTAAACCGAAGAATTATATCAAATACCAAACTGAATTTGAACCCAATTCACAAGCTCAGATCAAAATCTAATGGATAATATATATTGACAGCACATGAGACTATGCGTCATGAAGTAGCTCAATGGATGTGATGATTACTGAGACCACTTATCTGACTCTAACTAGGGTATGATAAAACGACTATGGATATTTCTGAATAAATTCACATAGGTATATTTGGGTTGCCAATACAAACAGTAAGAATGAATATTTAAAACTAATTAATAAATAATAAACAATCAAACCAAGTATGTATATAAAATATTTTATAATAAGCAAATATTTATTCAAATATTTATGATGAGTATTATAAATTATCTCTAGTCTTTGGAGCGTGAATTACAATATACAATAAATAATGGCAGTTGTACTCATATGCCAATAATTAATATGTAAATATTTAAAATATATACACCTTTACCCTGCTTAGTGATTGTCTACTTAGCGATATTTTGCAATAGTGATCATCATCAATTTGTACCTACTACTTTGATGTACAATCGATTATTCGCTATAACGATCGGGAAAAATGTAAAAAAAAAAATTTTGGCAGCCATCTTGAATTTTGCATCACTGATGATGTCAGAGAATAGGTATTTTAAACACATTTTACCCAAAAGCAAAAGTATATTGTAATACGTATATAGGTAATGACTTTGCTGTAATTGTATAGCACATACAATATTTTATTCATAAAACACAATGTTAGTGTTGCATTCAGTATTTTGATTATAGAAGGTATAAACCTAAAATATAAATAATTAATGAATCTTTATCTCTCTCTATATATAAGTGTTGAATGTCTTTAGAAAAATTAAACTTTATTTAAATATAATATACAGTACTTGGATTATTTAAATAAAGTTTAATTTTTCTAAAGACATTTAACACTTATATTAGATGATGAAATACTCCAATATATAAATACAGCACAACTAAAATACCACCATCACAAACTTGTTCCTTAATTACATACACCCAAATGGTTTCAAATCAAAAGAAAAACATTTTAAAAAAAGTTTAAAAGAAAAACAGATCGTATTTAAAATAAGTGTTAACGAATGAATAATCTTTCTATATGAATGGGGGGGGAGGCACTATTACATTACTAAAAATATACAGTAAGAAAAATAAACTTAGCTATGTTTTAGCAAATTAACAATTAGATTTTTTTAAAAAAAAAAATAAGTTGAATTTTTTTTTCTAAAGTTGACTATTTACGATACGCATTAAGCCTTTTGTTACTCTGAAGTAAAGCAATAAGTCTTTATGCTCAATTAAATAATTTATAATTATACATTGTTTTTTAATTTGAATAATTTCACATAAGTAATAAACATAAATGTACAGTAATATGTACCGTAATACAAATTTTAAAAAAATGCACTTCAGTATGGATTTTTTTTTTCATTATGATGAAAAACTTCTGCGAAAGAATATAAAAACTATTAAATTCAAATTTAGTTTTACTTTCTCTTTCTTTTTGCTGTTCTGTACTTTTTAAACAGTGAAAATATGCATTTTTCCCTAGTGATATAAAACTTTTATTTTTAGATATCGTATTTAATCATCATTACAATGAAAAAATCAAGAAAATCTTTCAGCTTGGAAATCAATGTGGATATTTTATGTTGACAGGAAGCAACCAATTTTTTCCCCATAGACTGCCATTATAAATACGTATTCTGTACATGATATTCTTGCTTAACGGTGAGTTTTGGAGGACCAATTGCCAGCGCTAAGCAGGGTAAAGATGTATATATATATATATGCTCTGACAAAGTAGACAAAGATAAATAAAGGTATTTATGGGATTTGTGCCAAACAAATTACATACATTATTCATTATCTGGTATTTTATTTGGAAAAGAAAATATAATTCTAATTTTACATAAGAAAGATGTGAGATTCATTTTCCACACATCCATAAATCAATTCCTGAAAAGCATGATAAGTACATAGGGTATAACTTCAATACTTAATACAGAAAATTATTTAAATTATCAATGAATATAAAATTGTTTGATTTTAATGAAATCAGTTCATTACGATTTATAAAGCAGAAGAGCGCGCCTTTATTTGAAATAAGAAATAAAATGGTACTAACACATTATGAGCAGCAAAACAAATATGAAATAAAATGGTTTGTCAATGATTTGAGAAGTATAAAGGGTGGTTTGTATTTAACAAGTCCTTTCTGCCCTATGAATTATCCATGGAACATGGGGAAAGCCAGGTCGGGACACAGCCATGAACCTTTGGTGTTCCAATATAGCAACAAGCGAGGGAGAAAGTGATTTCTTCCTATATATTTAAAATATCAATAATATCACCAAAATGGCAAACCTAATAAGCAAGAGGGTGACTCACATTAGCAATGTTCAGAATGGTGAAGATACAATGATCATCATATTTGATTAATAAAACCCAAATTATATAATAGATGCCTAATGTAATGACCTGATCATATCAGATTAAAATCAAACTTACTTGGAGCAAAAGTGCTTATACCAACTATATAATTATAATAGTAATACCCTTTATATCATGCCCTCCCTGAATAATAATATAAAATACGAGATTTAAATTAGAATATATTTATTTTATTTTCCTTATTAACCTTTTGTAAAACATTAATAAATGTGATCAATATAAATAAATAAGTTTGTGAAACTTAAATAAAATATCCAGGAGCATAGGCTATAAAATGGGCTAATAATACTTATCAGCTGTTGGTAAAAAAATATCAAACATTAATAAATCCTTCAACTCAATAATTAATAGAACCATATTAATTTAGTTCTAATGGGCAATAATTAAGCTATAAAATTTAATGCAATATTATTTTATTAGGGTGAGTTTAAATGAAAGAGATTATTATCAAGTTGAAATTATTATTGGCATATTATCACAAATAAATGATATTAATATTCATTCAAATAAATATAATTATAGTTAGTTAAAATGAACCACTATAGTAGGAGAAAAAAAAGTTAACAATATATTAATTTTAAGACTAGAGATAATAGAATAGAGATTGACTATAATAAAATTTAACACATTATAAAATGAATAGAAAAATTTAGACAGTAGTTAACTTAAATTATGGTTTGAGATAGAGTTCATGAACAGATCAAAAAGTTGTGGTTTATAAAATAAAAGGTTACCAGTCCTTCCATGGCTCATTCATTGATTCAGGAATATAGAGTCTGGAGACAACGTAGGTGTGCACTTGATTCATGTGAATTTCATTTTGTGGATTAGTTTCCTTCTGTATTTTGGCAGCTTATGGATGGTATTGAAAAGTTCTGTTCAGCAGCAATATTTTGAAGATTGATTGAGGACTTCAGGGTCCAGCAATTAGATCCCTGAAGTTAGCCAGGTACCATGCTGAAAATACTATTAAAAATCATAATTAAAACTGACATAGCTTCTGGTGGCAACTTTTCTTAATTTAATAGTAATGGCTTCCATATAGAAACTTTTCCTGGTATTTATATTCTTTCCTACGGTTTCCCACCAATTCTGATTTTGATGCCTTAAGGCTAAAGCTTTTACATTATTACAAACCAAAATTTTCTCTAATTGATTTCCAATCCATTCCTCTGATAAGCCTTTCAAATCTATTAACTTTGAATTCATTTTCTATTTAGAAAATGAATTTGTAAAATATAAACAAATGATTTTAATTTAGAACCGTCCTTAAAGTTTTAATTTATCATTTTAACTAATTAATAAAATATTCCCTATTGTCTTTGGGAAAGGACGATCTGAAGGCTTATCGAAAGAATGTAACTTTTAATCATATAAGTTTGAACAAAATAGTAAAGTATGAAATAAAACATTCCAATGCAATGAAACTTTATAACGAATATATATTTAACTATTTACAAATATATACATACAATCCACGTAATTAAAATAGATATTTTTTATGAATATTTTATCATGAGGTAATTAATAACATTAACATATTTAAACATAATATAATTAGCTTCAATAAATACTTTAACCTGTTTTAACTGAAAATAATGTGTATTGCAGATAGTATAAAGTCTCATTACATTCGGAAATATTCACTGTTAGTGACAGGGTTTAAACTAGGTTAAAGGTTGGAATCTCCTGAAGCTCAGATCGAACTTAGATCTGACTGCTTCAATATACAGTAATTTAAAAAAAAAGACTAATCTATAATATGTACATGTATAAACTGTGTTATGTGTGTATTATGCAGGTATGCAGTTAAATATTTATGCATGCAAGATAATGCAACTTAAATTTACATAAAAGGTAAAAAAAAGTTTAAAATGTTCTTATAATATATCCATTCAATAGTCATTGTCATCCAGTTTCCTAAGTCATCAGTCACTCATTATAAGAATCCATCATTGTTTTCTAAATTCATGATCTTGTTTTGGTTTGGTTTTTTTTTAAGGAAATACATCAGGTGGTGATGGCTGAGGATTTTTAAAAAGTTGTAAATGGATGGATATCTTGATTCCTTGATTTTCTTTTTATACATCTTATATATTCTCATTCATTGAATTTATGCCTTCAGTTTTTTGATTCCCATGTTTTTCTCTACAGACTTGTCATTTTTTTTCTTTCATTGTCTTCCCTTTTTTTTATTCATTTGCATTAATTTGTTGTTGTTAATTATTCCATGTGCGATTTGAAACACTCTTCAGGATTGCTATTATCACCTTCTGTAAATTCTTCTTCCTTGATTAGATCAAATATGATTTTCCATATAATTGAAGTAGATATCTTTCTGATTTCAAATGATTGTAATGAATTCAGACCTTTTTCAGTAAATTTAAGAGTTACGTTAGTGATCTTGGTTCATGTATTACCTATAAAATCAATAGGTCTTATACTGTAAAGTTGTGGAATTGTCTTATTGACATAACTTATCTAAAATGTCAACAAACTGCTACATTACTAGTTAAAAGTAGCATATTTTGAAGGTTGGGATAATTTCTTGATTCATAGTTTGAAGAAGTAATGTAGTGTCTGGTGTATTAGATGTTGCCATGATTCCATTTGCCATATTTTGAAGGTTGGGATAATTCCTTGATTCATAGTTTGTAGAAGTGATGTAGTGTCTGGTGGTATTAGTTGTTGCCATGATTCCATTTGAAAATATACATAGCTGTAAGCTTTAAAAATTATCTGTGAAAAAATTGTCAATATCACCAGGAAAAAAGTGATTTCATTGTGCAAGTGTATAACAAAATTGACCAACAAAGGGAGAGTAAGCCCACAGATAATAATTCTACTTCCAAGAAATTCTTTTTACTGTGCTGAAAAAAACCTATGCTGAAGTTTTATATTTTTAAAAATCATAATCTTATTTATGTGAAATTATTTAGAATTAAAAAAAAACAATGTTTAATAATATTTAACTGTACTTTTCTGGCCACAATGGCTTGTTATTTATCATCAGTTTAAAAGTAGCCAAATTACAGTGCTGAATATGATAAAAACCTATTCATGCAATTAATCTTGAAAAAAATATAAATTTCTGACATATTAAGAAAGAAAAAAATGTATTTAATGTATTGTAATCAATGTTTAATACTACTTTACAGTATGTTACTATGCAAATCTAAATAAACAACACTTTATATATATGCAGATATACTATATGTGGTCTTTTTATGGTATGAGATATCATATTTTATTATGCTTTATATCCATTTTTTGGAATGACCTAGCAATTTTTTAATAATATAGCACATTGTAATGGCAGAGATACAGGCCATTTAAATAAAAATTAAAAACATAAATCCTTTTAAATTTATTTCTATTGCATTTTCATCATATAAAATGTATTATTAAGTACATAATGCATGAAATCATTTCTTTTCTTTTTTGTACCAAAATTATGCTTATAATAATAGAATTTTTAATTTGGTTGAAATTAGCATTCATAAAGATTTAATTTAAATTACTCAACTCAGTATTTCAGCTAGTATATATGCAGGACACAATTTAAAATTAAATTTTAATAGTGTATAATCACAATTTATTTTTAGTTTTATGCTAAATGAAATTTGTATTTTTTTCAGTATTGTTTTTTAAGTTTAAAAAAATGGCATCATTTACTTTAAACATATATTTAGTCTTTTTGGGCCATATAAAGTTGACTATTAATTTTCCCTTTCTCTTTTTTTATTACTGAAAACATTTTAGATTTATGATTATAGCAGTTTTGATTTGACTGAAAATTTTTAATTCAAAATTAGTTGAACTAAGTATTTTACCTATCACAGTACATAATAGTATAATATAGAACCTAAATTTATTTTTACTGAATGAAATTTGTATTCGGCTTTTTAATGATGTATTTTTTACATTGAGATATAGTCACTTTTGTTTGAATATATCTTTAACAATTTATGATATTAATATTTAAAATTATACAAGTAGTGTACAATAAGTGATAGTTTAAATTTACATTTAATAACTTTGCTCATGTAAGATTGATTATTAATTTCACAATTCATGAAATCATTTTTTTTTTCAAATAATTTGCAATTATGGTGACTAAATTTTACATTTATAAGGATAATAGTTTTGTCACAAGAAAAATACTGTTCATTAAGAATTTTAATACATAAAAATGAGTAAACATATGGTTTTGAAGTTAATGGACATATTTTAAAAGATATGATATTAATACATTTGATCATTGTATGTCATCAAAATAAGCTTTGGATTATTATGCTGAATGAAGCTTCTTATTTTTGAATTTGTAATCATTAAATATGACATTCTTTACTTTGAATATGTCATTAATGAGTGTATTGATTGTCTTGTAAGGACACTGGATAAAAAATTAAATAAAATACAGTATATTAACCTTATTTTAATTTTATAATCAAACTGTTTTATATTGTAATATTGTATATTATACTATACTATACTATACTGTGTATAATGGATACTGTTTTGTACACTTTTAGCATGATTTTCACCATTTTTCTTTTAGCTGACATAAAATCACCATTCTATTTCATCATCAACCTTATATAATGTCATTAACAAGAATATCAATTTTTTTTTATGATCAAATAGTAAATAATTGACTGTAAATCAAAATGGTGAGTACATATTTGATGATGATCACTATGGTGAATTATTGCATAAAGGCCTCACACTAATCAGGGTATTGGTGTATATTATAAACTTTAATAAGCTCTTAAATTATTAAGATTCGTACATATGGTAATCTAAAATTTCATCTTTAAAACAATATTTACCAACTAGATGTTATAATCAAAAACCATTTATTTATTGACTCCTGGAGATAACTTATTTCAAGAGAAAAGTTATAATTAACATTATAGAGATATCTTATTGATTCTTTGATCCAATAGGCAAAATTAATGAAACTAAATGGATAAAATATTTTTAATATTAAGTAGTAAATTATCTGATAATTTTTATTTAATTATTTGATAAGTGCTTTCATTAATTTTTTATATTGTTTTATATTTATTTTATTAAAAGTATATTCATCATTTATCAAAATTTTAAAATATAAATCATTATTTATGACAAAAACTTTTTAAACACTGAATCATAAAATGCAACTTAACGATTATACTTTTTTTTATTTTTAATCAAAGATAAGTTAAATGGGTTTGCCTTTTCTGTAAATTAATTTTATTTCTAAACAGTTTAAATTATATTTTTAGTTTTATATAATAAAACATTAAAAAACAATCATAAAAAAGCTCATTTTCTATAAAAGATTGCTTGCCAGCCAAAATTAATGATTACACCGAAATAAATACACATTATTTAATTATGGCAAAAGTAATAGCTATAATATCAGCAATAACAACAGATTATTATAACAGGGAAAATCATAATTTTAAAAGTATAAGAATAATAAATAAATCATATAAAAATGGAATCATTTTTGGATAGGAGAATTAAATAAAAAAACCAATACCCGATACCTTACTAAGACTATCTTCTGTGTTCTTGCTATAATGTTAGCTCATTAAAGTCTAGTTATTGTTTACCTAACAAGCTGATTTTTCTGTCTTTTTTATGAGTTCTTTCGTGTATGCTTTCTTCCTTTATTAGTCTTCAAATACCTAAGTTAGGATAGAGCTTGGATGCCAAGAGCTACTTATGGCATATTATCTCGCCTCTGTACAAACAATTTTACATCTTTTATTTTCACACACAAAAAATTATGATTTACTCAGTTCTGAATGACTGCTAATGACTAAAGGATCGTTTCACTAATTTTAAAAACCAGTAAATAGCAGATGCCAATTAATGATTAATATTTATACCCCTTCACAAGATGTTAAAAATGGATAAAACCAGTTTCTCTCTTGCATGAGAGTGTCATAGTGAAAGTTACACTACAGAAATGTTATTCATTAAGTGAATAATCTCTAGGCTAATGAAGAACTAATAAAAATTATTAATAGCAGAAACTTGTCATTTAGTGCTAAACTATAGATATATAGATCCTGTGTTTTTCAAGCTATATATATATATATATAAATAGACAGACAGACAGACAGGTAGGTAGGTAGGTAGGTAGGTAAGTAGGTAGATAGATAGATACATAGATGGGTTGGGTGGATGGACGGACGGATAGACAGACAGGCAGATAAATAGATAGATGGATATTGTGTTATGTATGCTGCAATCTTCTTTCTCTATTCTATTGATTTGTTTTGATTAAAAAAATGTAAAGCTGCATTTATAATCAGAAAGAGATAAATAACTTTCAAATAAGAATAACCAAATATTCATTTACCAACCAAATATCAGATGATTAACTAAAAATAGATCACGTAAAATAATTTTGATTTGTTTAGTAATTTTTTAACCATCTAAACAAAACTTTAATTTCCCTTAGGACTTGAACTAATGTTGTAAACATGACAAATGACAAAATAATCACTAAACTTATTTTTTACAGATAAACTATTAAAAAGATTAAATATATGTTGTGTTTAGAACTTGACATGTGGAAAACAATGTAATGTAAATTATTTTTCAAATACTAGTTTTATAATTTCTCACTTATTATATTTTTAAACCACTAAACATCACATGATGAATGGCACTAAATTGGGATTTTATGCACAAAATCTTCTTGCTTTTATTGATTACTGGGTGGCACTACTGTATGGAGAATTTTGCTTCTGTTATTATATTTTTCAATGATAATCCAAAATCTTTTATTCATATCAACTATCTACTACTTCATTGTCTATTTTTGTCCAATGCTTATGAAAAATAACAAATAACTCATGAATGCAAATTTTAATTAATGGACAATTTCAGAATAAACCTATTTACATAGATATTTGCAGACAAATAACTACAAAAGAAATACAAGCTAATAAAAAAAATACATATATAAACAATTTACAATTATTTACAATTACTAATATTAGCCAAAAGTAAATCAAAATCCATTAACAATGGTTTCACTGTGAGAGAGATTTTTCAAGGATAAAAAAATACATAAAACCATATATACTTAGAATATATTAACTACAATTCTAATTAATATTCTAATCATTTTTAATAAGGAAAGAAGTTTTAATCTTTTTTTTAAAGTATAACTCTAAAGTTATTAATTTATTGAAAATGTTTTTCAATATTAAGGATTTTTGGAATGCTATGTTTCTCATCCACAGCCTCTATTCCTCACATTACACCAACAAAGTTTTTTATCCATTTATCTCACATGTTGTTGTTTTTTCTAGATCTTTTACAATCTCTTGGGACCCAGTTTAAGATTTCAATCATCCATCTATTGTCATCTTTTCTAACAATATGCCCAATCCAATTTCATTTCAGTCTTAACTTTTTTCAATGATTTTATAATACCTGTTTGTTCTCTAACCCAAATATTTCATTTCCCATTTCTTCTTGTTACTTGCAACACACATCTGTCTATATTTTGTTGAGTAGTTTGAAGTTTATTACTTTTTTGTTAAATATCTAAGTCTCAGGGCCATAAATAAAAAATGTTAAAACACATTTATTAAAAACTTTTCTTTTCATATTTTCTTTTAACATTAAGTTACTTACATGCAAAGTTAATTCTGTTATTAATTTCATCAATTATGTTTCCATTTGTATTCATAATCTGAGCAAGTCATTTGTAACTTAACTTCTTCTAATTATATATATTGTAATCATTAGACTAACATATTTCAACTATTTATACTTTTTTTTTATCTATTTACATAAATTACATAGCACCATCTGGTTTTAAGCATCAGGAAATAAGCCAACTTGTATATTTAAAACTATTTTATTCCACTGATTATTTACGACCAGCACGTAGAATCCCCATTTATAATGCCAGACTAGGTTGTGGAGAACACAAGTTATTCCCAATGAATGAGGATAGATCATACAATCGTACATTTAAAGAAAGTTAACAAATTATATAAAAATAGTTTAATTACCAAATATATTCATTAATTAATATACAATTTAGATTCTATTAACAAATTCTTTCATATCTTTATAAATTATTGCCTTTTTTCTATATGAAAGCAGAAAGACAATTATACATGGTTTCCTTATTAAATTATTTTTAATCTTCATTTACATTAGTATTCATATAGTTGTATATAATAAAATACATTTTCCATATAGCAAACCCCAACTTCAATAGACTTCAAACACAACTCTGCCCACATATGGACCCATAAATACAAAACACTTTAATTTATGTTTCATAGTACCAACTCATACATATATTCTATATGGAATAGACATCAATGCTATATTTATAACAATAATTATGAGGAATGGTCTTATTTAGATCCTAATTCAATGAAGTGCAACCACTATAAGAGTGCCCTTTTGGTTCTACTTTAATTCAATAAAACATCTTTACTTAATAATTATGAGGGTGGTCTTTTACATTCTAACACTAATTTACCATAACTACAATATACACAGGCTTTCTCTGATATCAATCCCTAATTCATAAAATCTAGATAGAGATGTATTCTCCCATATGGATACAAATATACATAACGCTTTAACAGTGAACAAACTACTGCATATATATATATATATATATATATATATATATATATATATATATATATATATATATATATATCTACATAAAATCTAATTCTCAATAATCAAACAGGGTTAACCTTGAATGAATAGATGGTGGATATATTTACATCATTAATTATGATTATTTAAGACTTGGACAGTTTACACACGAGCATTGCATTTTACCTTTTATTATTATTTCCTATTCTTGCCTTTTAAATAATTATTTGTACAAAGTTCATTTCAATATACTTAACAGCTATAAAAAAGAAGTTATTACAATATTATTTATTCCATTAACATATTTAATAAAAACATTTTTTTTTCTTTTAAAACTGACAATTTCTATACATACGAGCCATACATTCAAATAATTAGGATAAACTTCAAACAGTTTTTCAAATATAAACTTACAAAATAGCTGTCATTCATCAAGTTTTTCTGATAAATATTAAATAGTATATATATTGGATTATAATAAGCTTTCACATGTTCCATCTCTGTTATCTGAAATGAGCATTATTCTGAATTTTCACCAGTTATTTGAAGTAATCTAAGTATCCCAGGTTAGATGCAGCTGTTGGTAGTGTTCTTGCTTTTTATTCACAAAGCATAATGGAGATCCAGTAGAATTTTAATGAAGTCATATCCCAATCTGATTATGAAAAGAAATTTTCCTTTTTATATAAAACTTAGGTCCTTCTTGAATATCATTGTAGTTATTTTAAAAAAAAAAAAAAATTTGCATATTACTTTGACTGCATAGAAAAAAAGTTTTTTTTAATGAATAATAGATTGTTCATTTCAAATTTACAAACATAAAAAATGTTCTCTTTATGTCCATTGGGCAATTTATAAGCTGTTTATTTAGCCATTGGTTGATAAAGCATGGCAATTTTAGAAAAGTGACTGACATCAGAGAACAATATGTTTTCTTTCTTCACAGTTGTAAATAAAGTTGAAGTTAAATGAAATTTTTCTGCATAGGTCTGTTTACCATATGATTCATAGATTTAATTTTTAATTCTTCTTGTTGGATTTCTTTATTCAATAGATTGATCAGCATGGGAGACAGGTTTTCGTTTAGTTTTTGTGTTAGCAGAGACTCCATTTTGTGGGTACACTAAACTCTGCTCTATTTTTATTTGTATTTGTTTATCCAGCTGCAATATTATAATTGGTACTGGATATAGTAGATCATATTTTTTGATTCATCACACTTCTATTGTAAGCATTCAGGCTCATGTTTATATAGTTGGAAGTTTAATTTAAAGTGTTTCTGTTTGCTTTCAATTTCTTTCAGTAATTTTAGTTACTTATGACCTACTTGTATTCATTCAATGGGTTTATCTTGTGTTATTTTCTCCTTTATTTGAATGTGTTTGTGTTCATTTTGTACTTTTTCTTTTAATAGTTTCGGTTCTGTTTTAATTAAAAGTTCTTAACATATTTTTGGTTCATACACTGACTTTAAAAGCAATTGGGATTTTTCATCATGTATAAGTTGATCCATTGTTTCTTCTCAAAATTGTACTTGCTTATTATTTTGATTATCATCTATTTGCTTTAAATCATATACTTTATGAACTGATTTCAATGATTTTCAAAAATTATCTATTCATTTTTAATTACTTTCCATAGTTCAGTTCACCTTGCTCCATTAATATCAATTCCATTTGTTTTTGGTTATGTTCCATACATTTTTGATTATCTTCCAGTATTTGATTCATTTGCTCCAGCTGTTTTTGATTATTTTCTATGGATTTATTTATTTTCTCCATCAACCTTGATTTCATTTCTTTTTGATTATTTTCTATAGTTTGGTTCATTTGCTCCATCAACCTCAATTCTATCTGTTTTTGATTACTTTCCATAGTTTTATTCATTTGTTTTATTTGATTATTTTCCATAGTTTTGTTCATTTGCTCCATCTGTTTTACGAATGTACTAAACATCTGTATTACTTCTAATTGGATGGTATTGCAGTATTTTTATGAATTTTTATCTTTTTATTAATGTCTTTATGCTTTATTTGATTGTATGAATCACTATGTGGATGGACATTGTCCATATCAGAAGTTTCTAAACTATCTTCTTCACAGCTAGTTTTAGACCTGTTTGCTGTTCTTCATTCTTTTTATTTTCATTTCCATTTTTGTGATCTTCAAGATTTTTAAATGCTATAAATCTTATTATGTTCAATATAATTATTACTGGATATACCACCAACAGTGCTAGATCATCCCCTGGAACATCTTGAAATATGACACATACTTGTATGGTTTTTCCCTGCACAACTTGCTTTGTTCATTCTTGTTAATGCTAATTTCATTTTACAATATAATTACAATATAGAAAAAAAATCATCTGATCACCCATATCATTCATCTAACTCAGGCAAATGGGAGTCTACAAAAATTGAAAAATGAAGCCCTCACTGCTGGATGAACCAAAAATTTTCAAATATGAATTATTAAGATATAATTTATTTTCTATTAACAAAATTCTTTGATCTTTACATATTATTGACTACTTTTGTAAGTAAGCAGAAAGACAATTATTACACATATATATCCAAAGTTTTCTTAAGTTATTTTTAATATTCATTTATATTAGTATTCATATAGTTATAAATAATAAAGTATATTTGCTGTATAGAAAATCCCAATTTCACATAGACTTAAAACACAACTCTACACACCTATGAATCAATAAATATAAAACATTCTTTGATTCACACATTTCACAGTGCCAACACATACATATATTTTATTTGGGATAGATATCAGCACTATCTTTATAACAATAATAAAGAGAAATTGTCTTTTTTAGATCCTAATTTAATAAAATACAACCATTATAGGAGTGTTTTTTTTGTCCTATTCTTATTTAATAAAACATCTTTACTTCAAGAATAATTATTGGGGTGGCCTTTTAGGTCCTAATCTTAATTCAATATAACTATACTATATATAAAAATTGCTTGTTCTAATCCGGATCCCTAATTCATAAAAATTAGATAAGAATTTATTCTTCCAAATGGACATGAATATACATAACTATTTAACAGTGAACAAAGTACTGCATATATATAATATAAATTAATATACATAAAATCTAGTTTTTAATAATCAAATAGGATAAACCATGAATGAATGGACAATAAAGATAATTACATTATTAATTACGATTATTTAAGATTTGGGCAATTTATGTGCAAGCAAGCATTTCATTTATTTTTTATCATTATTTCTTACTCTTTCATTTTAAATAATAATGTGTATAACATTTATTTTAATATATTTAACAGATATAAAAAGTTGTTGCATTATTACTCATTCCAACAACATATGTAATTACAGCAATTTTTTTTCTTTTAAAACTGACAATTTCTATATATAATACCTGGGTTACAAGCATTACATATACACTCAAATAGCTATGATAAACCTCAAACAGTCTTTCAAATATGAACTTACAAAAATAGCTGTCATTTATTTCTTATTTTTGGTAAATACTTCCTCTCTCCTAGCTGAAATGAGTGTTGTTTTGGATTTTCACTGGAGGTATTTGAAGTAGTACAAGTATCCCAGGTTAGATATAGCTGTTGGTAATGGTCTTGCTTTTTATTCACAAAGCATAGTGATCTAGTGGGATTTGAATGAAGTCATATCCCAGTCTGATTATGAAAAATGTTCTTTTAATATAAAACTTAATTGCTTCTTGGACCTTGTTTTAGTTCTTTTTTTAAAAAAAATCCAAATTTGCATAGAATGTTATAAATTAATAATTTTTAATAAATGTTATTGGTGAAATATTCTTAAGAACATGGACGTATCAGTTCCATTTTATTTTTAAAAAATCATAGTAAGATGATATAGACACTGACCAATGAAAATAATAAACTGTAAACACTTTTGGTATCTATAAGCAGAACCTTTTTAAATGAAATTTTTTAATTTTTATAAAGATAAAATGCTATGTGAACATATAAATGTTGAAAAATATTAACTTATAATTTCCAATTGTTGGTGGAAGAGTCTATTATAATAAGGAAAATAGGAAAAGTTGTGAGTCTTTGATTTCTTAAACATTTATTTGTTTATTATAGCATTTGTTTCTAAATAACAAAAGATTGCATTTAAAAGAGATTCTCCTTTTAGATGCAAGAAGTGTTTACAATTTACTGTTTTAATTGGTTACTGTCTATATCATCTGAATTATTTTTCTAAAATAAATTGTAACAGATATTTTCATATTCTGAAATATATACTATAATGCTAACTGAAAACTGAGAGTTTAATACACAAGAATCTGTGGTTACAATGTCCCATAATTGGATATTCATTTGTAACAGTAGGGAAATAAAGATCCCACAAGTTGAGTGGCATTTGTAACGCTACTACTATTTTTGAAGTTGAACCTGGAGTGATGGAAAATTATCATCAACCCCAATTCAAAAAAAAAAAATATAAAATTAACTATCAATATTTTATATAAAATAATTAGCATGAGAGATAACTCTAAGAGATCAGAAGCTAACTACCCTAAGTATAAGCATAATTAATTATAAGTTCATCAGCATTAAAATAATTATAAGTCATTCATCATCATGAATGATCAACAATCAAAATAAGTCAACAGTCAATCTGATGACTAGATTTAAAGTGGGTCTATCATAGACTAGGCCAATTATTTAGCCTTTGCCAGCTTGGGGCAATTATTTAAACATAGTTTGGATGCACAAATTAAGTGTTCATCCATAAGGATATGTAACAATCAAAATAATCATGCTGGGATGTTATATATGTGAAAGAATTCTACAAAAAATTATATTAAAGTTATATGTACTAACATTTATTCATTGGGAAAGCTATAAATTGAATGAATATAAATATAAAATAGAAGCATGTGAAAGAATTCTACAAAAAATTATATTAAAGTTATATGTACTAACATTTATTCATTGGGAAAGCTATAAATTGAATGAATATAAATATAAAATAGAAGCTAAGCAATTTTTGAGGATGTTAAATGTCCTCATAGTCAAAACATTAGAATGTTTGTGATTGTATAGGTGTATGTATATATAAACAACAGATTCAAACTGTATGTAAATCAGATAGTCCATACCTTAGATGGGGTGAGCAGGATTCTTTCTGATTTATGTCATTATAGTAGCTAATGATCATAAATGACATAAACCAGAAGGAATTCTACTTCCCCCCATCTAAGAAATGGAATATCTGATTTACTTAGTTGAATAATATATTGTCTATATATACATACTCTTATATAATCATGAACATTCTAATGTTATAACTATGAGGACATTTAATGCCCTTGAAAGTGCTTAGTTTCCATTTTAAATTTATATTCATTCAATTTATAGCTTTTTTTATTAATGCGTGTCACCGCTTAGAACTTTAATTTACATTCGTCTATGGAAAGTTGCTTAATTTTATAAAAAATTATATTGCAATAAGAAGACAAAGTAAATCTTATAATCACAATAACTTCTGAATATCTGAGTATATTAAATAAAGAGGCATGCAATTAAATCTATGAAGAAAAAAAAGGCTCCAGGAAATTCCAAAAAAGCAGGTGAAAAAATAGAAAAGTTATTCTCAAAATCTCATACTAAATATCTAAATGATAAAAATTTGCCAGTTGATTGGAAGAACATCATAGTGGTATTGATATTTAAGAATAGTGATAGAGATATTAGAAATGAATGACCTAACAATACTTTGTTACTTCTATATAAAATTACTATCATGATAATTATAATTTATCTGAAAAGATCTTTGGACACAAACCGACCCACCTCCTACCCCAAAAATAAATAAATAAATAAACAAGCTGGTTTTAAAAGTATTTTTAGCTCAGTTGTTCACCTTCAAGTATTTAATGAAGTTGTAGAAAGAATCAATGAATACAAATAGCCATTATGCTTTGGATTTATAAATCATGAAAACATATTTGATTGTAGACATTTCTACAGTGATTAAAGCTTTGGATTATCAATGTATAAATCTCAATATTGTCATATTCTTGAGCTCTGCATTATTGTATGATTGTTAAGCCTCTTGAGGTCAGAGGTTTCACCCACCCGTATTCCAATTCACTGACATCACATAAATTCACAGGTTTAAATGTGTTTTTATTTAGGAATCAAAATTTGCATAAATTCGAGGCTGATAGGAAGAATAATATTGCAGGCTATATAAAGGTCTTATTAAGTGTTGGCTTCAGCTACAGATTAATTACTAAGAAAATTGATCAATTCTATAAGAAATCAATAACTAACTACATAATTAAAGATAAACCACAAATTACCCTCCCTTACATCCCCAAAATATCTCAACAGTTTATAAAGACCTTAGCTAATGAATTTAAAGTTGGCTTCCGCACTCCCCCTAATACTAACATACTTATTAATAATGCGAAGGACAGAATGGATCCATATCAGACACCCCAGGTTGTATACAGCATTTCATGCCCTCAGGCAGGATGCAGAGCCACATACTACAGGGAAACCAAGGCCACGATCCATAATAGAGCTTCTCAGCACATGTATATGCACAGAAGAGCAAAAAAGAATAATGATAACTTCTCAATATTTTTCGAACATGAGAACAGGCCGGTCATGTGTTTGAACCCTGCAACCCTAAAATAGTGTGCTCTGAAGCCAATGATTGTAAGAGAAAGATCAAGAAGGTGTATTTTATTAGCAATGATAACAACATGATCAATAGACATGACACATGTTTTGCTATTTCAAGAAAATGGGCAAATTCATTTATATACGCATTTGCATACATTATTATTTAGTAATATTAAACAATTCAAAACAAAGCAAAACTCTCCATATAGTATTGCGATCTTGTGCTAACAAGAGTAATCAATGGATGCCAGAAGGCTTGTGCATAAAATCCCTATCTAGTGCCTACTCATCCAATATCCCCAGACTAGTTTCTGATGTTTAGTGGTTTAACACCAATCCTGCCTAATAGGATAGTGGTGGCTATGGTTGTTAAAGAGCCAAAGACACCAAAATGTATTGGTGCTGAATTGAGTTCAGACCCATATGACTATATAAGCTATTGAGCTTGGATTGAAAATATTAATTGTGTTTTCAATTTCATTCTCATAGTTTTGTAGTTAAATAGAGTTAAAAGGTGGCTGCTGGAGGGTTGCATTAGATCCTAAGATCTAGGTGCAGTGCTCTCAGATCCAAGGCTCCTCACTGATGAAGGCCACAAGCCAGAAACTAGTCTGGGGATATTGGATGAGTAGGCACTAGATAGGGATTTTATGCACAAGCCTTCTGGCATCCATTGATTGCTCTTGTTAGCACAAGATGGCACTACTATATGGAGAGTTTTGCTTTGTTTTGAATTGTTTAATAACAATTATGTGCTAGTATGAGATAGTGATCATGTGATGTTTAGTGATTTAGTAATATTACAGCAATGGTTTATTATCTATTTTGGCCATGAATATGAGGGAAAAACCTCGAAAGTACTAGGCCTACATTAATTTAATTTAATTGTTTTGTTACTACTTACAGCTTCTTCTTCAGCAGATTAAAAACGCTTATATATATTAAGAATATTTATCAAAATGCAACAGTGATCAATGATTTGATTATATCCATATCTTCAAAATATTTTACAGCAGTGTTACAAGAGGTATTTTGTGGATTAAAATAGAGAGCTAAAGACAAAAAAATTAGATGGGAATCATTTAAATCATTTAGATTTTGCATATGGTGGATTGCTTTTGCAAATAATGCTTCAGTTTTATTAAATGTTGCAAGAGTTATCAATGAAAATAAGAAGTAGAAATAGAAATAAATGCTAATGTTCAATGTTTTTCTTAAAAGAAAAAAAAGATTGAGAATCATGAATTACAAAAAATTATCAACTACAAATATTTTTGACAGATTATTAATACAGATGAAATTATAATGGGTAACATTAATTATAAAATTAAATTGGATTAAGTGCTTTTAATGAAATTTAAAAAGAAATATACCTATTTATTTGAAATGGAAAGCTTTCAGTAGATATATTTTGCTATTTATATATATTGATTTGAGACTTGGAAATTTAACAGAAGGGTAATATAGAGACTTTAGACAATAGAAAAATATGAAGAGATGTATATAGGGCATAAAAAAGGTTTGAAAGCAAAATAGATGGCTATGTGAAGAATAAGCACTTAATATTAACCTCATTAAAAGAATCAGGAGATTAAAATGATGCTGGGATTAAACATATTGCTAGAAAAAAGGTTAATAGATGTCAATTGAAATCTTAAACTGAATTCTAACAAATAGAAAAAGATTAAGAAAGAGATCACATATGAAATAAATGGGTGAAATAAGAAAGATCGTTGTTGTGTGTCAAAAGTAGTGGCTATAAATAAGGAAAAAGGAAATAAATTTGGGGAACCTTCTTCCTATAGAGATTCCATTATGATTGAAAATGATGACTTAAAGTTATTGCTTTTGTTATTAAATACTTATAAATGCAAAGCACGATAAAATTCTTTATTATCCTCTTAGATCTTCTATTTAACAGACTTGCAATAAAAGAGTTAACTTTTATTCAGATCTTAAAAAATCATTATGGAAACTTTTAGAATTCTCAAACAGTATAATTTTTTTTTTTTGATGAATAATCATTTTTCAACAAAAGTAAGTTGCTGTCTTGAAACATTAAATTTTGAAAATTTTCTTTGCTTTAAGCCATTCTTAAGTAAACTTTTATCTTTATTAGAGAATTTAAATAATAGGTGCTATAGTTCAGATAATATTTATATCGTAAAAGATTGTCCTTTTAATGATGAAGGCATGCTATTTTACATTCAAGTGAATATTTTATTATCTGGATGCTAATTTTTTCTCCCGATCTGTGACCTCTTTTTCTGTCTTATTGAACTATTTCTGGTAAATAATATAATATAAAAAATCGTTTTAGCATTTCTAAATTTCTGTGAGTTAAAGAATACAGATGACCTCACACCTTTTGCTAATTAATTATTCCACCAAATATCTTCCTCTTGGCTTTTCTTCTATTTTTTATTTTCATTAAATCTATGAATCTGTTTACTCGACAAAAATTGTTAATACGTGCATCTTATATATATATTAAAGCTATTCCTAGATATAATAAATCTTTCTTTTCATATTTAAGAGATATTTTCTTTCCTAATTACAGTATGAATATGTTTGATATAAGTGAAATTTTATTTAAATATATGATTATATATTTATAATCTATGAGGATTCAAGATTTGATGATGTGAGGATGGGTAATCTATATTTCTTAAATGGGGTGTTATTTTATATGATGAGGTAGGCAATGATAAAAAATATGTGATTATACCTACTGTTGGCTTCAACTGATACTTTTTATTAAGATTGTTAATTAAATAATAATTGTAGTAGAAGGGTTACATAGGGATCACTCTTACATAGGGATCACTCTTACCCTACTATGCAAGGATTTAATTTGAAGTCCTGCCATTAAGATCCCAGTATTAGGTCTCTCAAATTGATTGCGTTTTTTTTCCATTTCATATAATCAAAATATTTTCATTCATATCCCTGGATTAATGCACATACAGAACATCATTTTTATATATCAATGGCCAGATAAATCACACATATATAATGCTCATGTAGATATAGAATGCACAAGAGAATAAAAATTCATAAAACTTTAAATTAATAATAATTTACTCATTCAATCAATCACAACCAATAAACAACATGACAATATAATACAAAAATAATTCAAATATATAATAAAATTGATATACATCACTCCAATCACCACCAGTTTTAAAAAATATAATTTGATACAATTACTTAATATTTTAATGAATTTTCCAACCAGTTTTTATTATATCGGTTTGAAACTTGGATGTTTTACATCATTATTGATGCCTTGTCATGGACAATAACAGATATTAATGCAGTAGGAATATATAGATAAATATAATAAATTTTTGAAACAAAAATTTTCAAATAAATATATATATTATAATAAATGTTTTTATTTATTGTGCACTAAAAAGGCAAAAATAATTGTTTTCTTAAACCACAATTGATGTTTTTATTTTTAATTTGAAAAAAAAAAAAGCATGGATTGTTCAGAAATTAATTAATTCAATCAAAGCATGGATTGTTCAGAAATTAATTAATTCAATCACTAATTTTTATAGCAAGTGATTGAATTAATTAATTTTTCAACACCCATGTTTTTATTTCAAGTTTAATAAAAAATCTCATGGTAGTTAAAAAAAAAAGTTTTATTTTGATTTTTTAATGTTCAGTAAATAAAAGAATTTATTTTAAAATATTATATACATATATTATTTTTAAGTTTTTAATATTCAGATATTTTTAATATTTATTTCTATTTAAAATGGAGGATGACAACAACGTAACATTTCAGACAAAATTTGTTGGTTAATAAAATTGATTCCAATCTTACTTTGGTTATAAAAGAAGCCTTTAAAAAAATAAAAACTTTTACAATTAAGTGAAAATAAAATGTCTTCCATTTTAAAATAAGCCACTTTTATAATCAATTGAAATTAAAATTTATTTCTATTTCTATTTTATTGTATGTTAACACATTTTAGTACAACATTTTTATAAAATAAAAACATTGAAAAAATATATTACTGAAATAATATCAAGATGTTTGAAATTTAGTCCCCAATACCCTTACATTATGTAAGCCATTTGAGAATACTTAAACATTTCATGGTCATAAAGCAGTGTCGTTGAATTCTAACATGTGCAAAATTTAAAGGAAATCCATTTGATACAAGTAAATTCAATTCCAAATATATTCTAAACAAACAAACAGTTTCTAAGTTAACATATATAACACAACAAAGGTACATCCACTTTTTCTTTTAAAATATATATGTTCTACATTAATATCAACAAATTAAAAATCCTTCTCCTTTTTCTTTCAAAAACTTTATTTTTTTATCTCAATACTGAACATATATATACATTTATATAATACAAAACTCCAACGTTTCAACTATTTTTATCTCATACAGTCATTTTCAAGGATCTGCAACAACAATATTAAATACATATCAATAAATAAACTTCAATTACATAAAAACTTACTCTTACATTAACATAAACAGTAACAAACATATTAAACATATATAAATATATTTTACTTACATCTTTCTCCCACTGCTATATTTTATTACTCTTTCTTTTACATTATTTAATTACAAATATATCTTAAAATCATCCAAGAAACTTTCTATACAAATTTAAATACCAACTCTAATTTCCAAAAACCTCCACCTTTCTTTAAATTTTATCTAAAACCCATCTTAAAACTACATTCCTAAACTATATATTTAAATGAATATAAAACAAATATAAACATCTCTCTCTCTCTCTCTCCCTCCCTCCCTCCCTCCTCCCTCCCTCCCTCCCTCCCTCCTCCCTCGATCCCTCTCTCTCTCCCTCTCTCTCTCTCCTCCCTCCCCTCCCTCTCTCTCTCTCTCTCCCTCTCTCTCTCCCTCCCTCCCTCCCTCTCTCTCTCTCTCTCTCTCCCTCCTCTCTCTCTCTCTCTCTCATATATATATATTGTGCCCTTTTTATATGGGTCTCCATAAATTGTTGTATCCATTTATTTAAAAAATTTTAAATTTAAGATATATTTAGCTATATGATTTTAATTTTGTTTATAACAATCTTTTAAAAAGTGTAATTAAAGTAATTCATGAGTGTTTGATATGTGAAAATTGTGCTGATGTTTGAGAGAGACATTTCAATGGGAATGATAATAGTATATGGTTGGGAAAACTGGCCATAAGCAATACTGCATTAATAAATTTAATAAATAAATTTTTAAAGTTAAAGTTTTAAAAGACAAGTTAAAATTAAATGCATATATTTATTGTTGATAAAAATTAGTATTTAATAAATGAATATAAATATTTTAATTATTAGTATTCCATGATAAAAGATTAATATTTGATTTTAATAATATCGAATTATTATTTTAAAATTGTTGGAAGATATTATTTATTTTGAAAAAATATTTATTTTTAAAAAATGAATTGTTAGTTTATTTTTAGATTATTACAAGCGTTTGTAGCTTTGTTGTAAAAAAAACAGATGTTAATTAAATACACACACACATGCTTGGGAGTATTTTAGTAAAGTTGCAAAACTATTTTAAAAATTCTGTTATAAAATTTATAAATATTATATTGGTTATCATGAGATAAAAATAAAAATAATTAATGTGAAATATTAAATCTGATTTTTAAAATACAGTTTAAAAACATAACGAATAAAAATAGACTTAGTTTGTTTATAAAAATAATTTTATAAAAGTTAAACGTAAAAGTTAAGTAAGAAAGTATATTTTTAAAAAAATGTTTAATAGATCTAAATAAATGATGAATATTAATTTAAGAATTTAATAATGTGATAAATAATAAATATTAAATAAGTCATTATTTATTTTTAATTCTGTCGTATTGGTAAAATATGTAAATAAGCTAGCAAGTCAATTGTTTAATTCACCAATCAAGTGGGAGTTTTCTTCTGGTATAAAACCAAGGTTCAATTGTTAGGAGGTGACTTGTGATTGAAATTCTTAAAGTAAAAGGTGCTATTAAAAATAGCTAAGTAATTATAGATGCTCTAAAAATCGTTTTAAAATTATAAGAGAGTAGTTTTAAAAATAATTTATAAAAGTTACCGATAAATATGCAGTGTTAATTTATTGTAGTTCCCTATTGATCGTTTCCTATTAATGCTCAATTTACTATCAAATAATCATGAGGACATCGTGTAAAGATAAAATGTATTGGAGACTTTATACTGAAAATTTAACAAACGCTGGATTGATTAGGAGAGTTATTAGATGCTTAACAGTAATACGTTGGACTTGGTATAAATTTAAAAAAACTAATGGTAGTTAATTTCTATAAAATAGATATTTAAAAAAATGAGAAATACTTCTTTATGAAGCAAGTATTTGTAAAGTATAAATTTAAATATATATCTTGGTAAAGATATAATATGTAACAGTAATTGTATAAATATTTGCCTTGTTAAGTCTTTATGGTTTAAAAGACTAAATTCTGACAATTTTAAAAGGCAAATAAATTGGAGATTTAATAAGTAAAGAAACACTTATAAGTAAAAATTATTGTATTATTAAAGTCTGAACGCTGGTCATACAAAAGACTTTAAAAGTAATCTTACCTAAATATCTGTTACGGAATGCGCAAATAAATCTACGTGGATATCCAAATCAAATCAATTAAAATTATAGACTAATTTTAAAAAATAATAACTTTTAATAATAATATTTTTTCCTTAAGAAGAAAGGAATACGGATCCAATAAACTATTTTAATTATTATTTTGTTTATGATGGAACTGACTTTTCTTTATTTTTAAAAGAAAGAACGTTTTCATTTATTCTATAAAACTTTTTTAAAGACACGTGATGTACCGGAAAAGGAAGTAATGTTTGGTGAAAACTTGTGCCTAGGAAAAAGAACAATGATAACTGGAAGAAGCCACCGTTGGATGTGATGTAATATGTCTTATTTATTAACTAACATAAATATTTCATTAATTATTGATTTATTAAAGATAGGAAAGGTACATTTACATTTTTTTTTTTTAAATAATAACTAAATACTAATATAACTTTTTATTGCATAAAGTTTATTTTATAATTATACAACACGTAATATTTTAAAGAATAATTGTTGAGTGTAAATGTGAAATTATTTTGTAAAACTGGAATCCTGGAGGACATCGTGACGGACTGTACATTGAAGTATTATTTATGGTAAAATTGTGTAATAATAATAATAATTTGATGTATTTACTATGTTTTCTTTAGATCAACCAAATGTTATATGATTATTGAATGAATGTATTAATGTTTAAATAATATACATGCACAAGATTAATAATAGCAGTTTTATTTTAATATGCATATTTTAAATTGATGATATAAATTTAGTACAACGTAATATGAGAACCTAGAAATAATTATATGATTCTTTCGTGAATAAATTTTAATGTTTCTGTTACAATATTAGGAATTAGATTTTTATTAGCGTAAGTTATTTATTTTATTTAAAGTTAGTAAGAAATATATAAAGTTTATATTTCTATTTTTATTTTATTTTTTATTAAATAAGTAATTTAATTTTACATAGAAATTTATATCTTGATTGAAAGCTTATTGTATATAGAGGATGAGGTATAAGAAAATTTGGATCATTATTATTTTTGTTTTAAAATTGGTCATTTGTTTTTCTGAAATTAAATAAGGTTAAAATGACTTTTGTAGATAGAAGTTTATTAGGAAGAAATAAGAATAATAAGTAAAGTAAAGTAATGATTTAAATTGGAAAAGAATCATAGAATTTTATTTAACATAATACTTTATCAAATTTGAAATTGTTGAATAATTTTAAATATTATTTTTTAAAAGTACATATACGTATTGCATATTTTAATAAGACAGGTAGTATGACATTATATCGGAATGAAATAAACAGTGATAGTCAATAATTGTTATTATACTACAAAGTTATATCAGTCGATACATTAATTAATATTTGAGTCATACTGATAATAAATGTAATATAGCCTTATACATTATAATATAAATAACAGTAGGACTTAAGTGAAATAGCATTTAAATTATTAAAGTTGGTTTATTTACATACATGCTACATGAATGATATCTTACATAAAACCTTTTCTTATATTAATTGATAACAAGTAATGTTTATTAAAATTGAAGTCATAAATTTAATTGAATATTATTGATAGAAAATTTCAGAAATGTATAAATTATCTACTTATGGTTATGGAAATAATAACAGTGTAAAAATCTTGTATTATTATTTTTCTTATTTTTGTTTATTTTCTTTAGTTCCATTTAAATGTAAATAGTGTAAATAAATTATTTGTTAAAGTTGATGTAAATAAATTTTGTTAAGTTGTTTTAAAAGATGTGTTGAATTCATTATTTTATACCACAGCATCTGACAACAGATAATTTGAATAAACATAATATTTGCACAATATGAATTTATTATTTTATTATTTGAGAAAGAAACACAATATTTTCTTAATATAATTTATAGAAATTGATTGACATTAACATATGATATTACAATGGTCATAAAATAATTATAATGCACAATATAAAAGTATAAGATTATTTATTGCCACAAATTGTTGAATTATAAGATTTTGGTTTATTTTAAAATTAAGATACTATATGGAAATGAAAGACATGTATATGATTTACTTATTTTCTTAATGATTAAAAGTATAATCCAATAGATAAGATTAAGATATACCCTAAAGATTATTATTGTTAGTGATTATTATTAGAATAAGTTAGGTGTATTTAGGTTTGATATTAAATCCCTTATCATTCCTATTTACATGAATTATTATTACTTTAAGATAATTAGAAGAACCTGAGATCATTTTAATTATATTTCCTTAACAATAGATTGAGATTTATTTATCTATTATTATTAAAGATAGTTCATTTATAAAAGTCATAAGAATGCTGTAGAGTTAGTAATGAGATAATGTAAAAGTAATAGTATTCTTATGCCATTGAGACAGTGTCTTGGAAAGACATTGACTCAATGTAAATCTGATTACCAATTGTAACTTCACTTCACAGTCTCATGATTTTAATTAAATACTTATTTAATTAGTACATTATATTGAACTATATTAATCTGATAAGTTATAATATTATAAAAATATATTAAAGATAATTGTACATATTTTAGCCAAGCATAATGATTTGATTGAGCTAGTCATATTTCAATTATATCATATATCGAGAAGTGAGGGTACAATATATACAAAAAAAACTTCTAATGGGTTTAGGTAAATTGTTAGAAGTTTTTTTGTATAAAAGAGAGAGAGAAAAATGTTTATATTTGTTTTATATTCATTTAAATATATAGTTTAGGAATGTAGTTTTAAGATGGGTTTTAGATAAAATTTAAAGAAAGGGGGAGGTTTTTGGAAATTAGAGTTGGTATTTAAATTTGTATAGAAAGTTTCTTGGATGATTTTAAGATATATTTGTAATTAAATAATGTAAAAGAAAGAGTAATAAAATATAGCAGTGGGCGAAAGATGTAAGTAAAATATATTTATATATGTTTGTTATTGTTTATGTTAATGTAAGAGGAAGTTTTTATGTAATTGAAGTTTATTTATTGATATGTATTTAATATTGTTGTTGCAGATCCTTGAAAATGAATGTATGAGATAAAAACAGTTGAAACGTTGGAGTTTTGTATTATATAAATGTATATATATGTTCAGTATTGAGATAAAAAAATAAAGTTTTTGAAAAGAAAAAGGAGAAGGATTTTTAATTTGTTGATATTTCTAAGTTAAATAGAAATGTTTAATAATATGTATACATAAGAATAAATAACATATTTATATCCCATAGATAATATATAATAAAATATGTTTCAAGTGCTTTTGTTTACTGTTCATTAAAAAACCCAAATAATAGTTTTCTTCAACTGCAGTTGAGATTTTTATTTAACTTTAAATATAACAATGGAATGTCCAGAAATTAATTAATTCAATAACTAATTGATTAAATAATTTCTGAATATTTCAATTTAATCTGTTTGATTTTTGGCTTTTTAGAGAAAGCATTTATTATAAAATATTTGTATATTTTTTATTTGTAATATTTAGATGGCAAATTTTAAAATGAAAAATGAAAACAATTTTCATAGAAATGTGTAATATTTGGGGGAAAAAATTTACAAGCATTAAAATCAATTGCAATTGTTTTACTTAAGAAGGAAATATTTAAAAAAAAAAAAAACTTTTACATTCAAGATAAATATATGTGGAATTCCAACTCAGATTTTTACACAACCCACTACTCTCAGTGCCATCTTATATTGCTGACCCACCTAATCACGCACATGTTGAAAAGATAAATAATCACCAATATATGTATTTCATGCTAAACCAGCAATCATTGCTATCCTCACACATATATATAATCAGTGCTCAGCTTTATATTAAGATATCCAATCTTCATACTTTAATGGACAGGTTTCAAACTATTCCAACTCACAACTCTTCAGCCTTCCATTTCATTGAAAATCTGTGTGTGATCAGGTGGGTCAGCAATATGATATGGCACTGAGAGTAATGGGTCATGTGAAAGTCTGAATTCGAATCCTGCATATATTACATATATAAATGCAGGTTTAAAATGAAAATTTCATCTGTTTTTTAAAAGCACTTTTTACAATCAAGAGAAGCTAAGAATTGTTTTTTTTTTTAATTTTTATTTTAATAGACCTTAAATACTTTTCAGTTTGCCTTTTTAAAAAAATATACCACCCACTTGTGCACATTGCTGAAAACTTACTGAACATATATGAATGTGTTTGAAATTTAAACAATCAAATAACTTTAAAATATTTCATTATCATATATTGTATATTAATAATTTTTATTATTCATTCATTAGACTATAGATTATTCATTTAATGAATAATATTTCTTTAGTCTAATTTCCACTACACCATTCTCACACAAGGTAGGGACTGTTTTTTATCTGTTTTTAGCACTTTATGAAGAGATGCAATAATTGGTGTAGTGAAAATTGCATTATAGAAATATATATTATATTGTCATTAACTTCTACCACATACAAAGTGTGAAACAAATTTATTGGAAAGAAGTATATTTAATATCAATTACAAAAATTTAACCTAATTAAACAAATAAGTAGAGTTTCTAAGTTTAATCAAAGTGTTTTAAAAGGGTAGAAGTCAAAAAATATTAATGCTATTAATATTATTTCTATAAATTTATGAAACCAAACAGTTTAGCAATAATCAAGTCTTATTTTTTTTAATAACAAAACATATGCACAATAAATATCTATATTTAACTAGATTTTATCAGTTGTATGGTTTGCTATCATTTTTATATGTATTTGTTTTTTAATTGTATTTCATCCAACTTGCTTTCTGTTAGTAATTATTGCTATGTGGTAGGATTTTTATCTAAGTTTTCATCGATAATGTAGAAATATACATTGCAGAGATTTAACATTTTCTTATTTAAAAGAGAACAGCTTCTCAATGAAATAGGCATTCTCAAATAATTCAGTCTATAGGGACAATCTCAACTTCGCTTTAGTCCAACAGCTTAATGAATGATCATTTATATATTTAGAAGGATGACACCATAATTCAAGTACTGAGATTTAGCCAGATATCTTGAAACAAATCAGTTTTAATATGAAAATTATTTCATGCTTACTTAAAATTTAGTTTATTATTAGTGTATTTCTCAATTTTAATTGATCTTTAGCTGTTGATGAAAATTCTTTCATTCTTGCTAATTTAATCTATCAAAACAGCTTTATTCAGGAATATAAATCCTAGATACCCTTACTTAAATATCGTTCCACTGATTTCCATTACTATCCATATATGCAACATTTCATAATCTTCATGTTTATTTATAAACATTAAAAAAAAAAAAAAAACATTGTATCCTTTTTAAAAATGATTGTCATATTGTTGGGTTTTTTTTTTCATTTTTTAATAAGAACAAAAATACTTAATTGTAATTATTAATTAGAGAAAATATAACTTACTATTAAAAATTTATCGGCTGAACGTTTTCGAGGAACCATGCCTCATACTCATAGCCTTCATGAAAAGTGTAATAAATATATGCAAATGTAAATATTCAAATGAGCTACTTTTACGTAGCCCATTTTTTCGAGATCTCGAAGCATGTGTCCTTTCTGTTAATGGCATGGATGTCTCTATTAATATAGAATGCCTCCTTTATTTTTCTCCTGTAATCATTTGGCTCTGAACATAAAATAATGGGGTTGGCAGGTATGAAGTTGTGCCCAGATTGTTTACTATGTTCGAGAAATACGGAGGATGTGTTGCTGTTCGTTTGAGCTTTGTTGAATGTGTAACGATGTTGAGCCAATCTGGTATTAATTGTGGCTTTCGTTTCCCCATAATATGTAGCGTGGCATCCGGCTTGAGGGCAGGAAATATATTTCAAATAATCAATATTTATCTTTGATTAAATATATTATATAAAGATTTTTTTTGTATTTTAAATAATTGGCAAATTAAACTGATTTGAACCAAATCAACATTTTCCAACTTTTAATACTCTAATTTTAAAATTTTAGATATTTTTTCCTGATATTTTTCAAGAATATTATTTAATAATATTTTAATCTTTAAAAGTGTTTGATATTTTTTGATCAGTACAATTCCCATTCTTCCAAAGTTATAAAATAATGTCTTCATTTATTTGTCTTTGTTTTCCTATTCTTTACCAAAACAAAAGCCAATGTTAAAAATAAAGTTCACATTTTGTGTTGAACCAGCATTCACCAGTTGGTCCAGACTCCAAATTATTATTTATTTATTTTTAAGCAAAACAAATTCAACCATCCTTTGTCAGTAACCAATATATAAATAATTTTACAACTTTTCACAGTCATACTACTAATAAATAGCTCATACATTTTAATCAGAATAACGGTAAGATTTAAATATAAGACTATTATTTTGATATACTACTATAATATATTGGAGATAAAAATATGTCTCATGTTTCTACTACTTAGAATGAAATATGAAATAAAAATAGTCATTGTTCATTAACCTCTTTTTCTAAATCATTATTCTTTTTTTATATATTCTTTGTATTTTATTTTTGATTTACTATGATTTTCTACCATCCTCATATATATAAATATTATCATTTGAAAATCTGTACTCATATACCCTATATTAAATATTATCTTTTCTAAATTTAGTATTTCATCAGGAGTTTTTATTATATTTTGTAGAAAGTTTTTGGAGATTTGGTTTTGCTTGTTATTTATAACTCTTTATCCTAAATTTTATAAATTATAGCACTTTCATATCAAATTAGTATAACCATTGATAATATTGCCTTATTTAATTTTAGTTTTTCTATAAAACATTGAACATATTTTTGAGATTTGGTTTTAAGGTTTTTCATACTTAACTGGTACACTTTGTAGTTATCTGATATTATTTTTATGTAGCTGGATAAAATTTAAATTATTTAAATGATTTTTACCCTTTAGAGCAGCGGAATTCATATACAATATCTATAATTAGATTTTCCTCCTTTTCCTTATCCTATTTGTAATTAATTTGCTTTAAAGTAAAGGTTTATTCTATATATTAATTTTGTTAACTGTAACTGAACATATTTTTGGCTGTATGAATCTGGCTTCACCACCTGGAAGCACACTGAGCTACTGATAACAAAATCAATATATGGATTAAACCCTTACATAGCCAACATTTGAAATGTTTTAGCAAACCAATTACATCTATAATTAATGAAAACCTTAGATCAAAGATGATGTTCACTATTCAATTCCCTGAATCATTTTCAAAATTCAGATCTAGTCATATTTATATATACATTCTATGGTTTAGGTAATAATTATAGATAATTTGCCTCAAGAGTAGGTCTGAACAAGCAACAGTAAATTAGGAAAAATTTCTGGTATATAAAAAAATGTCATTTGGCTTGCAATAATCTTTCTGGCTTAAATTAACATAAAAAAACTACCAGTGCTACATCTGTAAATTGAAGCCAGGAGTAATGATTATCTGAGAACTCACTTTAAGTGCATGGAAGTGTATATATATATATATAGATAACGCCATCTATTGTCATATATATATATATATATATATATATATATATATATATATATATATATATATATATATATATATATATATATAATAGATGATGTTATCTATTGTCATAAATATATATATGAAGTTTTTAACTTGTGTTTTTTGTTTTTCATATATATATAATATTGTGGAGATAAACTACTATTCACACATGTGCTATAAAATAAATGTGCACTTTCTCCTAACTTGGATTCATAAATACAAATGCCAAAGCTGTAGTGACATATCCAATGTAACACAATCTTCAGATTTTTTTCAGAGCCCTGTGAAACATATAATACTATCTTCCACTTAAGATATTCAAAGTCTCTCATAGCAAGTATTTTAATCCTATCTCTCTTATTCATCTCCAGCAAAAGATTTTAATATCAGAAAAGCAACTGATCTATCTTCTGTTCTAACACAGACAAAGTTCATCTGTTGCCTCAAAATGATGTGTGTATAAAATAACATCATTACCAATATACTTGGTCAGAATCGATAAAAATCTTTTCATATTTAAATAAAAAAAATGGCTTTTCCATATTTTTCTGTTTGTATACAGCCAGAAACCAAATTTCATATAACATTATTATTATATAATTCTTTAATACATGTCCATTTTAAGATAATAACAGAATTTGGTAGGATAAATTCTTCATAAATCAAAATATTTAAGTAATATCAGACACATTTATAGCAAAAAAATAAAAATCTAGAACAAATTTATATGGAAGATGTTCTATAGGTAACCTCAGCAAAAAATCTTTATATATATGATCATTTGCCCTTCCTACATTCATAATCAATTCTTTTTGCATTTTCTTTATTTTTCTTCTATCTTCTCTGCTTTATTTTTACTAATTCAGATTTTAGATATAATAGGTGTTTCTGACCTCATTGAAAAAATTAAAAATCTGAAGTGGAGTTGGGTTGGAGATATTGCTAGAAGAGCTGATAATAGATGGACAATTGAAATTTTAAAATGGATTCCAAGAGATTGTGAAAGACCCAGAAAGAGACTACTTGTGAAATAGATGGATAAAATATGGAAGTGTGCAGAGGTGATGTGGAGAAAAGAAGCTAAAGGTTGGAGATGGATTGAACTTGGAGAGACCATCCTGCAGTGGATAAATAATGGTTGATGATGATGATGATGAAGTGCTAGTCTAAAAATTTGTGATTATGGTATTTTAGCATTATATTTTTGGATTATTTCTATCATCTAATATTAAATATTTAATGTCTATAGAAAAAATTTGAACTTTCCAAATATATTCAACTGCTAGTAATAGCAAACAGATTAGTATACAAAACCTTTTGAATGGTTTTATTCTCCATTATACTTCAGGTATATCTTAAGCAGTGACAGTATTAGCATTGTAATTGAACCTATACCTTTACATTTGTGAATATTGAATTTTAGTCTATAGCAAATAAAAGCATTTATTATTTTAAAAAATTGTATATATTATTTAAAGTTTATATTTTGAAATTATTCCAAAGGTCATCACAACCTTCTTAATATTTGAAAGCAAAATGACTGCCTTTGGTGGGGTAGCTCAGTTGGTTAGAGCATTATCTTAAAAATATGAAGATCCAGTTTGAATTTCCATGCCAATACTATCACTGGCCCAGCCAGCAACATCTGAAAAAGAGAGGAGAATAATATCACTTGAAACATTGTTATATATACTAACCTGTGATATTATTACTAACAATTGAATGTATTTGGAAAGTTTAAGTGAAGGTTAAAATTGTTCTAAAATCATTTACAAATAGAAATAGCCCAAAATATAATTAATGCATAAGTGCCAATAATTGACTGTTATCATATGTAAATTACATCACAACCAAATTAAATAAACCAATAGAATATCAGTACTCTATTTTCAAGGCAATCTTAATTGATAGTAAATCCATTTTATTTATTATCTAATTATGTTTCCTTGACAACGCATTGTTAATATTACATTGGTTTGTGTAAGCCTTGGTTTTTGTGGTGTGATTTTATTCAGATTTATATACCAGGCTGCAATCAGTGTTTTTAACATAATTTGGTAATTATAACTGTTTATAAATGGGCATATAGGGAAAAACTTAATTTCAATATATTTTTTTTCATAGTGTGATATCAATATGTTCATCCTTTAAAGAATTTAATTATATGATTACCATTATTGTTTACATTCAATTTGATGTTAATTCTTTTTGTAAGAATTCTACAGATAACAACATTTTGACTATAGTAAATATATTTTTTTATGAATTCAGAAAACTTTTTCAAACTAATGGTCTGATTTTTATCAATATGGCCTTAGTGATCTTAAAGTTTTACTTTTAATTTTTGCTTGTATCTTTAAATTTAATCCTGATTATAATTGCTTTCAATATGGTTATAATCCAATCCATAAATACCATATTATATAAGAAATGCATTCTTTCTGGATATTATAACCCACTCTATAAATGCCATTCTATGTAAGAAATGCATTTCTACTGGATATTATTATCTGGCATTGTCTGCATTTTTCAAATCTCTAATTAAATTGAACATTATTGAACAGATGGATTTTTTTTTCACTTAAATTTTAGCTTTAACATTTAAATAATAGTACTCAATTCAACTCCAAAAGTATTATTTTTTAAACACTGTTTTTATGAATAATTTATAATTTTGACATTTTCTGTTTGCCTTTTTTAGAATTCAAAGAACTCCAGATTTTTCAATAACTGTTAGTTTTTCAATCATGGTTATATTATTTCAGCAGTAATCTCTTTAAATTTTTAATATTCTCTTAGACATATGATTTTTTTTTCTATGATGTTTTCATTATTTAAATTTTCTTATAACTTTTATAGTACTTATAGCTTTATTTTATTTATATAAAATTTAATTTTTTATACTCTCCTTGTTTATATTATTCTGCAGTTTCTTAAATATTTTTATTCATTTAATGTCCTTTTGTTCATTTACCTATTTTCTTATCCATGATGTTTTAAAATATTTTTTATAACAGCTGTATCTTACATCCATTCTCTCTATTGACTGTACATGTTGTTTTTATAATCTTGATAGCAATTAAAATCATCTCATTATCATTTATTTTCTTTTATTCTGTTAGTTTGAATTCAGTATCATTTAATTTTGAGCAGCATGACCTTTTTTCTTATGTGTAATATTTTCTTCCATTTCTAGTTCACTCCAGACATTTTTTCTCTCTTAAATCTTTCTTCTTTTTGACCACATCACTTGAGATTGTTTAAACAAAGGCAAAATTCTCCATACAGTAGTGCCACCCTGTGCCAAACAGTGTAATCAATGGATGTAATCAAGGCTCCTCACTGATGATGGCCACAAGACAGAAACTAGTCTGGAGATATTGGATGAGTAGGCACTAGATAGGGATTTTATGCACAAGCCTTCTGGAATCCATTGATTACTCTATTTGGCACAGGGTGGTATTACTGTATGGAGAGTTTTGCCTTTGTTTACAACAATTATGTACTAGTATAGAGAAGGTGATCATGTGATGTTTAGTGGTTTAACACTAATCCTGCCTAATAGGATAGTGATGGCTATGGTTGTTTAAGAGCCAAAGAGACCAAAATGTATGGGAGCTGAATTGAGTTCAGACCCATATGACTATATAGGCTATTGAGCTTAGATTGAAGAAATTAACACTGTTTTCAATTTCATTCTCATAGTTTTGTAATAAAGTAGAGGTAAAAGGTGGCTGCTGAAGGGTTGCATTAGATCCTAAGATCTAGGTGCAGTGCTCTCAGATCCAAGGCTCCTCATTGATGATGGCCACAAGCCAGAAACTAGTCTGGGGATATTGTATGAGTAGGCACTAGATAGGGATTTTATGCACAAGCCTTCTGGCATCCATTGATTACTCTGTTTGGCACAGGGTGGCACTACTGTATGGAGAGTTTTGCCTTTGTTTACAACAATTATGTGCTAGTATAGAGGTGATCATGTGAAGTTTAGTGGTTTGAGATTGTTTAGTTATAAATTACTTTCTTGCATTACTCACACTTTTTTTATTCTCCATTATATACTATGCATATACATGTGTGTTTTTTAAATTTAACTAACTTATTCCAATCATTGCCACTGTATCTCTATATCTATATAATAGCTATGAGTTTTGTATCATGACTTCTATCTATTGTTTGATATATTTTAGGATGCCAAAAACTATAGTAGAAATGTAGTTAATCATGGTATGTTATTTGATGGATCACATAATTGGAAATCAGATAGAGGATGAATGATAATTTATGGTAATCAGTACCCATAAAACACTACTGCTCATGGGATGGCAAAAATGTAACATTTGATGCTATGAAAATGGATAATTCATGCCTCAAATTTGGGATGCCACTTTATTTAAAGGAATAGACAATGATGATATTTAAACAAACAATTTATTTTATCTGATATTTTTTTATTGAGATTATTATTTACATAAAAGGAAGATAATTTTTAAAGATTGTTTATAAATTTGCTTATAAATTATGAGTTAACCTTTAGTGCAACCATGAAAGTATTATTATCTAGTTCGGTTTTTCACAATATCCAACCATGATACTGAAAATATTTTTAATTTCCAATTGTGGATTCTAACAAAGTACACATAGCACAATGATGCCAATGCTAATACAAGTCACATAAATATAATATACTGAAGATGTAGAGTGCACGAAAAGTAAAGAAATACAATTTTAAATTAATAATAACTTATTTAATCAATTAAGCATAAATTAACAATATGGATATATAAGAATATAAAATTCACACACATGTAAAAATATAATGAACAGGGTGGCATGTTGAGGAAAAATTAGAGTGAGATACTTACAAATATATATATATATATATATATATATACATTAGAATTAAATATATATATAGTACCATCAAATCATTATCTGATACCTATCCAACCCCATTGTGAGAAACTAATCATCTAATGAACAACAAATGATGAATAGTGAACATACAATTGACATCAAACATCATTTAGATTGTTAATTATATGATGGTTGAAGATGAGATCTTGCCCACACTATAATAAATCAAATAATGTATGGGAACAAATAATTATTAAAATTAACTAATAAAATGTTTAATCATAAGCACTAACTATATCTTCTCATTAGTGTACCAATCTACATATTAATATGACATTAATCTACTAAGTAATTATATTAAGACTTTATTTTAGTCTCTCCTAGTAAAATCAACTTTTATTTATAAATAGCAATGCTTCAAGGAGCCATGAATCTGAATTTAGATTGGTGATTCTGTAAAGAAGTGGTCTCTCTATTTACATCTGTAAAACTAGGACTATTTTGCCCAGAAGATAAGAAGTTTCACTCAGTGATAATTTAAGAAATTTAATTTAATAATAGAAATTGATTATATAATTCAAATATGAGATATTATATAAACACATTAAGATACATATTGATAACCTGGTCTGTACTTCCATTATAGATTCATGTCACTTGGACTGTATTAAAAAAAACTATTTCATATATATAAAGAAAATACAACTGTTAATTACACTAAAATCTTGGATAAAGAGTTGTACATTTTTAATTATTAAGTTATTGTTTCATATTGTTAATTCTGTTCTTTATAAAATTATGAATACATTGTTTTGATATTTTCTATGTAAATTTTCTTTTCTATTTGTTAGTAAGTAAATAGTGCTTTTATTATTTCTTTTTAAGAAAGATGACAATGTTAGTGTACTTGATAGCTTTCATTTCTTTAGTTCATATGCTCAAAGTATAGTTTCTTAACACAGCCCAGATTTCTTTTCAAAAATTAGTAGATTCATGTTATGGCCTCAGTATATATTGATGATTTTGAATATTTTTTATAACAATAGACAGATTTAAGCAAATTGTATATATTTACAATTTTGGCTAATTTGTATCTCTAAAAATGGCTGGTTAATATTAAGCCAAATGTTTTATATTTAGATAGACATTTGGGAGATTTTATACTACCTTGTTTCTGCCATTTACTGGGTCTTAGATATATCAGTTGGAGAGACAAATAAACCAAAGGATATGATTAGCAATGCATTCTTTAGTAAATTTAATATCCATGATTCAGATATTGCTTTATAGAGAAACTTCTCTAGATATTCAAGATCAAATCTTAATAATGATTTTCAACATAATTTTTTTTTATCCTTAGAGATTAGTCTGGGAACTCCTCCCAGTGTTAATCATTACTTTGACTCTGGCTTTTCTAACTTGACAATAAGAGCCCAAAAGGTAAATAATAACTAAGACTATAATACACAATAGTAATATTATAAAAAAGAACATCTGCTTAATTCTGTTGTTACACAAACTTTTTTTAAATGAGTTTTGAAATAACACAACCAATCAAGATCAAAGAAAAATAATTTATCTGGATTAGCATTATCTCAATTGCTAAAAAAAAAAAATATTTCATTCATTATTTCCCATTATTTTTCAAAAAATTCTTTTTCTCAACAATATTTCTGGAAATGGGGGAATTTTCTTACTGGATTTTAATATTTGTGATCTTTTGTTTTGAAAGAGGAAGTACCTTGTTGATGCAGATACTTTGATTGCATTTTGACATTTTTGATGTTAGCGGGTTTTTTTTCGTTTTTTTTTAAAAAAAGAAACTTGTTGGTGTTGATGTTAAAAAAATTTAATAAAAATTAAACCAAGGTTTGATTTATTAATTTTGTCAAAATTTAATAGATATTAAGTTACATATTGCAGTGATATTGAACTTCAGTGTATAAAAGATAAGATTCTGACAACATTTTTCATATGGTTTATTTTATTATTTTTGTTGATTTCTTATGTCTGGAAGCAATCTTCTAATTTTTCATATATACAATGAATTTTTTTTTTACACAATTTTTTGTTTGCATGTAACATTTGGGAACAAATCTATCATGTAAAAGCAGAATAAGATGTGATTATTTAGTACTATATTATATTGTTCAACTTTTTCCCAAAATAAGATGCTTAAAAAAATGTTTTCCCATGGGGCAAAAAAAAAAAGATTTTTTTAAATCTATCTTTTTTGATTTAATTGCTAGCATATTAATTAATTAAATATTTTTTTTAATTTATTGTTTTTTTTACAAAATTATTTATCAAGTTTGTAATGAAATTATTTACTGATATTGAATAAATAGTCAAATATCAATAAATAGTGGGAAAAAATGGGATGATATATCCATCTCTTTAGTTCTGATTGTATTTCAATTTTGTTTCTTGATATTATTGTAAATCAAAGAATGAAATCTATTTTAATTTGATTTTTGTACAGTTAAATGCTTTGGAGTCACAATTTAACTATTTGAATGATCAAAGTAGTGAGTTAGTTTTAACAATCTTCAAATAATGGAATCTTAAATTATTATAACTTACTGTTACATTAATTAAAAAGTGATATTTTATTTGATATTTGGGGGTTGTTAAAAATACTTAACCACTTAAGCAAAACCATGAGATTCATTTTGTTTCAAAAAAGAATAACTTATTATATAAATGATGATGTCTTGACAAATGTAAAGTAATTAGAAACAATTATTTAATATCTCAATAAGTATCCAATCTTTTTGTTGATGTTATTATGAATAAATAGAGCAAATTTGAAGAAAAATAGCTTCAAAAGAGAAAAAGATGTAAAAAAAGATTTGGAACTAAAAACAAATTATGGACCCAAATTGTTTAGTCTTAAACAACTAAATTAATAATAAACAGTTTCATCTAAATTTTCTAACAAAAGATTGCACATTAAATATATATACTGTATACGCTTTATTTATTATGCAGTTCATTGTCAATTTTATCTGTATCATGAATTTTTAATTTTATCTCATCCAACTTATTTACTAATAATTATTATTTTAAAAGGAGCTTTTTTAAAAGTTTTCCTCTATAATAAAAGAATGTCTAGTGAACTAATTGTTTATTCAAAGCCATGACAACCTCTTAATGAAAAAGGTATTCACAGACAATTCAGTGGAGATTCTTCCCAGAGATGTTTTCAGTTAATAAGAGATTGTTACATCTTTGAATGAGTAGCACATAACTCAAACAGTAAAGTTAGTCAGATATCTCAGAAAAATCAGTTTTTGTTAAGAAAGTCATTTCATGCTTAGAAATTGTATAACTTATTTGAACAGTGTATTTATCAATTGTTAATTATTTGTTGTTGCTGGAAAATCTTTTTTCCTTATTGACCAGTTATTTTAGCTTGATATTCATTCTTTAATCTAATTAATATTAGTCAGTTTAGTATTGATCTGAACAATTCTACTTAGAAACGATAAGTTTTTGAAAGCTTTATTTAAATATCTTTTCAACAAATGATATTACTATTATCCATATAAGCAAACTACTTCCTAATCTTCTTTGTTTTAATGTATATATATATATATGCATGTACGTGCGATATATTTCTACAACTCAACTTACAAGTGGGTAAACTTATTGACACCGCTATTTGATATCATTTTTAGGTAATTATACTAATGATTATCATTAATCATTTATTAGTTGAGAGATTATTATATCACTTTTAGCCAGAATATTAGACAAAAATATAAACTTAAAATTTAAATAATGATTAATACATTTATTTGTAAATATAATCATATAGTATGGTTAAATTGGAAATGCATCTAGGGCTCTTTTGCCTTTTTTAAAAAGTTAAAAACTCTGAGTTTTCTTGTTATTTAGGCAAAATTTTGAAATCTAGTTCTAAAATTCAAATGGAATTGTCAAGCGTTGTTAGCCGAGAGGTCATCGCAGCCGCCTTGCAAGCAAGAAGTTGTTTGCAGACGGTTGTGGGTTTGCGTCCCGGGTGATGCTATGACATATGAAAAAAAAAAATTCAAATGGAATTTTCTACAACACAATATGAGGTTGGTGCCTACAGAGGTGGCGCGGAGCGAATTTCAAATATGTTATCTGTTCAGGAAGTTTTCAATGATGCTGCGTGAAACCAGTACATATATATTTAAAAAGCCAAAAAAGTTGTTACTGTTAATTAAAGTGTTTGAACAGTGATAAACAAAGAAAGAAAGATTTTAAAAAAAAAAAAATCGATTTTTTAAATTCCCTTCTCTGCTACTTTGTTGGGTCGGATTTTCTTTAATCTTTTGAAAGAAAAAAACTTTTAAAATGCTGCCTTCATAAAACTCTTATAAACGATTTTGAATGCGCGCGAATTCTTTTCTCTTTTGTTACTTTGTTGGCGCGAATTTTTTTGAATAAAAAATAAAATAAAAACTTTTATTTTAAATAGTGAAAAGTCAATTGCAACCGTTTGAACAGTAAATAAACAATTTAAAATTATTTTTCATTGATGGTTTATAATTTTCTCCTTTAGTACTTTGTAGAGTCGAATTCTCTCAATGTTTGAATGAAAAATGAAATAAAAACTTTGATTTCAGATATTCAAAATATTGTAAATAATGTTTAAAACAAAAATAGTTTCAATTGCTAGAAATATGGGGACTTTTTTTGAAATACTAAAAAATAATAAATTATGTTTGACTCATTCTATTTAACGAATTTTCTTGTCGTTCAATCCAACAATTTTTGAATGAAAAATAAATAAGTAAATCCATTTCAAATACTGACAACACGCCATGACTAATGCTTTTACATCACGTGATAAAAGAATAACAAATCATACATACATATATATTGCAAAAAGAAATTGCCACACACAGGAAGAAACTTCTTGGGAAAACAAGAAAAAAATATGAAAAGAATGCCAATGAACATGAAGAAAAGCATAGCAGAATATTTTATTCATCAACCACAATTTGGGTTGTTATATTTAAGTTACATAACATTTGATATACTATATATAAAAACACAGGCAAAACAATTGGTGTTTCATGGCAGATGAAGAATGATTTGAACAAGAAAATAATAGATAGAGGTGTACTTCATTTAACATGTATTCATTTCATATATAATTGCATTGAAGTGTAAGATTGCATTGGATAATAATAATATTATGAATTAATGCTGACATAACATACAACTCAGAAAAATATTATATTGCCAAAGTTTGTTTAATTTTTTCTAGATAAGAGTTTGAAAGATTGTTAAGTTAATATTAGACTACACTTTATCTTTTTTTTTTTTTAAGAACATTATGAGCAAGGCACTCAATTTAAGGAATTGATTTTTAATGCATGATTCCTTTCAAATATCACTCAAACTGTTTTAATTAAATTGGAATAATTGTGTTTTAAAAAAAACAATATTAAAACGCTTTTAATAATATATATATATTATAATGAAAGCTTTTATTTACTGTGCACTTAAAAAGCCAAAAAGCACTTGTTTCATCAAACACAATTGAGGTTTTGTATTTAACTTGAAATAAAAGTGTTGAAGGTCGAGAAATTAATTAACTTGATCCCCAATTATGATTAAACAAACAATTATTTTTTGGCTTATAGTGCATAATAAACAAAAGCATTTATTATAAAATAATACATATATATATATATATTATTAAAGACTATTATTTAACTTAGAAACTGTTTGTTTGGAATAAATTTTGAAATCGATATTAACATTTTTTATAAAAAGGATTTCTTTCTAAAATTGATGGCGATATAATATGACCATGAAATATTTCAGTTGGTCTGTTTACTGTAAAGAGTTTGGAAGATTGAAATTCAAACATGTTAATATCAGTTCAGTAAGTTTTCAATGATGTGCAAAAGAGAGCAGTATATATAAAAACAGATGAAAAAGTGTTAATGTTGAATTAAAATAGGGGAAAAAAAAAACAAATATTGATTTTTCTCGATTGTAAAAGTTGACTTTTTAAAATGTTTTCTTTATAAATAAAACACTATTGTAAATGATATTTAATGCAAAGTGCAATATAGGTTATAATCTCCATTTTAAATTGAATAATTAATAAAAATGTTGAAATACTAAAAAGTTAATATATAAAAATATTATACTTTTATTATTGTGTGGATATTAGAAAATTAAAATATACATATAATATTTTATAATAAAAGCTTGTTTTACTGTGCACTAAAAAGCAAAAAAATATTTTTCTCCAACCTCAATTGAAGTTTTTATATCTCAATTGAAATAAAAGTGTGAGGTGTCCAGAAATTAATTAATTCAATTACTAATTGTACAAATTAGTGATTGAATTAATTCATTTCTGGTTATTCTAACTTCTATTTCAAATTAGATATAAATATCTAAATTGTTATTGAAGAAAACAATTATTTTTTGGCCTTTTAATGCATTGTAAATAAAAGCTTTTATTATAAATTATTTATACATATTCAAATGCCTTTACTTATGTGTTTGAAGTGATGTAATAAAATAGAAGTTTAGAAATGCAAATGGCAAAGAAAGAAGATAGAGTTAAATTATAATATAATGTATTAGTATTTAAAAATAATTAATCTACATTATATTTTCATTAATAATTTTATCAATTTCAATCTCTAGCCATGTGCAGTAAAATATCAATTCTAGCCATAGTCACTCTGAAATAAATATAAAGATGTTTAAAATTAAAGAAATTCAATTTTTATGAGTTACTTTTACATCCTAATTTGCATGACATAAACCATGATAGTAATTTGAAGTGAAAACATCTTTATATTGCACATTAGTTCAAAACTTTATTTAATTAATAAACAAACTAGAATATTTACAGGAATGGAAATAAATATTAACATTATTTATTTTTACCAATATCAGACTCAGCACCTAATAAATAATTTTAAATATGATGCTCCATTACTAAATAATATACTTTCAATATTTTAATTAGTATAAAAAAAGAAAATCTGATTATAAAAATTCTCATTATTTTGGTTGTTTTGTCATCACTTAGATAGAAATATATTAACTTTTTTATGCACCTTTTCCAGTTTTTAAAAGCTATCAGATGTTTATTTAAAATTAAAAAATAATATTTTTATTCTTAAACATTTATTATTAAATGTTTTTTAACTTAGAATCTCTATTTAAAATTTGTTTAGGATAAATTTTGAAATGGAGGTTTAACATATTTCTATCAACATCACATGATCACTATCTCATACTAGCACATAATTGTTATTAAACAAGGCATCCATTGATTACTCTGATTGGCACGGGGTGGCACTACTGTATGGAGAGAGTTTTGCCTTGTTATATTTCTATCAAATAGATTTCTTTCAAATGTTATGCATGTGTTAGAAATTAATGCCATTGTAATATGATAATGAAATATTTCTGTTTTATCAAGTGAATTTTGGTAGACTAAATTTTAAATGTGTTGATATTATTTACTGTAAGCTTTTGTGATGCACCCAAGAGGTCAGTATATTTTTTAAAAAAAACTAAAAATGAAAAGCATTTATGGTAAATAAAAATAAAATAATATTAACAAAAATGTTTTTTTTTAAATAATGCTCTTATGTAAAAAAAAAATAGAAAATAACAAAGTAATCTGATTAAAAAACCATGTGTTGTTTCATAGAAGCATTTGAGGCTTTTTTGATTTTTATGGCATCAAAATCTTTTATGAAATGACACATGTTTTTTATGCAAATTACTTTGTTAGTTGGATTACTTTCTTATTTTTTAGTCAGCGGTTTGCATAAAAGCATTATTTAAAAAAAATATTTTATTTTTTACTTTTTAGTTATAAATAAAACATAATTTCAATTTAAATAAAATAATTTTCTTTGTTAGTCACTTTTTATTATGTTTCTTATTCTCTCCACAAGAGACTGTCTGTTGCCAATGATTTTGACAGTTCTATTTTTCCATTTTGATTTTGTAAATGAAAACATATAATTCTCTAATCTTTTTTTACACATTTATTATTTTTTTCACAAAATATTTATGATATATTATTTATTTCAGAAGAATAATTCAGATTTTAGTAGTAAATATTTACCTTTATTTAATTAAGTATGAGTTAAATCAATATGAACAAAAACTTATTCTGCAAATATAATACTTCCTTTGGTTCAGTTGCTATGGATTTTGTGTATGAAGCATAAGAATGTGAGTTTGAGTTCTAACAGGAACTTTTTTTTCATTGTTACCAATTAAAAAATGGGATCATACTGACAGAAGCACAGACAGAGCAAAGCATTTAATGAAAACTAAACTTATTTTCTTTTAATTGTAAATTTGCTTTAAATTTTAATTTCTCTTGATTATAAAAGATTATTTTTAAAAAACAGTTTTTAATAAACAAATTAATATTGAAATTGATTTTCTTTTTATAAAGTAAACTTTATTAATAGCAAGTTATACATATGTATCAAAGAATAAATTTATGGTGCATAACTTTACATTCAAATGTTGCTTCTTGAAATATTTTAAACTTTTCTATAGTGGGCATAATTAAATATAATATCAATATTATTACATATTGTGTGTGGTGTTTAATTAGTTAATTATTTATTTATGTAAATGTTTATTTGAAAGCAAGACTATTTAAAAATGAGTTTGATTAAAAGATCTGCCTTTTCTAGCAACATTAAACTGATACAAAGGAGACTTTAGATAACTTTAATATCAAATTAAATATTAAGAAATACCTTAGATAGAAATTGTATTGCTATATTTAATAGAATCTTAACTGTTTTCTAGGGTTCATGATTATATCAGATTTATTGATTAAATTACATTGAAAGTACAGTGTATGATTTATCAACATAGACTACTTCATTTATAGACTATCCAAATACAATATAAATAAGCAGAAAGTAATAACACTAAAATTAATAAATTTTATGATATGGTAGCAACTATTGTTCCATGTCAAAGCATTAAACATGAATAACATTTTTTAATAATGTTTGTTTGGATTAAGATGAAAGCACATATATTTTTATTCATCATTTGATATGATACAATATTTGCATAATAAAATGTTTCTACTTTTTAAGCCAAATTTTTAAAGTACCTTTCTTAAGTAATAATGAAAATTATTGATTTAGAAATGGCAAAAAAATAAAAATTGTAAAACATTCCTATTATTGTATCAGAAAACTTAAAAGTTTGAAAACTTTAATGCAATGTCAATATAAACATAAAAACATCAGTAAACTAGAAAGCCTATTATCTGCTGATAATGAAACTACTATTAACATTTTCTTAGGAAAAAAGTTGTTGAAAAAAAAAATGTCAATAATGTGTTTAATTACATTAAGAGTAATATCTCTTATTCCTTTTATCTAAAAAAATAAATACAGTGTTTTGTTAATTTTATTTTTTGAATGAATGTATCTGAGTGAACACATACACTGTAAAAATATATGTAAGTGTGCTATTTCAATTTATTCATAAACACTTTATTATTTTTTTAAAATTTGTTTACATTATAATCTTAATTTTTATATAAATACTATGTACATAAGCAGGCATTATATATATTGCATGTCAAAAAATATCATAGATTTGCCATCTAATAAATAATATATATTCTGATGTAATCAAAATTTTTCAACAAATCATGAGTTATTCTATGTGATTTATAATGTATGTTAGGATGTTTTGGAAAATAATTTAGCAGATATTGTGAAAATTGATTTTTTGCATCAGATATTGACACTTCAAATATTGTAAAATATATTACTATTATGTACTTGTGTGACATTTAATTAATTAATTAATTACATATTTAAATGTTTGTGAAAGCAAAGTTATTTAAAAATGAATTTAATTAAAAGTGTACCATTGTTTAATAATATTAATCTGATACAGGAAAGGTTTTGTTGAATTACCACTAAATTCACATTCAAACTTTAATATCAAATTAGACATAATGAGTTAACTTAAATAGTAATTACATTTATATGCTTGATGGGATCTCAACTAGTTTCTAGAACTGTTAATGATGTAAGCTTTATTGACAGAAATACATATCCAGCAAATTTTTTTCATCAAACATTACTGTACAAAAACAATTATAGGGGGCATAAGTAAATTAAAATTAATATTATTACATATTTATGTGATAAATAATTAATTATACATACTCATATATACAATAGAACTTTGTTGTGCAGTTTCTATTACATCCATTTTATTATATACTTAGTCTGTTTCTTTTATCCCAAAAGTAGCTTCTTAAAAATAACTTTACATTATTCCTGGTTTAGTCAGTCTTCAAAACTGTCACTTTATGGTATGAATAATTAACAAATCACATCTCTAGTGCAAATGTTTGCCCACATGTTTGTTTTTTTAATTTTGAAATGCCATGCAGTATTTTTTATTCTCCATTCTTTAATTTAGACTGAATTAAGATTTTGTAATATTGTTGTTAAGAATCACACTTCATCACTTTAATTCATTGAAAGCAGTCTTGTAGATTATTAAATGCTTCATAGGTTGACTGTTATTCTGGGTTTATTATACAATATTTATTCCCGTTGATACTTATTCCCCTTATAATACAATATTTATTGTACTATTTTGTATCACATATCAGCCTAAAAACATGTCAGATATCTATACAAGTAGTTGAAAATATTGGAAAAGATATAGAAGTGATAGTGAAATGAAAGTTTTTTTATTCACGAGAGTCATCATGAAAACATTCTAGATCTTTAAAAAATTATACTTTGAATCGAGACATAAAGTTTGTACAAAATATATGTCAGGTAAAAAATTTTCAGTGAATATATTAAGTGTTAATATATTAAAAATGTGGGTATATATATATATATATTAAAATGAGGACACCATTTCACAACTAAATGATTCACTGCCTATGGTTTTTCTACCATGGCTGACTTCTTAATTTGGAAACTCTACATTAGCAGAGAAATCATTGATAATGAGTTTGTGATTTGATTTTGGTCAATGATTCATAATTGTAAATTGGTTTACTTGAACTATTATATTTACTAGTTAATCTTTTAGCATTTGACTTTGTATATATATTTTTCTATGATAAAATGAACTTTGTATTGGAACCAAATTGAACTATCATCCTTCGATCATGAAGATCGTAAAAATAGCAAGAACACAAAATGCACTCATGTTTGCGCTTCCTGGCTGAGACAGAAAGTGCATCTACACTAAATCTCTTTTATTTTGATTTGCAATTATCCTAAACTTTCATAAAATAGTAAATATTCAATAAAAATATTTTTTGAGGATTTTATAATAATAATAATAATAATAATAATAATAATAATAATAATAATAATAATAATAATAATAATAATAATAATAATAATAATAATAATAATAATAATAATAATAATAACAACAACAACAACAACAACAACAACAACAACAGTTTGAACATTGAAACTTGGAAAAATTAAACATTATAAAGAAACTTAGAAGGATACGCATGTCAAATTAGAAACAAGGACAATTTGGCAACAATAATTTAATAAAAAATAATCATTAAATTCTTAAGTAACTGGTACTATAGTTTTCAAACATATCATTTTTGAAATCCTTTCATCAAAACATGAATCAAATTTCACTGTATAAGATACAATGTAAGCCAGGGGTCTCTAATCTTTTCACACTTAAGAGCACATTCTATAATACCGGCCAGGTGGCAGGCACCATGTATTTTTTTAAACCAGATGGCAGGCACCATTTATTATTTCAATGTAAATTTATAGTTGGATATTGTTAATAATACACATAATGTACAAAAAAATATTTATTTCAAAAATAAAATTTTAACATATAATTAACGTTTATATTTTTACACTGTAAAAGTATAGTATGCCCTACAATTTGATTACAATATAATACAATAATTTATAAGAAATTTTAAAAATTACATTTATTTGTATCAGATAAAAAGGCACATGTAAAATGGTCTGCGGGCGCTGTGGTGCCCATGGGCATAGGGTTGGGGACCCCTGATGTAAGCCAATGGAATGCCTTGAGAAATATCTATTATTTGAAATACCAAAAAAACATTTTTTGTGAAAATTGAATTATTTGTATATAATTTATAATATCACATATAAATTAGAATTTTTTTTATAATAGATAACTTAATTATCTTGTAAGTGTTTTGCATTTTATACAACTCAATCAGTCAATCTATTTGAGTTTCTTGCAATCTCATGACAGGCCGAATGATATATCACTTATGATTTTTACACATGGCATAATAAGGGATAAATATTTAATTTTCAAAACTTATTAAAGTTTTTTTGACAGTAATCTCTTTAAGATTTTATTATAGGTATTATCTTAACATAAAGGCTCAGTTTTATCTTTTTCTCATTTAATGGAACCATAATCAGTTTATTTATAGTGGAATATTAATGTGATGTTCTGAGATACTATTAGATAGCTTAACAAAGTGCAGAATTAATATGCATCTGAATAATTTCTATGACCACGAATATTTCCAAATGTGAATGTCACTGTTGGTTCATATATTTTCAATCTGATCCTTTAGCTGTGCTGCAGTAATCAGTAAAAGTTTATATTTTTTGGATGACTTATTTACATATCACACAAATATTTTGGGGATTCTGAAAAGTTTTTAAAGTAGTATATTAATTGTTAGTCAATCTGATAACCAACAATTATCCATCCTTCATTATCAAGTATTATATATTATCTTTACAGTGAAATTTTGGCTTAGTTTATTTTTGTTTTGTAGTTATTTTTTAAAATATTACACATTTTCCAAATCTGGATGACAGCTTGGATTATGAATTTTTGTTAGTTATTTTAGGTATTAAGTAGTAAAACCTGGTGTTCATTTGTTTATAGAATTAATATTTCTTTTTCAGACAATAATAAAAGAAAAATCTTCAGAAATTTTTAGATTGGATAGGGATCAATATAATGTAAAGGCATTGGAAATTTTTCATTTACTATTAATCTGTAAAAGTGAGACAAAATCTTAAAATCAATCAATATTTTTTACATGAAAATGTAATATTATAAAATCTAATATAATAATTCATATTTTCATTGTATTTAATAAATGGAACAATGTAGGCTTCCTTAAAAACTATTTCATGCTTTAACTTAAACTTAATTTTTGTGAAAGAGATGGACACTATTATAACGATTACCATAAAAACATTCTAAAAAAATGTGATGTTATTGGTTTTCGTTGGAAAGATATGGCTGAAAATGTAATACAATGAAAACTAAAATTAGGCAAGAAATCGACATTCAATCAGACATTCTGAAATAAATGCTTTCAATTATATTTTAAGTACATTTTTTTAATTCTAAATCTTTCAGTTTCTGACAATATAAAGTAGCTCATCACATTATTTTTTAAAATTATAACCTATTTTTTTAACTTTATTTGAAACTCTTCAGATATCAATAATGAAACTAACCTATTATAATATATATATATATATTGTAACGATCCGGGGAATATACTTAACGTATCTGCACTACAAGGCGCCATCTAGGCATTTGAACCTAGAAAAAATTATAGAGTAGGCAGATACGTAAGTAAAAAAAAAAAAATTTTTTTTTTGCATCCGGTCGTTAGCCCATGTCACTAGCTCAGTGGAATAGCAGAGATTTAAAAAATAATATAAGAATATATATAAGAGGAATAAAATAAGCCACTGCCAGTAATTAACATACAAACATCTATTTATGCACATATATATAAGATTTAAAATTGTTTTAGTAGTTTTACATTTTAACATTTAACATTATTTTTAACTTTACTTTAATTTACATTTAATTACTATTATATTATAATTTTACATTTTAATTAAGTTCGCACATATAAATTTATGAAAGCTTGTTTATAATGTTGAATACAGATCGGTTACATAGATTTCACGGTCAAAAACATTTCAAAATAAACATAAACGATCAAAATACAAAATTATTGATTACTGACAATTGCGGAGGGAAATTTATACATAACCCAATAGTATTCACCATAAGATACTTGCATTGTCACCAATAACTTAAAAGACATCCGAATAAATACATTTTAGATACTCACCGTAAGGTATCATTATTTATCGAATGTCTATATATTTTGATCAAATATGAAAACCCAAAACATACTTAACCGATAACCAATCCATGCAAGCGTCTATAAACAACTTAAATTTAATGCATTTTTATTTAGGGTCAAGTATGAATAGACTACTTAGATTTGCATTTGAAAATAAAATATTCTATCCCTATTTAACCTTAGGCTAAAATTCACAGTCAAACTGGCATCAATTCATCTGATATATCGATGTATTCAATGTAATATGGAATACGACAGCACCAAAAAGATTAAGAGAAGGCATTGACCCTCATCAGATAGGAATATAACATCTATCAGACAAGAAGAGCAATAAAAAAAAAACTCCGTAGAAAGGAACTGCGCTCTGCGTCTTATAATTCCTTCCATAGGCAAAACGGGAGAGTGCGGCGTATGCAGCGATTCTGCCAGTAGTGAATCTCCGACTACATCTACTAACTACATCAATATATCCAATCCATTGACCCAATTTAACAACGACACAAATAACCTAAGATTACCCTCCCCTAATATAACTTTACAAATCTATACAGCCATTCATGCCCGACTTAAGTTTAACATTTATATAATTAATTTAACGAAAAACAAAAAAAATCATGATAAAAACTTAAAGAACAAAAAATAAATAAATGGAAATGATTTTACATAAATAAGAAAAAAAAATACATCAAATAACACTATTAATAAAGAATTTAGTTTGGTCAGATAGGATTCTATTTGTAACAATTAAATTACTAGGAAAGTTTAAAATTTAAAGTTCTTAGTGTTTTCAAATTAATATTGTTCGTTATATTTTATAAAGTTCTTACGGTTTTAGAAATGTTCATCTTTAACAGTTGCTTGCCGTTTGAAATCCAGCGTTAAATTTCCCGATGATCCTGTGGTTCTCTGAATATAAGAAAAGCGATGTTTCATTTTTCCATTTTATAACAACTGAAGGGATTGAATGTGAGTCTTTTTCAATCCCTTCTCCTTCACTTCCGCACTAACACATATCTGTCACATCGTAAATAATCAATAACTATCATTTCCAAATTTTCCTTTTATACATATTCAAAGGATTGACTTGGCATTATGTCATCGATGCGATGATCCTTTCACTGAGGTCCGATTTCCCGATGGATTTCTTTCATTGGCTATTTGTTTCTATTGTTTTCCTATCTGACCGATGTTTTTACATTTTAAATGCCCAAGGCTGGTTTACATTTAACTAATTAACAATCATTTCCATTTCTGATTAATTAACATGTTTTCCAAATCAAAAATATATTTAAAGATAAATTTAAAGATATAATTTTATCTCCAAATCTTTTTAAAATTTAGTTTTAAAATACTTTTTCTTTAATAAAGTTTTATTTTAATAATTTTTCATTATCTGTGCGATTTAACATATACGAGTTTAAGATGATATTTAATTTCAATTTTTAATTCTTAAAGAAAATTTTTAAATGCGAACTTTTTAATTTACTTTCATGTTTAATAAAAAAAAACAATGTAACGAACGTCTGTGCTCGTTACAATATATATATATATGTTGTTTAATACCCTTTAAAGAATTCCAAAGCTATTTCTTTATTATTTTATCTCACAATCTCCATTAAGCAACTCTTTCATGTGTAAGACCCCATGGGTGACCATGAAATAGATGTCTATTATATATTATATTTCACAAGGATAGTAACAGTATATTTTAATTTTTAGTTTTATGTAAACTGAAGTCATTTTTAGACTGGCCTTATTAGTATAATAAATAGCCTTGCCATTTTCTTTGCATTATTTATTCAAGATTATAATAGATAGCTCAATAGAATGGAGAAAGCAGCTCTTAAAACATATTTTAACTAGAAGAAAGAAAAGTAAAGCAGTAAAATATAACTATCATGTTCAAAGGTTAGGGATGCCTATAATTAATATAAAACAAATATCACTAAAATATGTTGTTATTATCTTAATGTTAGATATCATTAATCGAATCTTAGAAATTTTGTTGAATATTAGATGAATGGATTGACAGTGTAAAAGAGTTTTAAAATAGTTTTTCAGTGCATAATGCATTAAATCGAATATTAGATCTACTTCACTAACAAATAGAATAAGACAGAAATTAGTTTAGAGATGCAAATATAATAAGGCACTGATTACTAAACTTCATCATCATCATCAACCATTATCAATCCACTGCAGGATGGTCTCCCCAAGTTCAATCCATCTTTTCCTATCTTTAGCTTCTCTTCTCCACATCACCCCTGCACACCTTTTTATTTCATCCATCCATCTCACATGTGGGCTCTTTCTGGATCTTTTACAATCTCTTGGAATCCAGTTTAAGATTTCAATTGTCCATCTATTATCATCTCTTCTAGCAATATATCCAGCCCAACTCCACTTCAGTCTTTTAATTTTTTCAATGAGGTCAGTCAGTAACACATGTTTGTTCTCTTACCCATATATTGCTTTTTCAATCTCTTCTTGTTACTCCCAACATGCATCTCTCCATACTTCTTTGAGTGGTCTGAAGTCTCCGTATTGCTTTTCTATTAAGTGTCCAAGTCTCAGATCCAGAAGTAAGAACTGGCAAAACACATTTATTAAAAACCTTCCTTTTCAAACACATAGGTTTATTTCCTTTTAGAATCAAGTTATTTCTACCAAAAACTTACAATATTATAAATGACTGTGGAATACTATGAATGGAAATGCTCTGAAAAGCATATTTATATGCTTAAATGTTATGCATTGAATCTTCTGTTAAATATAGTTAAAGCAATCAATATAATAAAATAATACAATCTAAGTCGTCAATAAATGGCACATTTGATCATCTATTATGGTTCATAATATTTATTCAAGCATTTTAGTTTCAAATATGCATTAACATGTGTAAAATAGAAATATCGTTATTTTTTTATAATATAGCTCTGAATAAATTTTGTTAATAAAGTGGCAAGCAATTTCGAATTACTATTGATAATTTTCAAGTGATATCTTTGGATCATGCCTTCACATACATATCTAAAATATTTATAAATAAAAATATAAGTTAATGCCACTCTGGTTTATGAATAGTAATCAAGATGGTTTGATTAATAAATATACAAGTCATTGAAGAGCTAATGAAAAATGGACTGAAAATTATTTTAAAAAAAGATTATAATTAGAAAAACAAATTTAAAAACATGAAGCAGTGAAAAGTATTATTAAACATTAAAAAAACAGTTTCTTGCCGACATTATGGTAAATTCATCTTTTGAAATAATGTGATGTCAATAGAAATTTCTTTTACATGATTAACATTCAGTTGATTATTTTATATTGAGGCTTTATCATCTTTTTATTCAAGTCAATAAATCTTACTTCTTTATTTACAGTAGCCTTTGACATCTTCGTATTTTTTATCATCTTAATATTAAAATATAATGATTGATTTCTGTTTAGAGAAGAACTTGTTACTCCATTATTGAAAATTGCCTCAATAAAAATCTATTTTTATAAACTATAGCATTTTTTTAAAAAAATGTCAAAAATAAATACTGATAGCAACTAAAAATCTTTTTTTTAATTTAAAATGAACAATCAATATTATTTCATATATGAGTGTTACTTGAAAAGCAATTGGGTTAAACTAAAGTATTAACAAATATCTTTTCTTAAAAGCACAGATACTGATTGTTGCGACTCCAACTTAATAAATATATATATAAAAGAAATTTAAAATTTTAAGATCTGTCAAACAGATTCTAGTAAATTAATTACAGACCATCATAAAAAAAATAAAAATAAAGACAATTTCTTCTAACTATAAATATTTAAATGTAATCAAAAAATATAAACAAAAAAAAACCAATCACAACAATAAATTATATAAATACATTACTTTGAAGTGAAGAAGAAATAAAAAATAGAAACTACAGCGTAAATTAAAAACATTGCACTATGTGCAACTGAAATGTGGAGATGGATAACTATAAAAAAATAAAATAGAATATAGATAGATGGAAACATAATGGCTGAAATTAATCATAGAATTAAATTTGGATGGAGTGCTTTTGGTAGAAATAACTTGATACTAAAAGGAAATATGTCTATGTGTTTGAAAAGGAAGATTTTTAATAAATGTGTTTTGCCAGTTTTTACTTATGGATTTGAGACTTGGACACTTAATAGAAGAGCAATACAGAGACTTCAAACCACTCAAAGAAGTATGGAGAGATGCATGTTGGGAGTAACAAGAAGAGATCGAAACGCAATGTATGGGTAAGAGAACAAACAGGTGTTACTGACCTCATTGAAAAAATTAAAAGATTGAAGTGGAGTTGGGCTGGACATATTGCTAGAAGAGATGATAATAGATGGACAATTGAAATTTTAAACTGAATTCCAAAAGATTGTAAAAGACCCAGAAAGAGACCACATGTGAGATGGATGGATGAAATAAGAAAGTGTGCAGGGTGATGTGGAGAAGAGAAGCTAAAGATCGGAAAAGATGGATTGAACTTGGAGAGACCTTCATCCTGCAGTGGATTGATAATGGTTGATGATGATGATAGATGTCATTAGAAAAGATTTAAGAATATTCTGAAGAGAGTAATTTAAAAATGTATCAATTAGGCACCAAATGAAAATATAAGAAACAATATTAAATAATAAAAAGAGAAAAAATATGATGTAACTTAATATACAAAAAAATATATGAATAAATATTACCAGTATATATAGTATTCACTCCAGGATTTTTTTACATCTGACGGAGCTATCAAATCACTATTGTCTTACTAAGTAGTAAACCTAATTTAACAGTAAATACATGAATCTATTATTATAAAGTGTTTAAAACTTTGAAATTATTCAAATGGAAGTCAATCTCCGATAATGCCTATTTTTTAAATATTATAAATTGCCATGCACTCACCTGCCGATAAGAGTTTAAAAAACTTAAATGAATCACTTAAGTTTAGTGTGTATATTCTATATACACCAACTCTTACAGACCATGCTTAAATCAGGGTTCGAGTCTATTGTGTGCCTGATGTTATAATCAAATATTCAATTGTACAAATCTATCCTATCGCAGGAAAAAATTGTACAATTGAATATTTGATTATAACATAAGGTACACAATAGACTCAAGCCCTGATTTAAGCATGGTCTCTAAGAGTTGGTGTATATAGAATATACACTCTAAACTTAAGTGATTGACTTAAGTTTTTTAAACTCTTACAGGGCCGGCTAGTGCTTGGAAATTTATATCTAAGAAATAGCATTATCGGAGATGGACTTCCGTTTGAATAATTTTAAGAATAAAAATACGGGAATAAAATGAAATAATATGAACAATAAATACTATATAATATAAAAATAAAGGTTTCATAGTAAAAAAGAAGTAAACTTTGCAATTAGTAAATACTACAACTTTAGCACACAACAAATATAAATAAGAAATAGTATATGAATAAAATATGTATAATATTAAGATGTTCATCTGTTTGCCCTGTGATTTGTTTATTCACTAAATAAAATGAACAATATGGTGAGTTTCATATTTTATTTTGCAGTTGTTTGAACAAAAGTGTACATATAATAATAACAACCATAAATAAGTGAATATGGAAATTTTCAATATTATGTTTTTTTTTAAATGTTTCTCTTACTGGTATTTGAAAATTCAATCATTGACCTTTGTTTATTAATTCAGTTTTTTCATTAATTAATATGAACAATAAATAAGTGAGAATTTCGTATTTTATCTTGGGGTTGTTTGAACAATAAATTACAGTCCCTTCTTGATTTTATCTGTTGGAAAATGTGGTGGCAGAACGGAAGCAATGTGAATCTTTCCGTAACCTTCTTTCAGGACATTCACACCACTTAAGTATGCCAATGAAAAGATTCATTTTTTTATGGATAAACAAAAATCAATAACTCTTATTAATAATTTTTATTAAACACTCATTAAACTAGATATTATCCACTCAATGGATAGTATTTCTGTTGTGTAATTTTCACTACATCACTCCCCATGCTCTTTACCATATGTGAGAATAATGAAGTAAAAATTATGCTATAGAAATATTCATTAAATGGATAATTTTTAGTTTAATGATTGGCTAATAAAAATTATTAATATAATTCCATTAAGTGGTTTGTATCACTGTTGTGAGGTGAATACGTTTGACACTTATCAATTAAACTGTAATAATTAGCTACCTATATTTATTAAACAATGATAGATATGCATAAGGAATTGTGATCTGAGCCAATTGATCAGGATTGGTTTGGTATGGAATGTTCATCTTAAGGATCTTTCACATCTTTGGTCATATGTTTATGATTACTCCTCACCACAAGGTACTAAAAGCAGATAGAAACCAGTCCCTACCTTGTGGAAAAGTTATACAATAAAAATTACATTGCAGAAATTATTCAGTAACCCTTACATTTAAAACAAAACTTACTACTTGTTCATAGTATATTTCTAATTAAATCTTTTTTTTCTCTCTGTTTGTACTATTTGTTAATTAAAACGTTTTGCTCTTTTTTAATTTGTAGCACTTTTATTCATAGTAAACAATGTGACCAGAATAGCAGCAGTCGTGATCTGTATTTAGTTTAATTTAATGAAAGTATTTATTATTCAAATAACTGCCTTAGTGCCTCTCTGAAGAGTGCCAAAGCACAAAACCATGGTAAGAGGTTGGGGGGGGCAGTTTCCTGACAGAGACATTTTAAATGCTTTCTCTGGCTAAGCATTTATCACAAAGCTTGTTGAGCAATTGGAAATGCTCATTGTTTATATCTTACAAGCTTAAGAGAATTGAGTCATGTGATCAATGACTCTTATTTTGACTATTTATAGTTTCTGCTTTAAATCTTATGCAATGTTATATTGCTAAGTCTATTAATATATGGCATGGCTGAAGATCTCTCAGCCCCATAGAGCTATTTGAGTTGGATAGCTGGGTTTAAAGACATGTAGGTATCTGAAAATTTCAGATTTTTCCACTCAATTGATAACTTTTAGATAAATGCTGGCTTTGGGTTGGTATTTTTAGATTTAGTGTCTGAACCTACCCTAGCGCCTCTTTGAGAAGTGACAAAGTATGAAACCATGGTCAGAGATTTTTTTTTGGGGGGAGGGGGTCGTGACAAAGATATTTTAAATGCTTTCTCTGGCTAAGAATTTTTCACAAAGCTTGTTGAGCAATTGGCAATGCTCATTGTTTATGTTAATGAAATATTTTTTTTTATTTGGTTACATCATTTTTTACTTTGTAGCCTTTATTTTCATACTTATTTATTATTTATACTGATAGTATAATAAACATCACATTACTTGTTAATTAGAAAGTTTTGTTTTTTAATGCAACATTAATTTATTTGTTTGTATTATTTTAATATTATATGTATTTTATTCACTTGTTTAGTGTGGTCCCCCTTTGAGTGAACAAAGTTGCAGACTGCATTCAAAATGGTACTAATATCAAATGCATGTTTAATAAACTACCAATTCAATAATTAATAACCAAAAAATTGGGGCTAGAAATAAAAAAAATATGTGAACTTAAGCAAGTTTCAGAAAGGTGCATGGAATGACAAAGAATAAAATCTATGCCGAAAGATGTTCTAAATGAAATCTATAAAAAAAGATGTAGGTAATTTCCTCTGCTGCTCTGCAAATGTTGGTGTAAGCCATTCCATATATGGTCAATCTCATTGATGTTTGCTATTTGGTTTAAATTAATAATAATATTTTTGTTTTATGCTAGTTTTTAAGAGTTTGATTTTTTTTAGATGAATAATTATGGCTTAAATATTTGTACATATATCCAGTTTAGAAAACCTACAAATGGATAATATACTATTGGTCATATACTATTGGAGTATTGTATATTTGTCTCAGTTGATAAAAAAATAAGATAGATATTATATTTTCTTCTTCATTCATGAATTTGTATGTGCATATACTGCATATATATCATCATCATCATTTTCAATCATTATCAATCCATTGCAGGATGAAGATCTCTTGAAGTTCACCCCATCTTCCTGATGTCTAGTCTCTCTTTCCACATCATTCCCCCACACTTCCTTACTTCATCCATCAATCTCACATGAGGCCTCTTTCTAGATCTTTTACACTTGGAATCCAGTTCAAGATTCCAACTGTCTATCTATTATCAGCTCTTCTAGCAATATGTTCAGCTCAACTCCACTTCAGTCTCTTAATTCTTTCAATGATGTCAAAAACACCTGTTTTTTCTCTCATCCATGTATTTCATTTTTGATATCCTTCTTGTTACTCATAGCACACATATCTCCATACTTCTTTGGGTGGTTTGAAGCTTTTGTATTGCTCTTCTGTTAAGTTTTCAAGTCTCAGATTCATAAGTAAGAATTGGTAAAACCCATTTATTAAACACTTTTCCTTTCAAACACATAAGCATATTTTCTTTTAATATTTTTCTACCGAAAACATTCCAACCAAGTATTATTAATTTTCTTCATTATGTTTTCATCTGTAGTAATAATATAACAAAAACATTGGTGCATTGATATTAACAGTGTTTGAAAAGATTATCACTTTCAATGTTTATTATATACATACACACTCTCTAATAAAAGTATGTGTATACATATATAATAAACACTGAAAGTAATAACCTTACCAAACATTGTTAATATCAATGTTCTAAGCACTTTGACATAATGCTTAATAATAGTCACTTTATATTTTCTGGGAAATCTATTCCCACTTCCAATATTTTCATATATTTTGAAGTGCTACATTTATTAATATCTTTAAGTATATGTGCATATAATTAATTAATTAAACACCATATACCTATTTGATAATATTAGTTTTCTCATGCCTCTATAAAAATGATACGATTTTAAAAAAAGTCAACCATTTCTTTTGCTTGCTTATGTTTTTGATATTACATTGACATTACAAGCAGTCCTGAAACATAGTTGAAACTTCATATTATCATATGTAGCAACATAATTTCAAGTTCACTTGCAGTACTTGAATTCAAACCTAGCAGTAATTAAACTAAAGCTGTTTTTGTATTACCCTAATATAGTAGATAATGCAGAGCCTTTAATAAAGCTCATTTTAAAAATAATTTTGATTTTAAATAAACATATATGTATATAAATAATTAATTAATTAGGCATCACACGAATATTAATAATATTAATGTTAATTTTATTCATACTTTGCATAGAAATTTTCCAATCTTTTAAAAAGCTACATTTAATAAAGAAATATAAAAAATCTCTTGTTATACATGTTTTTGACAATAGCCTGACATCATCAGTGGCCCATAAAAACTAGTTGATATTTCATCAAATACAACAATGCAATTTTTCTTTAAGTTCATTCATAACACTCAATTGATATCAAATCTTCAATGCAAATTTAGTCTTATCAAAGAGGCTTTAATGGAATTACTATTAAAATCTTTATATCACATTGAGCATTGTAGTGAACGTTAATAGAAATTGTGTCATTAATTTTTATGTGTTTCCAAGTTGTTTCCAGGACTGCTGTTAACTTCAAGTTATTGACAAAAACATATGTCTTGTAAGAGATTAGTCAATTTTTTTTTATCAAATATTGCAGCTTAAAAGATTATAAAGTTTCTATAGAGAGTATAAATAAAATTAGCATTGTTATTATTACATGTTTGTTTACTGGTTAATTAATGAATTATTTACATATTTAAATGTTTATTTGAATGCAAGATTATTCAAAAATGAGACTGCCATATCTATTAACAGTACGCTGATACAAAGTAGGTTCTACTTAAATTATCACTAGATTTGAGTACAATCTTAATATCATATTGAGCATTGTGAGTGAATGTAAATAGCAATTCTGTTCCTATATATTATGCGATAATAATTAATTTACAGGGCTGCAGATGACAGTATGTTGTTGACAGAAATATATATCCAGCAAAAGATAGCTGCTTAAAAGATTATAAATTTCCAAAGAGACTGTGTAAAATTACTGTTAACATATAAAAAAAAAAAAACAAAAAAGTTGGTGGGGATAAAAGAAGAAAAAAAAGAAGAAAAAGTCCCATTAAAAAAATAAAAAATTGAAGAGGAGGGGGGATTAAAAAAAATAAAAAAAAAAAAAAATTTAAATTGTTAAAAAAAAAAAAAAAAAAAAAAGAAAACCCAATAAAAGGGGGGGGGAAAAAAAAAAAAAGTGTGGGGGGGTGGGGAGAAGAAGAAAAAAAACAAGAAGGAGGATAAAGGGGACCTTCATCCTGCGGGGATAATGGTGTAAGTGATGATGATGATGATAATATTGTAAATAAATTTATGCATCTCATAAATATTTTAATAAGTAACAGAAGCAAACTTATTTTCTCAGTATTACTAAACATGAGATATTTCTTCAAGAGTATCATAATAATACAATATTGTAAGAAGACATTCAAGTTTTGACAAAATATATTTCACAGTCTGTCAATTTATAGAGATTTAACCAGAAAAAACATATGTCCTGCAAGATTTATATATATATATGTGTGTGTGTGTGTGTGTAGTTATATAACTGAATATTTGTAAATACAGTAACTAAATAATTAAAAAATATTTTATCCACTTCGGAGTGCTTTCAATTATCCCAGTAACTAAAGCTTTGAAATGCTAACTTTTTTAAAGCTTTAGTTGACACAGATTACTGGGATAATCGAAAGTGCTCCTAAGTGGATAAAATATTTTTTAATTATTTAGTTACTGTATTTACAAATATTCAGTTATATAATTACATATATTGCTTTAAAAATACAGACATCGAATCATAATATTATTACATATATATATATTGTAACCAATTGGGTTACATAATACACCAATAAAAATATAGTGTGTGTGCATATATATATAAAGTAAAGGAAAAATCGAAATGAACATAGAATAAATTTTTATAGATTTTTTTTAATATTTCCTAAAATAAAATAATAATAAGTAAAGTTTTAAATAATAACTCTGATTTAAAATAAAAATTCTTTTATAAATTAAACTTTTAAAAGGTCTGAATAAATATAAATATTGTATTATTATTATTATTATTATTATTATTCTGATTTTGAAATGTAAAAACACCATACTTATTTTTGGAATTTTTTAATTAATTAAACAAAATTTTTATCTATTAGAAATCCCCTAAGTAAAAACATGTATATAGATTCCAAGGGATTAGAGAGATAAAAATAAAATTCTGTTTTTAATCAAGATGTTGTTATAACACCTCCGATGATTTTATAAAAAGGGCTGCTAAAAAATATCAGTCAGTCTGGATAATAATTTTGTAAGGATGGTAAGCTGAAATTCAAGTTGGTTACAATATTTTGTTGCAACTTGATGAAGTGCAGCAATTGGTTTTAGCTGTGTAGAGTTGGCAGTCTACCAACCATGAACTGATATAGCTGAATGCAGGACATTAGATTCAGAAGCTGCTAATATTTCCTTCTCAAGAGTTTAAATTCACATGGAGAAAATGACCCACTTCTTTGTGCTGTAATTTATAGCCTTAAACATGGAGAAGACAGCTGCATGCCTGGAGCAGTTCTGCACAGATGGGAGACCGACTATGGACCAACATTTTACATGGCTTATACTTTTACCTGATGATGACATTTGCCCAGATTGACAATAAACCAGCTTGCCCAAGAGGAATACCAGATGAATAAAGAAGTAATTATACTTATGCTACTGTTTATCTATACATGCAAGGAATCAAGATAAATATATCATGTGTATATACAGTGACTTATTTTATTTCAATATTTCTTAAAATGACTTTTAAAATTATAAATTAATAACTTAGACTTAAAACAGAACACGTAAATAATTTGCTTGAGTCAAATGTCTAAAAGAAAGATGATTTGATATATATTTTTGAAGAGATTGTTTTGGTAATTCCGTAAAAAAATGACATTAAAAGAAGAATATACAAATGCAAGCATGATTTTGTTTGAATTAAAATCGTAAAAGCAAATCTTTTAAATTGGTCTAAGGATGCTGATAATTAATCACTAAGTACTTGTCAAACAAAAGTTGACTTTATTTAGTTTGATAAAAAAAAAAAAAGAACTTATAAATTGAAATTAAATTTTAAATTATACATTTTGTTTATATGCACGTATAGGTAGGAAATTTACGTATTAGAAAATTATAATATTATTGTAAAAAGTTGAAATCGATAAAAGTCAGTGTACATGCACACTCATATATGTAAAATTATAATCATTTTTCTTGTTAATGAATATTAATTTTATATTATAAATTGCGCGTCTGTGCACATATATATGTAAACCATACTAATAACATGAATTGTCAATTGTAATTTTGTAAATTAAGGTAACAATCTAAATTTTCAATAGTAATTATGCAAATCACAAATGTAATAATTATTTTATGTTTAATTGAAATGTCTTCATCATGTATTATAGAATGTCTGTGTATGAATATATGTATGCATTTATAAATACCCATTAAGAAATAATGCAATTAATGTAATAATTCGAATTTTGTAGTAATCTTGTAAATTATAGAATGATGACTTTATTATTGTGTATCATTCAAAATCAGAATTCTTATAAGACCTTAATCATTTATTTTTTTGTTATTAATAAACTTATATTTAATTGTTAAAATGGTTTCCATCATCTCTTGTTCACATACTGTAATAGAGCTTTATGTTCTCTGAGCTAGATTGGTGCACAGGATGAATATATGACTGGGGGTGTGTATTAAGTGCTTTGGAGCATCCAGAGATGATCAATCATCATCCTGGTTGGCGCAAAAGATGATACTCTTTAAAGCCCATGCACTATCTTTTATTTTACTTTACTCTTGTTAAAAAAAATTAAGTTTATAGTTGGCCAGTGCAAGTGGCCAGAGCATTGATGATGATCAGCATGAGTTAAATGTCCCAGCATTATTGTTTTGATTTCTTATTATTGTGTATTTTAATAGATGGGCACTTAAATGGTGCATCCAAGTTATGTTTAAATAATTGCCCAAGCTGGTAAAGGCTCAATAGTTAGCCTGGTCTAAAGAAGACCCATTTTCAATCCAGTCACAAGGTGGACTGTTGATTTATATATTTTATTGTACTGATTTGTTTATTCCTATCAATGATAATGATGGATATTTCTCTCAAGTATTTACTTGTACTTATTTTTTAAATGATAATGCTGGTTGAATTTATAATTATGCTTTTAGTTGATCTTCTTAGTAGCTGGCTGCTATCAATGATCTCACAGATTCTCTAATCTCATTTTATTATTAAATATCTCATTTTTTATATATTGTAAAATATTGTTATTTGATTTTGTATTAACTGGGAGTGATGATGATTATCCCATCACCCCAGTTCAAATGTTACTTCTACTTTGATACCCCCCATCCCATTACAATATATATATATATAAAGAATAGTTCAAATGCTACTGTATATATAATTTTTGTTATATCTCTTTAAGTATACATTAAAAGCCTACCGTGCTAAACTAGTCAATTAAATAATAAAGCCTATCCCAGATTCACAACAAACCCAGATTAGCCAAAGAAAACCTAAATCAAAACCAATGATTTCACTGCTACAAGTGGACTTCTCAAGTGTAACGTGAAAGAAATGAAATTTAAAAAAAATTGAAGAATCTTTATTATTAAAATTTTATAATTCTGAAGCAATTAACTTATTTAAAAGTTATTTTAATATTAAGGGTATGTGGGGTATAAGTGGAATTGTAAGTAATGTTTAGTATAAATTTGTTGTAATGTTTTAGTTCTTTACACTTGAGAAGTCAGCTTGTAGCAGTGAAAGCATTCGTTGTGTTTTAGAATTTATTTTCTTTGGCTAGTCTGGGTTAGTTGCGAATTTGGGGTAAGTTTGATTATGTCTTTTAGTATATACTGTGGTAGTAGACCAAGAGTGTATATTTAAATATACATTTTAAAAAGGATAATAGTAAAAAGAATTTTTAAGAACAAGATTAGAAAGATCATAAAATTTTCTTTGAACTATATTTTATATTTATTTATTCTTAAACAATTTTAATTAATATAAAGCAGGAAGTAAAATTATTTCAATTTTAAGCATATTTTAAAATGTATTCTTTGATAAACTTAGATTAATAAATAAAAAAGGAAAAAAATATATATAAATAGCGTTAGCTAGATATTATCATATGGCAAATAAAAGATAAATGAACTAGTTAATTAAAGAGTAACTAGTTAAAGAGTTTGAAAAACAAAAAAGCAACAGTAAAAAATATTTAAAAAAACAAATGGCATTTTCAAAATAAGACTTGAAATACATGCACTTTCCATATACTTGAAGCCCAATTGCAAATGTAGGGAATTTGAACTCAGACTTTCAAGCACCTTTTCAACTATTCACACTACCTCATATCACTGATACACATAATCACACATGTAGAAAAGATCAATAATCAATATAAGTATTTCATGCTGAATCAGCACTCATCAGTTGGTCCAGATTATCATCTCTCATGCATACATAAAATCAGTGCTCAGTTTATATTAAGATAACAAATCCTCATACCTTAATGGACAGGCTTCAATCTACTCCAACCTCCAACTCTTCAGCCATCCATGCTATTAAAAATCTGATGAAGGAAAGCCCAAATTCCATGCTGATGCCAATATTGTTGTCATGCCCATGTTGACCTCAAGTCGCTCTGACCCCTCATGTACAGGAATATATCCATTTAAATACATAAAAGTGAGGTAGGCAGGATGCAGACTTAATGTGTAATATTTGAAATACCAGACACTCTTATACCTGGAGCCCAATTATAAATATAAGGGATTTGAACTCAGACTTTCAAGCCACTTCAACTGTCCACACTATCTCATACTACTGATACACATGACAACATACATGTAGAAAAGATCAATAATCACCAATATACATATTTCATGCAAGACAACAATATTGGCAGCAGCATGAGATTTGGGATTTCCATCATCAGATTTTCAATGGTATGGATGGCTGAAGAGTTGGAAGTTGGAGTAGATTGAAGCCTGTCCATTAAGGTATGGAGATTTGTTATTGTAATATAAACTGAGCACTGATTATATATATATGTGAGAGATGATAATCTGGACCAACTGATGAGTACTGGTTTTGCATGAAATACATATGTTGATGATTATTGATCTTTTCTACATGGTGTGTGTTCATGTGTATCAGTGATATGAAATAGTGTGCATACGTGCATACTTGAAAAGGTGCGTGAAAGTCTGAGTTCAAATCCTTGATATTTAAAATACAGACTTATAAAAAGGGCACAAGAAATAGATTTAATCAGTTGAAAATGAAATCAACTTTGATTTGAAGTTGAATTTGAGTTGAGAAATTTCAAAATTGTAGACTAATAGGCTGACTGGTTGCTGTCAGGGTTCAGCTAGGCTAAGCTATCCTACATTTTTAAAAGATTGCTAATTATAATCATGGTCAGCTAAATATCAGAAAAATTTCATTGCCCATGGATTTCTTAAAGGATAAATACTCCCATCCTTATGTGTCCACCAAGGATATTTAAAATAATACTTGAAGCACTTTACTGGAAAATTGTCAATGTCAAATGGGTGCATAACTTTGAAAAATGAATGTTATGAAGAAAAAATATACAATAATGGATAGAAGAACTGTAGTTAAAAGAATTGTTGAATTTAGGCAGATTAATTTATTTTAATAATAATTAAATACAAGTATAGTATATAAACTAAAGTGAGAGGTAATTAGAGGGGATTTGAACCCAGATTTTCAAGCTCCCTTCAGTCATCGTCTTCACCTTATACAACTGACATACATGACCACATATAGATCAAAAAGATAAATGCTCTCCAATGTATGTGTTTCATGCTGAACCAGCACTCATCAATTGGTTCAGATCATCATCTCCCACACACATGTAATCTGTGCTTGGTTTATATTAAGATAGCAAATCTTCAAACTTTAATGGACAGATTTCTATCTTCTCCACTCTAACTTCAAAGTTCATATTATCTTCCAATTCATTTCTTTAAAAGTAAATAAATATTTATCTTTGCTTGATTATATAAAAATTTATTATTTTCTCATGAGAAATCTGTATATGTTCATCAAGTTGATATAACTGAGTTCAAATCATTTCTAATTACATTAAATTCAGTATAGATAATATACTTGACTTTAAATATCACACATTCCGCCTGTATTCTACTCATTCTTCTTCTGTATATTTAAATGAACATATTAAAGTCCTATACATGAGGGGTCAGAATGACTTAAAGTCAACATTGGTATGACAATAATATTGGTATCAAAAAGAGTTTTCTGCATTCCATCATCAGCTTTTCGATAAGATAGATGTCTAAAAAAGTTAAGGGTGGAGAGAATTAAAACCTGTCCATTAAAGTTTGAAGACTTGCTATCTTAATATAAACTGAGCACTGATTATGTATATGTGTGGTAGATGATAATCTGGACCCAGTGATTAGTGCTGATTTAGCACAAAATACATATATTAGAAATCTTTTTTTTTTCACATGTATGTGGTCATGTGTATCAGTTGTATAAGATGGTGTGGATAGCCATGGGATCTTAAAAGTTTGGGTTCAAATCTCTTTTAATTGTCATTTAGTTCAGTATAGACAATACACTTGTATTTAAATATTATATATATATTCATATGGATTAATTTAATCATTTATCTGAAAATAAAGCTAGTTGTTTTGATTTAATTATGTTTTAATTTTTACTGCATAAATGTGTGTCAATGAAATAATTCATGAACAACGTTTTAAAACAATTTGCTTTTCATTCTTTAAAGAAAACGAATTATGAAAAGGGAATTTGAAAATTATATAAAGATTATTAATGTTATATATAGACCTCGCAAAATAAGCTCTTAACAAGCTTTGGGAATATCCTCAACCCCATATCAGTTTCTGCTACATTAAATGAGGTCATGTGACATTTGTCTTGATTTTTTTTTTTTGTAAAGATTATTAATTTATGTTGAGTTTTAGAATTATTGCAAACTATTAATCATATCTCTAAATATGGAAGATTGTTAACTGATTTTATTTTAATGGATTTTCTATTTCAATATTAATTTACTGAACTGCAAAATCTATCTTAGTATCTAAATGTTTTTATATATTGACCATTCTAGGTTAGTTAAAATAGAATAAAATAAACTGTATTGAAAGAGATGGTAATTGTCATTAGGTTTATGAAACAATGAGGTGGTGATTTATGAAAGAGTGATAGGTATTAATTCATACATTCCATCAATGATTAGCATCCATATAATACAAAAATATCATAAGAATATAAAATAAGTATAGCAAACAAATATAATTCATTGTCATTTAGTTAGATAACTAATGTATCCTCCCACTTTCTTTATTTAATAATTTTAATTATTATTGTGATTTATTTTTGATGTTTGCACTATAAATAATCATCATTATCAGTACTGGCACCACATCTCATTAAATACTATCATATTTCTCTATTATCTCCTAATCAACACATATGTTCAAGTACATATACATAATGCCCCTAATTGTGGCTATAATCATGTGACTATATGGCTACTTTCTCCATATTTCTTTATATTATCTATTTAATTATATTTGACTGCTCAGAATATGGCATTACTATCCTATGATTATCTTCATTAATAGAGAAATTATTTGCCATAGCTCTCCAATTGATTAGGTTACACTTGTCATCTTAGTGTGTGGCTTTATGTAAGATGGTATTGCTATTCCCTCTAAAATTGATTATGGAGACAATGGATAAAATAATCAATTAAGGAATTTGAAAAGCAAAAATATTTTTTGGACAAAAGTATAGTGGAATAGTGAAATGCACTATATTTTGTTCTAAGCTTCCCTTATGATTAAGCAAATGTAGCATATAATAACTCATATTTTGTTGACAAATATTGATAAGAATAGAATATGTATTGTTTATTAAACTGCAAATGTACTGTACTTTTTAACACATGCTTATATATAACGTGCATATATAAATTAATATTTTTGTATAAACAAAATTTTAAAAAATAATGAAGTTATTAATAAATTAAGGCATATTTATTTTATTTTACAATGTATTCAATCATGCAATTACTGAATCAATAAGAATAAGAAGAAAACTAACTCTTAGTATGTTTATTTTTAAAATAAAACAAATAGCAAAATGTTTGACTTTCCTTGCTATTAAATACACTCCTGGTGTTTTTTTTCCTTCAATAACTTCTTTTCTGTCATAGAAATGAAATAGACTAGTCTCTTTACCAAGAAATTATGGTCATGCTCTTTATTTTAATTTTTAAAATCAATATTAACTTTAAGAATGTTCTAAAATTTAATGAAATTTTTAGCATTACTCTTAGAAAACATTTATTTTTATCACAGCACTCAGAGAAGAAAAAATGGCCACCAGATATTATAAAATTTACAAATTTTAATGGTTTTTTTATTTATATTTTTGTTTGCTTGTGTACATTTTTCTTTGGACAGTATATAATTGAAGGTAACATTACTGTAGATTCGAACACAAACTTATCAGGAGATAAGAAACAAATTTATCCAGTCAAAAATGAAATCAATGTTGACTTTCGCTTGAAAGAATTCTAAATTTGCAGTTAATATCATGTCATGCAATTGCTATTTGAAGACAGCTAAGCTTTCCTACATCCATATCAGTTTAAGGATCTGAAAAGACTTTAAAACAGTTGCTTATGGATTTCTTAAAAGATAACTATCCCCATTATATGCCTCTGCCAATCTTGAAATTCATTGCCTAATATATTGTCAAAGTCATTCTGGTGCATAATCTAGAAAATATATAGAATAAATTCCAAGAAAAAATCTGCAATATTGGATAGACTTCATTAATGTTAAATTTAAGTAGGTAAAATTATTAAAACAGGCAAAACTCACTATAGATATTACCACTCACAGCAAGCTAGAGTAATCAATGGTTGCTAGAAGGCATTAAATTATCTTAGTAAACATTATCTACCAGTACAGTTATTGGGAAATATGCATTATATCCAAACAAATTCACCAAATTGATATATACAAATATGTATAGATTAACGTAATCATTCATTTGAAGAAAAAAACTGGATATTAAATGTTATTCTATAAAAATCTTATTTTAAACATTCTTACTATATATACTAGACAAGTTATTATTTTAAAGATAATTGTAGATGATGTATTTTATGGACATATTGTCAATAAAATTATTTTAAAAGTTTTTAAATCTATATGCTTTTCATTCTTAAAAAAATAAGAAAAGCAAACTTTTACATTTTATAATGGTTAATTAATCATGTTTTAAATTTTTATAATTCTTTATTAAATGATTGCTAACATTATGTAAATGCAGTAATTAACTTTTTGCAAATTGTTAATTATCATTTAATAGTTAAATGTATGTTTTAAATTGATTTTACTTTAGTAAACTTTTTGTTTCATTATTAATTTACTGAAATGCATTATCTGCTCTAGTATCTAAAAGCTTTTGTGTTTCCCTATGCTAGATTCAATCAAAACAGAAAGAAAGAAACAACATGAAAGAATAAAGCGAAGATTAATATTTTTCTTTGTTTTTAATCTAAAAATGATAGATATTAATTCACAGCTTTGATAAGTGACTAGCTTTCATATAATACTATATAAGTAAGAATGTTTAAGGGTATATACTTCAAAATTATAAATCTTTTACTCACAACCATTTAATTAGATAGCTAACACCCTCTCATCCTTGTCTTCATCTCTATTACTGGAAATGTTGTGATTTGTATTTTTGAAGTGTGCATTTTAGATAGTATTATCTTTACTGGTAGCTCTATATACCTTTGTTGTTCTTTATAAACAAATATCATCATCATCAACCATTATCAATCCACTGCAGGATGAAGGTCTCTCCAAGTTCAATCCATCTTCTCTGATCTTTAGCTTCTCTTCTCCACATCACCCCTGCACATTTTCTTATTTCATCCATTCATCTCACATGTGATCTCTTTCTAGGTCTTTTACAATCTCTTGGAATCCAGCTTAAGATTTCAAATACATTTAGATATAAATAGTGCATGAAATTGTTCTTATTAATTGTTATGCTTAATCACCATCATTTCATCATCATCATCATAAGTGGCTAGCATGGATATCTTTTTTATATTTCCCCTTTTATTTGTACAATTATATTGATTTCCAATTGTGTGGCAGGATTACCCTATAATCAACTACTTTAAGAGAGAATTTATTTATCTCTCTCCAATTTATTTCTTTATATTTATTGCATTAATATATATTACTATAACAAATTAAACAATCACTTTCTTCTTTAAAATATATATGTTCTCCAACATTATAAATAACTTCACAAGCTTCTAACTTCTTTTCAAAAACTTTATTTCCATATACAAACTATATAAACATATATATATATATATATATTTCCATATACAAACTATATAAACATATATAATCACATATACATTTCAAACTTTTCAACTGTTTTTTCCCCATTACAGTCATTTTCAAGGACCTATAACAAAAAAATACATATCTCTACATAATACTCTAAATACAAATCTCTTCCATATATCAAACAATAACACATCAAATTCACAATAATAAAACCAATTATACATTATTATATTTTACTTACATCTTCCTCCCACTTCTGCCTTTGTTATAAAACTTTCTTTTTACATACTAAATGTAAATTTTCAAAAAAATATTAGAAAACATCAGTAAACAAAATACTATTTAAATCTATTTACTCCACCCCCAATTTTAAATTTATTCCTCCATTAATTATTTTATCTAACTTCCATATCAATTGTCAACAATTCCTATCTATACTTTTAAATCTATTTATAACCTAATGTAAATTATTTCTGTATCCTTTAACAATTTACTTAAATACAATTTAAACATTCCATATTAATTACATTTTATTTTATATTCCTATCTAACACCACTAATCCTATTTAAAACAGGTTTATATCTTTTTATTAAGAATATTCTTTTATCATCCTTTCTCTATAGTTTTTAACCTTTCCATCATTCTACTATCAAAATTTTATGTCCAATTTTTTTATAATATATATACATTGGAATTTCTATCATTTACATGTTGTTTAAATTTAGTTTTAATCTATTTTTTGTTGTACCAATATATGAATTTTTTTCCTCTCTCTTACAATTCAAATATTCTATAATATAAATTCCATTTATTTTTCCGTTTCTTGATAGTATGTTTTATTAATTAAATTTCTTTTTATATACAGGTTTAATAATTAATTTATTTTGCCCCTTATATTTATTATTTATGTTCTTCATAATGATTTTAATCTCAAAAAAATGTACTTCTTGAAACATTATAATTACTATATATTATATTCTGTATAACTTTCTTATTATTCCTCTTCCTTATTATTTGTTTAATATTCTTTTTATCAAATATAAAAAATAAGCTCTAAGCATAAAAAAATAAGCTCTAAGCATAAAAAAATAAGCTCTTAGCATAAAAAAAGCTCTAAGCATAAAAAATAAGCTCTAAGCATAAAAAATAAGCTCTAAGCATAAAAAATAAGCTCTAAGCATAAAAAATAAGCTCTAAGCATAAAAAAATAAGCTCTAAGCATAAAAAAATAAGCTCTTAGCATAAAAAAAGCTCTTAGCATAAAAAATAAGCTCTAAGCATAAAAGAATAAGCTCTAAGCATAAAAAATAAGATCTAAGCATAAGTGTGACATCTTTTAAAACAATTATTGATGAGGGAATGTGCATAAACTTAATCTAATAATGTATCTGTGATTAATTTCATTCCACATGATTACACTTGTAAGCATTGCTAAATTATTTACTCACAAATAAATACTAACTTTTTTTCTAATAAATAGAATTAAAAAGTAATTTGTAGTGTGAATATTTAAACATAAATCATAATGATTGGCCAACATTAAATTTCATTTGAAAAATTATTTAATTCTAAAGTACAAAAATATTAAAAAATATTCTACTTCGGGACATGTAGCAACAATTAAACTGCATAAATGATGATGATTCTAACCTTCCTTAGTTACTGGTTCTTCTGGATACACTTAGTCAGCAAGCATCATTAACTAATATTTTGGCTGCGGTATTATTTTTATGTAAATTAAATGGATTAACGAATTGAAAAAGTTATTTTTATAACACAAGTGCATGGTAAAAAGAGAGACAGCAAGTATAATCTATTTTCAAATATATAACACTTCAATGGACAATTAACTCAATTGCATAAGAAAAATATTAAATAATATGTAAATGGCGAAAATATTTTTACGAATTTTCATCTATGGAGTTCGTATAATAAGGTTATCAAAGTGTAACAGAAAACTAGTATCAGTATTAATTATAATCTTGCATAAGTATTTTTATTTATTTCTAGACACAAATAATTAAAACAAATAAATAAACTTACAGCTTATACAAACTTATAAATAATTATTTTAAAAATTGATTAATTAATGTTAGAATCTCATGTTTACACACATGTATTACATTCATTTTTCCTCATTGATAAAAATAAATGAATACAAAAATAATATAAAAAATATCAATATTAATATTAATATTTTTCATAGATTTATAACAGTGCAAACAAAAATGCAATTATATATTAAATTATAGGGTTTTATATAAAAATGGTAAATGAGAACATTAAAAGTTCCCTTTTTATTTAAAATTAATATTATAGTAGTTAGGATGCTTCATTAACTAATTCTCATCTTTTTAAAATTATTCTTTAGAATGAAATCTTTTAAACATTACTAATTATCACTGGAATAACCTATTTAAAAATACTAAAGATAAAAAAAAAATATATTAAATACTTCTATTAACCATGCACTAAAAAGAAAAAAAAATGTTTTTTTAATCACAATTAGAGTTTTAGATTTAACTTGAAATAAAAGTGTGAATGTCCAGAAAGTAATTAAGCCAGTCCCTTGATATAAAAATAAGAATCCCTTGTTATAAAAAATAGGGATTGACTTGTTATAAAAATAGGAATCTCTTGTTATAAAAAATAGGAATTGACTTGTTATAAAAATAGGGATTGACTTGTTATAAAAATAGGGATCCCTTGTTATAAAAAATAGGGATTGACTTGTTATAAAAATAGGAATCCCTTGTAATCCCTTGTTATAAACAATAGGGATTGACTTGTTATAAAAATAGGGATTCCTTGTTATAAAAAATAGGGATTAACTTGTTATAAAAATAGGGATTCCTTGTTATAAAAAATAGGGATTGACTTGTTATAAAAATAGGGATCCCTTGTTATAAAAAATAGGGATTGACTTGTTATAAAAATAAGAATCCCTTGTTATAAAAAATAGGGATTGACTTGTTATAAAAATAGGGATTCCTTGTTATAAAAAATAGGGATTGACTTGTTATAAAAATAGGGATCCCTTGTTATAAAAAATAGGGATTGACTTGTTATAAAAATAGGAATCCCTTGTTATAAACAATAGGGATTGACTTGTTATAAAAATAGGGAATCCTTGTTATAAAAAATAGGGATTGACTTGTTATAAAAATAGGGATCCCTTGTTATAAAAAATAGGGATTGACTTGTTATAAAAATAGGAATCCCTTGTTATAAACAATAGGAATTGACTTGTTATAAAAATAGGGAATCCTTGTTATAAAAAATAGGGATTGACTTGTTATAAAAATAGGGATCCCTTGTTATAAAAAATAGGGATTGACTTGTTATATAAATAGGAATCCCTTGTTATAAACAATAGGGATTGACTTGTTATAAAAATAGAGATTCCTTGTTATAAACAATAGGGATTGACTTGTTATAAAAATAGGGATTCCTTGTTATAAAAAATAGGGATTCCTTGTTATAAAAAATAGGGATCCCTTGTTATAAAAAATAGGGATTGACTTTATTAATTTTTGGACCCTCATGCTTTTAGTTCAAGTTCAATCTAAAAATGTCAATTGTACTTGAAGAAACAATTATTATTTTTCTTTTTAAAGCACAGTCAATAAAAGCATTTAATATTAAAAAAAATTATCTCCATTATTTGTAAGTTTTTAGTATTGGCATAGTAAATGAAAATATTAAACTATATAATATTTTTAATTGACTGGAACTTGTAGTTGATATATATCACTATATATTTCTGCTATAAATTAAAATGCATACCCCTTATCTATATATCATATTTAGTATGAGTACATAGTAATATATGTGTATAGAAGTGATTAAAAATAAGAAATATTCTTTTATGTTAAAAGTGTTTAACATTTTTACTTTGATTGGAAATTTTAAAAAAAATTGGCCAAAACTATAGTGTATAAATGAACTTCACGTAATACATATAATTTTACTTTAAATCAATTTCACACAAAGAATATATATATATATATCACTAGATATTTCTGCAATAAATTATATAGATACTCTTTATTTATATAGCATATTCAGTATATGTAAATAATTATATATATAAGAAATCAGTAATTTTTCTGTTTAAAATTGTTGACATTTTATCTTTTCATGTTAAAAAAATATTTTTAAATTGAAAGAATAAAAATCTTTATACTGATTTCTAGTGAAATAAACAAACAAACAAATAGATTTTTCAACTTTAATAAAAGCATTTAAAAATGACATTCACAGGCCATTATCCTGTAATATTTAGACTGAACTATTTTCCACTAAAATTCAACTCGAACTAACTCTCTTGTGTTTTTACCACTTATTGATTCCAAATGTAATTTAATGTATGCTTATTTTAAACATATCATTTTTATTTTAATGAAGTATAAGTGGTTTAAATATTTTATTTAAAATGTAAGACTGATATATTATTTTAAAAATTAACCAATGGCAAGTTAAATGAATGTTATTAATATAACTTCTATTCTTTAAATAGTTATAGTGGAATTTATTATTTAATTGTGCATGGGTTATTGTTTGTGTGACTTTACTTTTGATAAGTTTGATTTTAAGATAGGAATTCATCTCACATATGACGATTTTTTAGGCATATTCTTTCTAAAATAAAAATGGTAGTTTTTTTTTCCTTGAGCAAAGAAATTATTTCAGGTTTTCTTTAATTTAGCACTTTATTTAAGCTATTATTAGTGCCATTAGGCATATTGGCAGAAATTAAAAAAAGAATTTTTAAAGTAAAAATTATTTTAAAATTTAATGAAAATTCCTGACATTTTTTTTTACATTAAAAAAGGAAAAAAATATTTCCTCTTATTAGACGTTCCTACCAATTAACTAATCACAATCTTTTCATTCATCAGCTAATTATGTGTATAAAATTTGAAATTTAAAGAAAAAAATAAAAATATTTGATAAAACAAAAATGAAACATTTTTTAAAAAAAAATAACTGATTTTACACAACTCTTAAATTAAAAAGGTAAAATTGATATTATTATTTTTTATAATATTAAAAGTTAGTTGAGATATATAATATAATTAACCCACATATGTGCATATATGACCAATGTAATTTTCAGTCTCACCATCCAAAAAAAGGCATTCATTCTGTTAGCTAGCTAAAGAACAAGAAAAAGAGATTATTTTTTATTAACTATTTTTCGATTCATATAAGATGTTAGTATGATAGACAAGGCAAAACTCTCCATACAGTAGTGCCACCCTGTGCCAACCAGAGTAATCAATGGATGCCAGAAGGCTTGTGCATAAAATCCCTATCTAATGCCTACTCATCCAATATCCCCAGACTAGTTTCTGGCTTGTGGCACTACTGTATGGAGAGTTTTGCCTTGTTTATAAACAGTTATGTGCTAGTATAAGAGATGGTGATCATGTGATGTTAGTATGATAGTAAATTTTATACATATGCATGCTTGATTTTTTAACTACTTTTGGATATAACTATTTTTTTTAATTTAATAATAAAATATGTCATGAATTTGACAGGAATGCACAGTTTTATTACATTGCCTCTTTCTTCACAATAAAGCGTATCTTTCCTCATACTACTATGAATTCAGTGTAGCAATATTTCGTTAACTTTTTATTTACTAGTCTTGTATTTGATTGCAGTTCTATTTGTAGTGAGCTTTTAAACTCTTGGCATTATTGGTTCATTTTTTCCCTTTATTGTCTGTAATGGTAAATGCTTGTATAATTTCAAATAGCCCTTCAAAAAGTTTACAAAATTTATCATAGATTTGTTCTTATAAACACCAATTGCCAACATTAAATATGTTTTATTATAAAGAAAAATTGATCTACTATTAAAAATTAATAAAATAGTTTTTTCATAAAAAAAAACATTTTCATTAAATGTAACAGTCCTGCTATTATATAACTTCACGACACAATCCTCTTGTCTTTACTTGATTTGCTGGATTATCTTCAGACATAAAATATTGATCGGATTTTTTGGTACTATAGTAAAAATAAAAATATGTGTTACAAAGATTTTGCACTTTGGAATTGGTCAATCATTCATCAATTTCCAATATTTCTTGCAGCACAGGAACTTCTTTACAGAAATTTTGATAATTTTTAATCCTCATCACTAGATTAGAAAAGTTGTAATCATATTTTGGATAATTTTTTATTTTGCCTTCATTATGAAATATAATTTGGGTAATATAATAATTTATCTACTTCAAAATAAGATGTAACTATAATCACTTACAATAACTTATATCTTTTATTTTCAAAACTAAAGACTTAAGCAAATCTATAATTTTGGTGATATGCACTTTTGAAATTTAAACAGTAAAAATATAGATAAACATTTCCTTTTTTATAGAAAGCCAAAATTGTTGATCTAATACCAAGGAAACAGCATTTGCTGAAATATCATTATCTATTAAATGGTCTACTGAGAACTTTTTCACTGATGATCTTCATTGTTTTGTGTTCCATTTTATATAACATACTAATCTTTTTTACAAATCAATGAATTTATAGCCATAAAGAATTAGAAAATGTTGTGTCCAATCCAATCTTTCATCACCTCCTTTCATTAAGACAGATTAGTAGCCTTTTCTTCTCATAAATCAATTCCATATGCTATAGAAATATTTTCACAACTCATAAACTTTTACAGGTGATCATTCTCTAGAGATATTGTGTGATCCCCTTTTTTCCTGTTGTTGTATTTGAAGGCTTTATATGTTTCTAGTATTAATAATTTAATTAGATATGTCTGATCATTGCTTGCATAACTTACAATATGAAACTTAGATTCCAATATCTGCTATTGCATCTACTATCGTAACTTAGTAATCATTGATTAATTTTTCCAATTCAGTACTTAAAATATTATAATTATTTGCAAATCCCATATTTGTACCATTAAAATGTAAAGAATCTACACATTCTTTATTAATTCAAAGTCTTTATAAATATGAGGATTTTTTCGAACTTACAATCAAAAAAAAGTATCTCTAGATTTATGACTAAAATTTCCATATTTATAATTTTGCACTTCATGATTACAAAACTATTTGCATTTTACAGATTTTATTTTAAGGAATGGTTCTTCATGTAGGCTCAAAACAAGATTTTATTCAAGGTGACTATTCAGTTCTATTTTTTTTCCTAATATATTTTATTCAAGTCATCAATTTATAGACTGGTTTATGACAATAGTCATTTATTGGGTGGTATAAAAATAGTGTGGAAGGAAAACTTTGGTTTAAATTTATTGTTAAACATTTCAAAACAGTCAGTTGATAGTAAATACATTCCTGGCATAGTTTATGATACCTTGATATTGTTATAAAATTAATAGAGATCAAAGTTAATTAAGTCTTAATTAAAGTTAAAATTCATAAGTATCATAGCTCAGATTTGTATATTCATAAACTGAATATAGGTCATAATATATTTGATAATGGAAAGGTTACCTTTTGGGAAAAAATGAATTTTAAAAAAGTGTCAAAAAAAAAACAATACTGATGATAAATTTTGGGAATCTGAAGTCATTAATCTCACAAACATTCATTGATGTTAAAGGTGATTGATTTTTGAAATGAATTGTGGAAAGGCTATTTTGTTTTCTACATGTAAATACACATTGTTTGTATTTTTCTGACTTTCACTTGAACAGATCTATTAGTTAATAGATGAAATGATGATCATGGAAGAATTTTAACAACTTTTTTGTTTTTTGGTTAGTTTTGTAATGTTATGATTTTCTATTTTATTTATCATTATTAGTATCGCATTAGGCAGTATTTAATTGTTTTTTTTATTCTTTTCAAACTTTTTCTTCATATTCTTGAATGATTTTATTATCTTATTTGCCATATTCACTTGGATCTAAGTCATTTTTAAAATAATTTTGTTCCTATTAATGCAATCCAATTCCACCATTTTTCATATTGGCTAATGCTTCTTATACTCTGATTATATTTTTTCAAAATTTTTTTCTATATTTTCAAACTTTTTCTTTATATTTATGTTACTTTGTTATAACTTTTTTAATAATTTATAAATGGGTTATTTTCCTTCTTTGGTCTTTTTTTTATGTTGACAAAAAAAATAGTAAAAACTGTATTATTCTTAGTTTTGTTTTATTGAATTTTTCAGTAATAAGATCCATTAAAACAACTCTCCAGTTAAAAAATATTCATCATCATTATTTCATTAATATGATACTTTGGTTTCTCATATTATTTCATTAAAGTAATTGTGCTGAATTCTTAAAAAGCTTGTGCTTGTCTATTTTTAAATGTGTTTGTTCTCAAGAATTGTATTTCTTGATTAATATATTTGCTTTATCCTATGGTGAACAGGTTTAATGGCATTCTAATGCCAAAATTGATTTATATAGAGCTTACTTTAAGCACAGCCCTGTTCAAGCATTGAATTTTTAATATTCCAATACTGAAATTGATTTATTCAAATTTTGTTTTAATAGCAGATGATTTAATCACAACTCTATTTAAGCACCAAATTAAGATGTAACAGAAATGGTCAAGACAAATGAATAACTGTGATATTGATAACAAACTAAACCTGTAATTAAGTAGATATTCATCAAAATTTATAGTGTCAAAAGATAACATAGCTCTCTGGGATCAATAAATGCTAAAAATATAATAATTGAACCATTAAGCATCACATGATCACATTTTCTATACTAGCACATTAATTGTTAATAAACAGAGCAAAACTCTCCATACAGTATTGCCACCTGTGCTAAACAGAGTAATCAATGGATGCCAGAAGGCTTGTGCATAAAATCCCTATCCAATGCCTACTCATCCAATATCCCCAGACTAGTTTCTGGCTTGTGGCCTTCGTCAGTGAGGAGCTTTGGATCTGAGAGCACTGCATCTAGAGATTAGGATCTAATGCAACCCTCTAGCAACCACCTTTTATTTCTACTTAACTACAAAACTATGAGAATGAAATTGAAAACACAAAAAATATTTTCAATCTAAGCTCAATAGCTTATATAGTCATATGGGTCCGAACTCAATTCGGCGCCCATACATTTTGGTGTCTTTGGCTCTTTTACAACCATAACCACCACTATCCTATTAGGCAGGATTGGTGTTAAACCATTAAGCATCACATGATCACATTTTCTATACTAGCACATTAATTGTTAATAAACAGAGCAAAACTCTCCATACTCTGTTTAGCACAGGTGGCAATACTGTATGGAGAGTTTTGCTCTGTTTATTAACAATTAATGTGCTAGTATAGAAAATGTGATCATGTGATGCTTAATGGTTTAACACCAATCCTGCCTAATAGGATAGTGGTGGCTATGGTTGTAAAAGAGCCAAAGACACCAAAATGTATGGGTGCCGAACTGAGTTCGGACCCATATGACTATATAAGCTATTGAGCTTAGATTGAAAATATTTTTTGTGTTTTCAATTTCATTCTCATAGTTTTGTAGTTAAGTAGAGATAAAAGGTGGTTGCTAGAGGGTTGCATTAGATCCTAATATCTAGATGCAGTGCTCTCAGATCCAAAGCTCCTCACTGACGAAGGCCACAAGCCAGAAACTAGTCTGGGGAGATTGGATGAGTAGGCATTGGATAGGGATTTTATGCACAAGCCTTCTGGCATCCATTGATTACTCTGTTTAGCACAGGTGGCAATACTGTATGGAGAGTTTTTGCTCTGTTTATAATAATTGATTTGACAAATAACATTATAATCTAAAATATGCCTCTCGAATGACTTATTATGAGGATATAGCGTTGATTTCTTCTGAATCAGATCGTACACTTTCTTTAATAAATGGAATGAAAACTGTTTAGTATATTAATAATTTTTAGTAGTCATTCATTAGTATAGAGATTATCCACTTAATGAATATATTTCTGTAGTGTGATTTTCACTATACTTCTCTCACTCAAGGTAGGGATTGGTTTCTTTTAACACTTTGTAGAGGGGTGTAGTTGTAAACATATGACCAAAGACATGTGAAAAACATGTATGATCTCCAAGGTGCACATTTTGTGCTGAACTAGCATTCATCAGTTGGCCCAGATCACATTCTTTTATATATATATCTTAACATTGTTCAATATATATAGATAGTCAATTATTACAATTTAATTGATAAGTGTCAAATTTATTGCTCTCACAACATTGATACATACCACTTAATGGATATATATTAATAATTTTTATTACTTACTCATTAGACTAGAAATTATCCACTTAATGACGAATGTGGCTGGCTGTAGTGTAATTTTCAGGAGATGCAGTGAAAATTAGATTACATAAATATTATTCATTAAAACTGTTTACTAGTTTGAATGTTTAATTGTAACTTTTAGTAAGCTGCTGCCAATTAATAAAATTAGGTAATTTTAAAGTATGCAAGTAATAATAATTAAAACAGGCAAACTCACTACATATATTGCCACACACAGCAAGCTAGAGTAATCAATGGACGCCAGAAGGCTTGTGCATAAAATCTCCATCTAGTGCCTACTCATCCAATATTCCCAGACTAGCATAAGAGGTGGTGGTCATGTGAAGTAATAATAATGTTACTTTTGTGTACATTTACAAAGTAAAATTGCACAATGTTAATTCTAAGCCCTCCCTAGATACAATCTACCCAGCGTGAAAAAAGCACAGCTAATATTATGGATGAGGTACATTTAACGTAAATTAAATTTAGAAAACATATTTTATAACACAGCACATAACAAATAGAGAAATAGTAAGCCATAATCTATTTTGAAATGCAAAATATTTCAATTGCAAGTGTCAGAATCGATCCCTGAATCCCTCAATCCCAAATTGGACACTCTACCAACTATGTCAAACTGTGCAGGGTTTCATATCTGTAAATTCTATGTAGGTGACTTAAATGACAATGTTACTAAATTTTAACTAATACAAAAATAAATAAGTAAATTAAATAAATAAACTTGTATTTTGGCATTATACATATAAATTATTAATTTAAAGAGAGAGTAATAAATTAACGTTAAGATTTATATACACACTCGGATATTTCAACATTCACATCTTGCAATTCTCTTTATAAAGAAAATACAAAATTGTATACAAATAATTTTTTTTTTCATGCAGTTGATACTTTCTAAAATAATGTAAATAAGCATTTATTTTTATATAGCGCATGTTTACAATTGTATTACATTCAAATATCAGCCTTTCAAGCTAATTGTGCATACGCTTTTGCGAGTGTTAATAATAATAAATGAATACTTTCTCTCCAATACAAGATATAGTATTTATGCAGGAATAAAATGAATCCACTTATTCCTGCAACTCAAATGCTTATGTATGAGCAAATCTGAAGTACTGGCAAGGAAAGCGCAAGAGAAAGTATTCATTTATTATTATTAACATTCTCAAAAGCATATGCACAATTAGCTTGAAAGGCTGATATTTGAACGTAATAAAATAATGTAAGCAAAATTACAATTAGAGTTCAGATTACATGATTGGAGAGTAATAAATGAGAATATTGAACTTTCCCTTTTTGTTTAAATATAATATTACCGTATTTGATATGCTTAACTAAGGACAAGTGTTATTTAGAATAAAAGATTTTAAATGTAAAATCACTGAAGTAATCCATTTAAAAATAAATTCTGTTGTAGGTTTTCTCCCCCTGTAATATTTGGACTAAAATATTTTTTTTTAACTATTCCACTAGTAATTCCCTTGTACTCCCAATATTTCTATTTATTCTTTAGAATATAGGAGGCAACAAGATAATATACATGCAAATGGAAAAATATGAGTGATTTAATCTGTAAATTATGTAAGGAAGAAATAGAAAATATTAGACATTTGTTAATTGAATGTAAATACTTGAAAACAGAAAGGGCACATATAATGAAGTTATGGAAGAATAAATATGAAAAAAGTGATTATACAGAAAGTAGATTATTGGTTTTTATGCTGGGTTTGGAAAAAGATAATGGGGATTTAGATATAAAGGCCTGTAGAGTTGACAAAGATTATGTTGTGGAAATTGGATGGAGCAGAATATGGGAAAAATTAGATTGGGGAATGTAAAATTAAGTAGCTAACAAGTTTTTCTTGGTATAATTGCTGAGAGATTCTTGACTTCGTTTAAGAAGAAGCTACAGTACATCACATCACATCACATGCGCACAAATGCGAGGATAGATTCCAGGCAAGGAGGAAATACTTAAAAAATATATTAATTATATCAAAATAAATTATATTTTTGTTTAAATGTTACTTATATTTTTTAGATTTGTCTTAAACAAATTATATATAATCATTTATTTGTTATTATTTCTTAAACACTTATTTTATTCTTATCCTAGATGTAACAAGTAGTTTAGCACAAACAAGATATCAGTTGTATGCTTTTGTAATTAGACATAGTACAGTAAAACAGTGCATCAAGAAGTAAATTTAAATATGATCTAAGTTAATTCATTTACTCTTTTCTCATATATTTAACATAATATATTGCTTCTGTTTTAATTTTATTAAACTGTAAAGAAATAATTAAATTTTCATACTTTTAGATATTTTGCTAAAGAAATTAATATATATTTAATAATTCAACATTTTCTTTTAATATTAATTTTTAAGTTAGTAAATTTGCACATGGAATATTTCATTGTATTATTATAAAAAATATTTATTTAAATTTGAAGTTTAATAATAAAATTTAAATTGTGTATTTCTTTTTTAATTAAAAGTCCTAAGAGAAAACGAAAAAAAAACTTTCTGGGTATAAAAATTTAATAAATTAAAGAAAATGGGAAGAAGTAAATAAGAGAGAGAGAAATGCTTCATTAATCAAGTAATGAGGGATCATCCAGAACCGTTTTTTGGTTGCAGTAAAAATATTTTTGATACAGTCAGTAAGTTGGAAAAGAATTCCAGTAAAAATCATGAACATGCTGAAGAAACTGTAACTCATCTGGGGCCCAAAGTCAATGCAGAAAAACATTAAGTAATGATGTTAAAGACATTTTGTTAATTTGGCAATTTTGATAATCCTGGACTTTCACTGAAACCATTTTTTCATACAACAAGGCAAGCTATTTTAGGATCAGGTCTCAATCAAAAATGAAAAATTGTAATTTTCCACATGATTCTTCACAAAAAATTTCACATAACTCTTATAAAAAGATTTCAGAGATATTAAATATTTTCTCTTACTGCACTTATCAATTAAGAGCTTGTATGAGCCATTGGTACGCCCTCTATATTACATATTTGTAAATACAAGCTTATACAAGCAATGCCATGCCATATATGACTTATGTTATTGATTACTATAATTTTCCCTTTAAGGCCTTGGCAATGATATGGTTATTAATATATGATAGATCTGAATTTAGTTCAGTCCCACATAGCTATTTCAGTTAAAGAGCTGGAGTTAAAGACATTTTCATGTCCAAAAATTTCAGATCCTACTTAAATATTATATATTAAATAAGTGCTGTTTTTGAGTTGATATTTTTTAGATCTAGTGTCTGAATGTTTTAGCTCCTCACTGAAGTGAGCCATAAGCTTAAATACAATTGGTCTGGGGATAGTAATGTTCCAGATAAAGATTTTAAATATTTCCTCTTACAGCAATTATTAAGAGCTTGTTTAAGCTATTGGTACACTCTCTATATTACATGTTTGTAAATACAAGCTTATAAAAGCAATGTCACACTATATACGACTTGATTTATTGATTACTAAAAAGCATTTTTAAAATGGAGATGAATACAAAAGAAATTGATTAATTTACTCAGTTTCAAAATGTGAAGTTTATTGCTTTTATTGCAAACTTTTCAAACTTTACAATTCTGAGCATAATAAATTTATTCAGGGTATTAATAACTGGAAACATCTTACAATGTACCTGAATCATCATGAGAAAAATTTAAATTATTTTAATATTTTATCCTTAAAAAATAAAACTTTTTGATCATTTTACAATAAACAATTTTAGATAATGAAAGGAAACATATTTTTTTAAATATAGTTTTAGTGAATTAAATTTAAGCTCTTCATGGTAAAAGAAATAAACTTTATAATCACAACAATGGCAGTTATTTAAAATGCATTCAGTTGTTAGAAACGTTTGATCCATTTATATGTTGTATGCAATGTGTAACGACAATCGTGACTATAAATATGTTCTACTATTTATGAGATAAAATTCAAAATGAAATACTTTATTGACATCAAATATTAAAAATAATATTATTAATTTGTATCAACAAACAATTATTTTAGATTATAGTACAGATGTATCACAAACTGAACCAATAAATGTGATAGATTTATTAATTTCAATTCAGGATATAAAAGTCTTGAAATACACAAACACTTTTTAGAATTCTATCCAATTTTAGATACTATAAGGATAGGGTTAACAATATTTGCATTAGATCCTAGGATCTAGATGCAGTGCTCTCAGATCCACGGCTCCTTACTGACGATGGCCACAAGCTAGAAACTAGTCTGAGGATATTGGATGAATAGGCACTAGATAGGAATTTTATGCACAAGCCTTCTGGCATCCATTGATTACTCTGGATTACACTGAGTGACACTACTGTATGGAGAGTTGAGCCTGTTTTAATAACAGTTATGAGAAAGCATAAGACATGGTGATCATGTGATGTTTAGTGGTTTAATACCAGTCCTGCCTAATAGGATAATGGTCGCTATGGTTATTAATGAACCAAAGACTCCAAAATGTATGGGTACTGAACTGGGTTCAGATCTATATAACTATATAAGCTAATGAGCTTGGATTAAAAATATTGTGTTTTCAATTTTATTCTCATAGTTTTGTAGTTAAGTAGAAATAAAAGGTGGCTGCTGAAAAGTTGCATTAGATCCTTAAATTTAGGTGTAGTGCTCTCAGATCCAAGGCTCCTCACTGATGAATGCCACAAGTTGTAAACTAGTTTGGGTATATTGGATGAGTAGGCACTAGATAGGGATTTTATGCACAAGCCTTCTGGCATTCATTTATTACTCTGGTTTACACTGAGTGGCACTACTGTATGGAGATTAGGAGATGTAAGGTTCTGAAGAAGATTGCTGGGGCAATCGAAACTGTAAACTGAAGGAAAGGGTGGATAATAAAGCATTGTAAAAGTAATAAAGTGTTTCATCAATTGACTATCTGAAAGATTGTTGAGTAGAATTGATAACAAAAAATCACTTTATAAATATTTACCTGAAGTTAAAACAGACAAAACTCTCTATACATATTGCCACTCAGTGCAATCCAGTGGTAATATGTATAGAGCGTTTTGTCTGTTTTAATAACAGTTAAGAACAAGCATAAGAAATAGTGATCATGTGATGTTTATTGGCTTATTTACCTGAAGTGTATGATGCTTTATTTGAAATTTATAATGATTCTTCAAAACTGGACAAACAATCCACATATCAAGTAGAATGTTTAGGTTAAAAAAAATGCTAAATTTATATTTATTTATTATAGTAGAGTTGGTATATTTTAAATAAAGTGAATTTTGTCAGCAAAATTTCACAATCTTCATCTATGAAACTACTTGGTTTAAATGCATTGAATGACCTAAATCAATTTTTAAATGATTATAGGTCTGATTAAGCTTTCAAAGAAAATGTAGAAAGCTCAAATCTAATTGAAACAACATATGATGCACAATCTGTATTTTGTAATGATGGGTTGCCATGGCAACACAATTTGATCACAAATGTGAAAATGAAAATATAGCAGATCCTGCAATTTAATTTCAAGTACCTTTTTTTCTCACCACAATAGATCAAACATTAGAATCTTTCCAAACAAGATTAACTTCATTAGAACATATAAATTCATTTCGGTTTTTGTATTTGTCAGCTACTTCACAAAATAAAGAATATTTATTATCTTGTTTTAAAAGGTTAAGATATAAATTAACACCATTCAGACATTAATGCAGGTGATTTAAGCAAAGAAATTTTACACTATCAATCCTTTAGTTCTAATTTTAAAAATGATAATGTATAAAATAATTCAGTATATTTATTCAATATATAGGGTATATAAGCACAGACTTTCAAATGACCCACTGCTCACCACTCTATCTCATATCACTGATACACTTGAATACATATATGTCGAAAAGATAAATAATTACCAATATATTTATTTCATGCTAAACCAGCTATCATCAGTTGGTCCAGATTATCATCTCCACACATATATGCAATAAGTGCTCAGATATATATTAAGATAGCCAATCTTCATACTTTAATGGACTGGTTTCAATCCATTCCACACTCCAACTCTTCAACCGTCCATCCAATTGAAAATCTGATGATGGAACACTCAAAGGCCACTCTGGAACCGAGATTCTTTTCACACCCATGTTAACCTAAAGATAGTCTGACCCCTCATGTACAGGACATAATCCATTTAATACATATACAAGGGAGGGCAGACATCTCTACTATGTTATAACTAAAATAAAGGCTTATCATATATCTGTTTATGACCTTAATCATAGTTTATCCAAACCTTACAATTACTCTTTGGATTTTTTTGTCATTACCAGCCCATCTGTAGCATTTGCAGAACAATCTTTTTTTAAACTTAAAAAATTATTAAAAACTACTTGGATATTCTAGTATTAAAAGACAGACTTTTAAATCTTTTATTATATCGATAGATTCAGATACTTTGGACCAACTTAATATACACCTGGGTCTCGTTTTATGTGGTAGATAGGTTCCACAGAAAACCCACATTAAAAAAAAATTGCACAAAAATAGACTTAACTTACCTTGAAAAATGGGGGATAGGGTCTGTAATTTTCAGAATTCGCATAAAAGCAAAGCAACAAGGAAAAATTACTTTAAAATTCACATTGAAAAAATAAGGAAATAAAGTATGACTAATAAAAAATATCAAATATTTGAAAAAAATTGGTACAAGACAAACTTTTTTTACTTTTTTTTATTAACTACAGTATTTAATTTGACATTTTTACAATTTTAATCATTATTGCTATTTGACAATTATGCGGTTTGTTTGTAAACTGGTAAGAAATCAGATTCGTTGATGTGATGTGATGTAGCTTCTTCTTGAACGAAGTCAAGAATCTCTAAGCAATTATGTCCAGAGAAAGTTAGCCACTTTATTTTCCATTCCCCACTCTAATTTTTACCATATTCTGCTCCATCCCATTTACACAACTAATGCCAATTTCAGTCTTGTGCTGTGTTAATGGTTTTCTGTTGACAACTGATTTTTACTACTGAAATAAATTTTAAATGTTCACATTTTGTTTGTATATTAAAAAAATGAGATCGCAATCACAAAAAGATTATACATTATCATTAGAAATATTATTTTCAGTTTATAAAATCATTAAAATCTTTGTTATTTATTTTTAAAATCTACATTATTTATTTCTGTTATACTTCAGAAAATACGTTTTAAATGTTTAAAATTTTTGAATATTTATTGCAATATTTTTATATGTAAGTATAAATCTATTATTATTATTTACTCATTAGTATAAGTAGGTTTCTAAATACAGCTTCAGGCCATATTCACGTTAGCTGCTAATATAAAGTTATATTTTTGAAAGAAAAAAAAGTATTTCAAGTCAAAATAAGTTATTAAAAATTTAAATTTCTTGATATCTAATATAGTGAAATATGAAAGATACTCTAAGAAACATGAATTGTATAACTTCAAAATCGCATTAAAATAACCCGCATAAAATGAGACCCAGGTGTACATGATATTATTGAAGAATTTTCATTATGTAAACTAGAAAAGTTAAATTCACTAAAGTGAGTTTTCTATCTGTTTAAATATTTACTTATTTCTTTACCCAATAACGTTTAATATATTCCTACTTTATACACTTGTAAATTTATCTGTTTATTATTTATAACTATACAAAGTACAAATGACAAAAGGATTTTCCTATCAAATAAAATATAGTTAGTTTAATTTTGTTCCAAAAAGTATTTAATATTTCTATTTTTTTTTTAAAAAAGCAAGTTATATATAGCATGACATTACTTTTATAAGCTTATAGTTACAAAAATGCAATACAGAGAGCATACCAATAGCTCAAACAAGCTCTTAATTAATAAGTGCGGTATGAGAAAATATTTAAAATCTCTATCCAGAACACTCTTATCTCCAGACCAACTGGTTTCGAGCTTATGGCTCACGTCAGTGAAGAGCTAGAATATTCGGACACTAGATCTAAAATATCAACTCAAAACCCAGCACTTATTTCAAACGTATATTTAAGTAGAAACTCTGAAATTTTCGGACATGAAAATGTCTTTAAATCCAGCTATCTAACTTAAATAGCTATATGGGACTGAACTAAATTCAGATCGACCATTTTATTTAAGTTAGATAGCTGGATTTAAAGACATTTTCATGTCCGAAAATTTCAGTTTCTACTTAAATATATGTATGAAATAAGAGCTGGTTTTTGAGTTGATATTTTAGGTCTGGTGTCTGAATATTCTAGTTCTCCACGGACGTGAGCCATAAGCTCGAAACCAGTTGGTCTGGAGATGAGAGTGTTCTGGATAGAGATTTTAAATATTTTCTCATACCGCACTTATTAATTAAGAGCTTGTTTGAGCTATTGGTATTCTCCGTATTGTGTTTCTGTTTTTTATAAAACTGTAAGTTTATCTGTTAATTTATGTAAAACTATATAAAATGAAAATCACAAATGATACTTGCCAAATAACAAATTACTTTACCCTTTTCTAATTATTATTTTTTTTTACCTTTCTTGTATGTTTATTGTTTTTTATACAATTTTTTTTTTTTGTAATTTCTGCTTTTTGTTCAATAAACTTATAATTAATATATTTTATACTTCGATTTTATTCACTGATAAGTTTTTATAAAGTGAATTGTTATTTGGGGGGGGGGGGCACGGACGCCAACTAAAGTTTTGCATACAGGTGTCATCACTTTAAATATACTTCAGCTTATACATCCTTGAAATATATCACTTCTACATTAACAATGACTAGTATTTTGCTTATTTAAATGTCTTATTTAAAGCACGAAAGAGTTGTATATATATATTTAAATTAATCCAATAGTAAGTTAAGTAAATTTTATTAACATTTGCTAAACCACTAGAACATCGCACAGATCACTAATTGTTATGCATACAGTTTGTTAACACAGTAGCAACTTTCTCCACTAGGTGGCAATACTGTGTGGAAAAAGTTTCTGCTGTGTAAGTATGCTTATAAGAGAGGTATACATTCCCATAAGGCAATTTTATAGGCATATTCTTTCTAGAATAATATAATAATGGTAGACTTCTTTTTCTTTATGAATAGAATTTCTTTCAAGGTTCTTTTTTAACTTACCATTTTATTCCAAACATTATCAGCTCTATTATTAATATAAACTAGCTTGACAGGTTTCAAAAAGTGATTTTTAAAATAGAAACCACTTTAAAGTTTAGGGCAAATTTTGACATTTTTTTAGTTCATCAAAATGCAAAAAATGTATCTTCTTTTTAGAAGTTTCCTGACAATTAATCAATCATAATGTTAATTCTTTATCTAATTATATATGCAAGACTTGAAATTTTATATTTTAAGAAGAAAAAGGTTTGATAAAAAGTAATAATGAAATCTATTCTTTAAATAACTGATTTCACAAAACTATTAAATTAAGAAAAAATAAAATGGATGTTTGTTTTTATATTATTAAAAAATAGTGCCATATTGATAGTATAATTAATTCAAACATAGTTGCATGGCAAGTATAACTTTCAACCTATCACATATCCATAGAGAGAAAAGGTCACTTGTACTATCAGTTAACTAAAGATCAAGACATGTAAGCTGTAAGTTAAAAATTAAAATAAAATAATAATAATTATTATTATTTTTTACTTAGTTAAGTATTTTGGTTAATATGAGATGTTATGATGATAAATTTATTTCATATATACGGTTGATCCTTGTACATTTTTGGATTCATCTTTGTTAAATATATATATATAAGTTTTAACAAACTCTTTAGTTCATTCAAATGCCTCTTCATGTTTCAGTGACCAATTCTACCTTTGATTTTCTTTAGCACTTCATACAGTAGTTTTTTTAAAAAAAACAACAAAGAACTTTATTAAGGCTTGTGGTTACAGCAGAGAAACATAATAGTGATTAACATAAGGTTTGATCATATGGGCAACATATAGTAACAGTCTGGAGAGCATTCTCTGTCCAAGGTTAGCAGCCAGTGGGTAATATGAAAAGCTCCACGTTGCTGCGTAAATGTCAGGAGGAGTCAGGGCCTTGTCTCTCTATTTTATTCTCTTGATAATATTTAGAAAAAAATTAGTAGGGTTTTCTATTGATTGATCAAATGTCAGTTTACATCTCATCAACCAAATACTATACAAAAGAAATGTTATAATCCTTAGTGAGAGAAAGAAGCCTCTCCTTATACTTTCTGCATAGTATATACCCGGTGACCACTGGCTTTAGAAATGGATGGGATAAAGTTTCTGAGAATTTGCAGTCTTTCACATTGAAATAAGGCATGAATTGTGGTCTCTTCACCTTTAAGGCAAAACTGACAGTTGGGGTCTATGTTAGAGTATATTCTTCTATAAGCAAGAAAGTGTTTAATAGGAAGGGCTTCTATATTTAATTTCATAATAAAATCAAGGAATTTGGGTTCAAGATTCCAGTTTCAGAATCTGATGATGATTTTTTTATTTCTGGTTTGTAGAATACTGGGCGAGGCTACTTTGCTTTGATTTAATTGTTTGTAAACCTCTCAGTAGGAGATCTTTTGCATAAAAATATGAGTTGAAATTTGAATATGGTAATTTTGTAACTTGAACTTTATTTTGAAAAAGTTTTCAAAATAATTAATTAGATTGAGAAATGCATGAAGTTTTTTTTAAAATATTTTTGAGTCTGATTGGATTTTTAACAGCCCATATTATCTCTGACATTGGGAACTTTCCATTTCCAGAAACTGCGTCCTAAAAACATTACTTATTTTGTTGATCATATGCTTTTTTTTACTACTTAATTTGAACCTGAATTTCTTCAGTTTATTAGATATATTCAATGTACAATGCCACAACATTTTCCAGAAGTTGTGCAGATAAAAATATCATCAACGCCCTATAATTCTTTCAATATTATATTTGACATAGTTATAATTTTGAACAATAGCCAATTATGTTTAAATAATCTGATATCAGTTGTCATTGTCAAAATTCCTGCTAATTTATTACTGACTGGTGTTTGGTGGAAAGTGATGTTAAAACAGCGTGGTGAAGTGAAACACATTTGAAGTGTAGTTAATACTTTTCCACTATTTGGCACTGATTACAATCTTTTGTTTAAATACTTATTGAGAGTGATATTGTATATATAGGTTTGACAATTTACCTTTCTGACTATTACTATAGGCATTGACCAATTTAACATTTCTATTGGTGTGATTATGTCCTTAACGACTAAACTTTGAATTTTCCCTTATCATTGAATGAAGGGTACTTTTCAAGGCTTATAAATTACTGGCAGTATTTTCCAGCAATTCTATTTCTACAGGACTTGTCATTACAGTATCCTGTTCATTATTGAATAAGTTCACACATTTACTTTGAATTTCTTACATGACTGCTATTTTTTTACAATGTTTATGTACATCCTAATTGCTAAACATCACATGATCACCATTTCTTATGCTTTCACATAACTGTTATTAGCACAGGCAAAACTCTCCATACAGTAGAGCCACTCAGTACCAGCCAGAGTAATCAATGAATGCCAGAAGGCTTGTACATAAAATCTCCATCTAATGCCTACTCATCCAATATCCCCAGACTAGTTTCTGGCTTGTGACCTTTGTCAGTGAGGAGCCTTGGATCTGAGAGCACTGCATCTAGATCTTAAGATCTGATGCAACCCTCCAGCAGCCACCTTTTATCTCTACTTAACTACAAAACTATGAGAATGAAATTGAAAACAATATTTTCAATCTAAGCTCAATAGCTTATATAGTCATATGGGTCTGAACTCAGTTCAGTACTCATACATTTTGGTGTCCTTCACTCTTTAACAACCATTCACTCCCATCTTGAGCTTTTATATTTGCCTTTTCTTTCAGTGAGGGTTGTCTCACAGTTGGCTGACAGTGCACTTCATTTTTTATTAGACATTGTTGATATTGCTGAGCCACTGTCTATTTTTATGCTGCCATTTTTATTATAAATAATAATGCCACCATAAATTGTTCAAATCCTTGAACATCCATATTGTTTATAAATTGTTTAGTGAGTTATTTACTTCCTCTATTTTCCTGTGATTTCTCTTTAACTTTTTTTGTCATAATTACTAGTTTATCAGAAAATACAAACTCTGTATCCCTCCATGTATAGCATATTTTTTCCTACTGTTCTGTGACCTACTTCTCCACAATAATAGTATATGATCATCTGCTTGGGGGATAATTTTCAAACTTTATTTCCTAATTTTATAAAATCCAGTGTTTTGGTTCTCACTTTATTAATATGCTTATATCTGATATAATGTAATTCCTTTTTGAATCACCATTTCATAAGTCAGCACTATTTCTGTCAAAACAGCCAACATTCCCAGAATAATTGATCACTGAGAATCTTATTGGTATAATCTCCATATCCACAGACATTAGCCAATTCTTTGAGGGGATGCACTAGAATCGTTTAATTTATCACCTTTTGCTGTTATCTATTCCTCAATTATAATCAAGAAATATGGTGATTCATAGGAGGACTAAATTGATTCTTTAATTTCATTATTAAATTCCTCATTTGATACCTCATATATTATGATGAATTTACATAGTCTATTGTCCATATCATTTACTTTTTCCCCTTGAAAAAGATAAAAGAGCTGTTATTTCCCATTTATCATTAACAATTGCGTTCACTACAAAGATTTTTTGTATTTTCCCACATGTAAAAACCATTTTGGAGTATTGCTCATATCAAATTTACTGATACCAATTTGTCTGATTGATGTTCTTATGCTCGGAGATTATTCACTTTGTTTCCAGCCAAATATGTTATATATTTGCTATATTTTGTAGAAAATATATTAGGCTTTAGTAACTCAAGAGCTAGCAGATATAAAGCTAAGTTTTACATCAGAGAAAAAATAGTATTAAAATGTAAATACATATCTAGTTTAAAAAGCAATAAAAAGATCACAATTAATGGAAACGTAAATGTAAATAAATATGTAAGTTTTTAAAAAGGAAACTTTATTTTGATAATTTTAGTTTAAATCTAATTCAATGAAGAAAGATTGGTTTGCAGATAAATTAGACTTAAACAGATAAAGATTGTAAGTAAAAAGCATTCTATAAAAGATTGCTGAAAGACAGTGCAAATGATTATGTACAAGGCTGGATATAACTTGTGGATTCAAAATACCAAGAAAGCTGTGTATTGATAAAATCAAACCATTAAACTATTTTAGGAGAAAACAAATGGAATAAATATTTAAAGCTAATTACTGAGGAATACAAGCGAATGGAATGAAAAGCCGGATTATTGTCATCATTGTAAAGATGTATTAGTCAAACAGATTTACAGTATATTGGAATGATAGGAATTTTTTAAATGATATCAAGCAAAGAGAAAACAGTATAAATAGTATGGCAAAAAGAATATGGGAGTTGTCAGCTTTTCTCCACTCATCGCGTGCTGTTGTTGTTATAAGGACCTTTGAGAAAAGCTGAGGGAAAAGTGCCCTAGATTTTTCTGAAATGATGGAAGTGTCCCAGAGCCCATGCCTCTGAAGGTCAAAGATAGCCAACTAGGTAAAATGTTTGTAGACTTCACTATCTTTTATTATTTGTGTATGCCTGAGAAGCTCCCAATTCGGATTGTGTTTTAAGTACTGTGAATATAAACTTTTGATATTCACTTAAGTCCACAACTATTGTAGTAGCAGTATTTGTTTGTTTCGTGGTGATTATACCATTGAAGATTTAGAACTTTAAATCAAGGACTAATTGTTAATGTGTATACGAAAGAACTATGGATTGCTATTTAGTTAAATCTTAATTGATGTGTATATATATTGGGTAATTAATAATTTTATGATAATTGTTGGTAGTCAGCTTCATAACCAATTAAAAAAAATATTATGTAAAGAATATTTTATACAAAGGGAGTAATTCTGTCATTGATAATTGTCAGTAATTCACATATCAAATATAACAGGTATATTTACCACTGACAGTTAAAACTAACAAATATAAACCATATACAAGTAGAACAAGAATTACATACAGTGTGTAACATCTAGTAGTGAGAGAAGTAATTTAATACTGATTTAATGCAAATAATTAAAACTCTTCCAGTATAATGAGATAGCCAAATTTAAAAGATAACTTTACACGAGGAAATGTAATGAATAATAATGATTAATATCAAAGAAAATGTAGAGAGAGAAATAAAATTCTATGTTTTATGAAGCATTAAAAAGAATGCAGTCACACTTGGTTGAGACAACAGATTTTTATTGTACCTTAACTACTTTCTGTTAATAAAATATTATCAAGATCTATCTTATTATCAAGCACTAGACCTAGATTGTAAAATACAAAATGAATCTTGATCTTATATATAAAATCCACGTGAATGTTTGTTTGTAAGGCTGTGACATGTTTCCTGTGAATGCATGGGTCTCCCTAAGGCTATCACATGTCAAATTCACAACCAATTAAAAAAATTATTATGTGAAGAATATTTTATACAAAGGAAGTAATTCTGCCATTGATAGTTGTCTGGAATTCACATATCAAATATAACAGGTATATATATATATATATATATATATATATATAGGGGATTTGAACTCAGACTTTCAAGTACCCTTCAACTAACAACACTATCTCATAAAATAAATATGTATATACAAAATACGTATATTGGTGATTACTTATCTTCTCTACATGTATGTGGTCATGTGTTTCAATGGTATGAGATAGTGTGGATAGTTGAAGGGTGCTTGAAAGTCTGAGTTCAAATCCTCTATATTTACAATTAAGCTCCAGGTATATGAAGGGTGCCTGTATTTCAAATATTTATATAACAGGTATATTTAAAAAAAAATATTTTAATTTAGAGGCTTAATTTGATTACAAGCATTTTATTCAAAGGAAAAAAAATTTTCTTAAAGCAACCAATTAAAAAAAACTATTATAAAAATGGCCACCTTTCAGGCTGGGTACATTTCTTACATTTATTTATATAATATTAAGTAAAAATTTTACATTTGCATTAAATCTAAAAAAAAAAATGTTAAAGCAACTAATTAAAAAAAACTAGTATAAATACTATATTTAATAATCTGTAATTTTTATTACAGACTATATTTTATGTGAAGGAAGTAATTTTGCCATTAATAAAACAGCATTTTTATAGTCCATAATGCTGTCAAATTCACATATCAAAATGACAGCCTTTCAAACAGCCAGATACATCTGGTTTATTAATAAATACCAAGTTAAAGGTAGCTAAAGTAATTGCTTTACTTAGAAAGGAATTTTATTAAGAGTAGTTAAATATTATAATGGGATAAAGTATATTTTATCCAGAAATGTTTCCACTCTATTTAACCATCAGTTCAGTGTAATGCAACAATTATAGCTAAATAATATGTGAATACCAGAACTAAATTTAACCAATACAAAATAATATTACTGCATACTTTTACTCATGGGGCAAAAATATCAAAATTACATTGAATAACTACATGTGGAAAATAAAGTAATCAGACATAAAAACAAATTAATTAATTTTATTGACAATAAATAAAAGTAGAAATGTTATTTAAAATGTGCAATAATAAATATGAACAGAATATATTAAAAAGATATATTGGATTCACTTTAATTTTTATAAAACTTATTTTTTGGTAAATGTGCATTTTATGCCTTGGCTGAAAGAAATTAATAAGATTAATTCCAACTTGGAATTTTATGAAAAATGATTAAAACTATATTTTTTGGACATTAATTAATGCAATATATGGGTAAGTGAACAAACAGGTGTCACTGATCTCATTGAAAAAATTAAAAAACTGAAATGGAGTTGAGCTGGACATATTGCTAGAAGAGATGATAATAGATGGACAATTGAAACCTTAAATTGGATTCCAAGAGATTGTAAAAGACCCAGAAAGAGACCACATATGAGATGGATGGATGAAATAAGAAAATGTGCAGGGATGATGTGGAGAAGAGAAGCTAAAGATCAGAGAAGATGGATTGAATTTGGAGAGACCTTCATCCTGCAGTGGATTGATAATGGTTGATGATGATGATGATGAATTGTGTTAGCAAAAACAGATGAGCATTCTAATTTTTATTTCTAAGTATATATATATTTGTCAAACTAAATAAAAAAATGCTTTAAAAAATGTAGCTATTATTTTACTATTAAAAGATTTGTTTATAAATAAAGGTGTTTGTAAGAGAGCATAAACATAAATATGTGAAAAAACATAAATATTTAAGCTAGAAAATAGTTATAAAATATCTAATAATTGTATCCTATGGTTGCCAACCATAATAGAAAACATCAAATAATATAGAATCTTAATTTATTTCTTTGCCTCAATATCAAAAGCATATGACTTAACACATTTGGATATCAAGTAATATATTCAAGAAGGTCAAAAGTTTTACTAATAATATTAATTTTGATATTGAATGAATAAATTAAAGGGAGTTGCCGCCAATGTTCCAGGTTTTCTGTAACATGTTCTGCGATGATATCTTTTTTTAAAAAAAAAAAAACTGGTTTTCTGACTAACCAGCAATTATAATCCAATATTGGTATCTTAGTATTAGTATTGGCATCAAGTGCGAATTTGAACAAAATATATTAGTTTAATAGCAACGAAATACAAATATAAAATGACACTTTATTTTTCCCTTAGTTCTACATCAATAGATAAAGATGGGCATCCATCTTTATCATGATAAAAAAGGTTGCCTTGACAACAAACAGATTGATATTCTTGATATTGTTTAAGTGTGGACTGTTTTCCATATATTTTCTTATATATATATATAATTTGATATTGGTGGATGAATCTATTATAAAAATATGGAAAGTAGGAAAAGTTACTAGCAGTGTTTTCTTAAAACATATATAGTTACTGTAGTGTTTTAGTTTCTAAATAAGACTCAGGAATTGTATTTAAAAAAGGTACCTGTTGAATGTAAAAAGTGTTTATGGTTTACTATTTTCATTAATCATTGTCTATTAACATATGACTGATTTTTTCTAATATAAAAATATAACATATGTCCACATTTTAATATATATATATATATATATATAGTAATGGTATCAAAATGGAATGATCATGAAGTGATGAATAAGTCAGCAAAATGAACATCAGTGAACTGCATAAAATTGGTATATCCTAGGGGTGATAAAAGCATCATCCTCAGAAAGCATTCAAAATCTATGAGCATAAACAAACACCAGCAATGGAAGTAAATGATAAACGATATATGTTATAAACATAATATTACCAGCATTAATCATCAATATTCAACATCGATAGTCATTCTTTGTGAGTGGATTTAAAAGAGATACATTATAAAATCTAGGCTAATAATCATTTGCCAATGCATAACTTAGTACATAATATACATGCAATTAATATTTTAACTATATTCACATATTTAAGTGCTAAAATAATTATAATATATTTTAAAATTCTGGAAAAAATATCAATGCTCTTGGCAATCTGCACTTTCACTGTTTACTCATCAAGTGAGTGAACTTTAGAGGTAGTCTTTGCATCATCCAGAGAATTCTCTGCTGTTCAAACATTTGTACTCACATATACATATAGAAAATACTATTTCTGTTTGAAACTAACTTGGGATTGCACGGACTCTAGTAACTGATTGTGGAAAAGAGAAAGTAGATATATCTAAGACTTAATCTATTTGCATTAAATAATTTCACTGGAATAACTTAAAATAATTATTTACAAATTTATTAATTAGATATATTAATAAAAGCAAACATCTGAAAAGTACTTTATACACATAAATTATTATGATTTTTTTTCTGTATGTCATAGCATCGGCTGGGAGGCGAAGCCGCAACAACCGTCTGCAACCAACTGCTTGCTTGCAAGGCAGCTGCGCTGATCTTTCAACTAACAAGGCTTGGCATTATTATGATTTTGATTTACCTAAACAACAGAAGTAGTTACATTTGGTTTATATAACTCATATATAATCACATGGACATGCATATATGGTAAAACAAAATATATAAATATTAATCCGATAAGGATTATTTATTTTAATAATACGTAGTAGATGAATTTAGATATACATGTATACCTGTAGATATGAGATTATTTGACATTATAAACTCATTAATTCTATGTTAACAATATATAAATGATTAAATAGTAAATATATCGATAATAAGAGAGCACAAGTATGGTTTCTTTAATATAAATATAAAATATTTGATAGTAATTTTAAATAATTTCATCTTACAATTCAAGTTATTAGTATAGTCCTCTTAATTATAAATAAAAGTTCTTAAAAGAAAACATTAACCTTGCAAGTCCAGTTCAAATTCTTTTAAAACTTTTTGACTTTTGATATCTCCATTTCCGAGAATGATTTTTCCTTGGGAGACGAACTGACCACTTTTATTTTCTTTTTATATTTTTATTTTCCCTGGATAGTTTATTTAACCATTGTTTACTTTTAAATTAGTAAAACCAAAGTCAAATATGTTCTTTTAAGCAATAAGTAGAAATAGACTCGTTTTGAACTGCAAAATTAATGTTTGAAATATATTATCACAATATACAGTCTGCTTATCGGCTAATTTCTTTCATTTGTAATCCCTGCCTTCATTCATGAAATAGATGTCATGCATATATATATAATTGGCAGTAACTTCTTTCATTTGTGCATTTCCACATATATAAAGTAAAGTACATATAAAACTGGCCATTGGAGTCCCAAGACTTGGTCATGTTCATGATAGAACAATATTCTGATTTTTAAACAAGGCAAAACTCTCCATACAGTAGTGCCACCCTGTGCCAACCAGAGTAATCAATGGATGCCAGAAGGCTTGTGCATAGAAGGCTTGTGCATATTGCACAAGCCTTCTGGCATCCAATGAATACTCTGGTTGGCACAGAGTGGCACTACTCTATGGAGAATTTTGCCTTGTTTAATAACAATTCTGTGCTAGTATAAGAGATGGTGATCATGTGATTCTGATTTTTATTGTTAAGTCCAGGATATAGATAGTTATAGTAATGTTTCCTATCCTCATTTCAGTTCAGTTTTGATAAATTAATTTAATGGATTCAGTTAGGCAAGTGGTCTAGTATACTCATATAGGTATAAACCACAGAAAAAACATCCTTGCTATGTGAGTTCAAACTTGACCACTACATGCTGACCTTTCTGTATTCTCTCCAATCTATTAATGTAATAATAATCCAGTTTATCTAAATGCATTATTTATAGTCTTTGCAAAGGAATCTAAAAACAGGATAATTAAATAAGCTATTATTCATCTTGATTAATAATTTAATTACATCATCCTATTTTCAATTTACATTTTTAAAAACTATTGCTTTTTTAAAAAACTTTATTAAACCTTTTAATAAAAATACCGGTAATAAAAAAAACCCATTATTTTTTAATTATATGTGGATTTTAAATAATTTATTAAATATTAAAATTATTATTTAATTATTATTTTGTTATTCTAAGCCGACATATTTTAAATACATATACATATAAAGTAAGTTTTGTCTGTGTTCATTTCTATTTTTTCTTTCAAACCTTATATACAAATGCCCACACAGACTGCGATGTTGAATGCCATGAGACTAATTTCATCTCATTGTATATATAGAATGCACAATATATTAGTATTGCTAAAAATATTAAATTCTATATTTAAAAAAATACATTAGTAAATAATAATATTGGCATAACAAACTTTACCTCACTGTGGACCTTTGTGTGCTTGAGTATATGTATTTCCTTCAGCAAAAAGCAATAAATTTAGTAGAAATATTAAGAAAGCAACCCCTCTAAAAGCAAACAATTTTTTTTAATGTGCACAACTTTTGCTATTAGAATTACTGAATATAAAATTTTATCAAATATTATTTTTTTGAAAAAAGGTAAGCAAAGATAAAAAACATTCATTATTCAACTATTAATCTTTGTATTCCCTGTGTTTATAGCCATAATTCCCTAACACCTTATAGAGTATGTAAAATGTTGTCTTCTCCACATAAAAGATTTTGATGATGATGATGATAATTATTATTATTCAAGAAAATATTTATTTTAACTAGAAAGTTCACGAAAAAGTAAATTTCACATGCAATCTAACTCTTGAAAGCTTTCATCTTTTTGTTACTGATGTTATTTAGATTAAATTCTTTAAGAAAAACTATTTTGTGTACTCATAAGATATTTAATTCTAAAGCAGTATATAATTTGCTTATACTGAATGCTTATTATATATGTAAATAGAGGGATTTGAACACAAAATTGTTCACTCTATTCATACTCCACTCTATCCAAGCAACTGATACACATGACCAGACATCACATGATCACCATTTCTTATTCTTGCTTATAACTGTTGTTAAAACAGGCAAAACTCACTATAAGTATTGCCACACACAGCAAGCTAGAGTAATCAATGGATGCCTAAGATCTAGGGGCAGTGTTCTCAGATCCAAGGCTCCTCACTGACGAAGGCCACAAGCCAGAAACTAGTCTGGGAATATTGGATGAGTAGGCATTAGATGGGGATTTTATGCACAAGCTTTCTGGCATCCATTGATTACTCTAGCTTGCTGTGTGTGTCAATACATATAGTGAGTTTTGCCTGTTTTAATGACCAGACATATGTGAAAAAGATACAAAATCTCCAATATACATATTTCTTGCAGAAACAGCACTCATCAGTTGGACCAGATCATCCTGTCACACATATATACAATCAGTAGTTTGGTTTATATTAAGATAGCAATTCCTCAAACTTTAATGAACACCCTTCCAACTATTCAACTGCTCATTTCATTGAAAAACTAACATGTAAAAATATATACAATTAATATTTGTTAACCTTTCTTTTTCATTAGGAGCACTTTCATCTTTTATCAATACATTTATTTATTTAATTTTAAAGAAAGAAAAATATATATACACATTTTTATACATAAATCGAAAAATGGTTTATTCTTGATAAGAAATAAAATTGAATTTCATATTTATATAAAACATCTGATTATTGATACAATTGCTTGTTAGAAATTATGGAAAGCAGTTTCATAGAGGTTTTGCAAATGGATAAACAATTTGATAGATTTGAATATTTCTTTCTGGTGCAGTAAAAAATTGAAGTATCATGTAAAAAAAAATTCTATAGAAATCTGTTAAAGCATTTTAAATATTTTTTAAATAGCGGACTTTCTTCATACAATGAAAATTAATTAATTTGATGCATATAATTATATTTTATTAATATCTACAAATCATGGTCATTTTCATTGTGGATGCTAAACTGTTAAAGCAAAATAAAACACAGCAAACTCAGTGAGATCAGATATTTGAAAATTAAGAAATATATATAAATGAAATATTTGTTTTATGTAGTGCTATGTTTATAAACTGTAATATTAATAATCAGCCATAAAGCTAATGCACATGATTGTAGATTTTAACTATAAATGAATACTCTCACTTTCGAACACAAGATAAAGTCTTTGTGAAAAGATAGAATGAATCCATCTATCTTTTCCATCTATCTTTTTGACTCAAACATTTATGTATGGGCAAATCTTAAGCATTTGGAAATGAGAGTATTAGTTAAAATCTACAAAGCGCATGTGCATTAGCTTTATGGCTGATTATTAATATTAAAATTAAGAAAGTAAATGAATGTGAAAATTAAATAATTTTCAATTAGCTTTCTTTCCCCTTTTTTTATTTTATTAATTAGGATAATCAGTTTATTTAGACTTTTATAAACTTTGGCAAAAGTACATCTTATCAGTTATTTATTAAATAATTGAATGTTTTTGAGGAAATTTTCAAATCCATGGAATTCTTTTAATTTTTTAGTTTATTTAAAATTTATTAGAGTTAATAAGCTTATACTTTAACAATTTAGAAGCAAGTTCATAAATTTATGATTAAAATTATGATGAGATAATCAATGTGAACATGAAGACATAATGAAAAAGTAAGAAAAGTTTGTTTGTGGCCATAAACTCTAAGACAATACAAGTTTTCTTTATTCACTTCCAAAGGCAATTTCATTTTACTGATTTAATAATATGTTGCTTGAATGCAGAAGTGAAATACTTAAATAACAATCAGATAAAATGGAAACTAGTCAAGCATTGTTTTGCGAGATGTCAGCGATGGCTGCTTTACAAGCAGTTGTCCTGGGTTAGTGGGTTTGCTTCCTGGCTGATGTTATGACACATGAGAAAAAAAATGGAAACTATCCTTTCGTTAGAGTCCAGTGACTTTTAAAATAGCATATGATATAACAAGAAATTCTATTTTATTTTAGTATGAATTATTTAGGTAGCTAATAAAACCTTTTCTCTCATAATGAATTATATCACTTAAGATGAATAAAGTGAGATTAGTTTACTTATTTAATTTTTTTTGCAACAACAAGATTGGAATTTGTAGTCATTTAAACAAGCCAATTTGTTTAAAATAAAAAAACTAAGTGTTCAATTAAAGTTTGCCTGCATACCATTATCTACATGAAACTTTTTTTATTATTAGTATGCAAAGTCATTAAAAGTAAAAAATTATACACACATACTCATCCTCAATGTATTATTTGTAAATCTGTGTGCTTCATCATCATCATCAACCATTATCAATCCACTGCAGGATGAAGGTCTCTCCAAGTTCAATCCATCTTCTCCGATCTTTAGCTTCTCTTCTCCACATCACCCCTGCACACTTTCTTATTTCATCCATCCATCTCACATGTGGTCTCTTTCTGGGTCTTTTACAATCTCTTGGAATCCAGTTTAAGATTTCTATTGTCCATCTACTATCATCTCTTCTAGCAATATGTCCAGCCCAACTCCATTTCAATCTTTTAATTTTTTCAGTGAGGTCAGTAACACCTGTTTGTTCTCTTACCCATACATTGCGTTTTTGATCTCTTCTTGTTACTCCCAACATGCATCTCTCCATACTTCTTTGAGTGGTCTTAAGTCTCTGTATTGCTCTTCTATGCTTATCTTTATATAAACATGCATGAATATTTGTTTTAGGGTTAACATATGTACGTGTTTATATATGTGCACATTAGTGCATATAAAGTTAAGTTTACTCTTAAAATTTCCAATTTATTTTTCTTTTTAATTTCTAATTTTGTTAACCTTTTAGTCACTAATTAAAGCAATATATAAAAATTAAAAGCTAAACTTAAGTTTAAATTATTATTTTCATAACAAATTTTTTTTTTTTTCACAATCAGAATCATGAATCCTTATATATATTAAAGCAAAGATTTTATATTTGGGATTTATTTATATATACATTCCTCATTGTTAACATTAGCATCACATCAAAATTTTTACTGAATCCCACTAGCTTTCTTTGGAATAGTGGAGATCTCATTTGGGGATATTTCTGATTTTGGAGCATTTCTACAACAATCCTGAATGACCTCCACTATCCAGAAGATGGTTGGTAAAGCCCAGTCGACAAATTGATACAGTGCTTATTATAATGAGCAAATATATAAATGCACAAATTCAAAATATAAATTCACATATAGATATACTGAAATAAATGTCATTCATTTCATTGTCAGACATGTGGTATTGTACATGGTAGTGAGCTGGTATTCAATGTTGTGAGAACAGCTAATAAATATAGCAATTCAAAAGTTTTTAAAAAAAATTATATAAAATAAATGAATACAATAGATAATGTTCAAGTGACCATAACTTCAGTTTTTTTTAAATTACAATATACAAAGGAAAAAAAAAATCTGGTCAACCATGCCATTCATCTATCTCAAACAAATGGGTCTTTATAATATTTATTTAATTGATGTCAGTACTTTATATTGATAGCAACAAAAACTTACAAGTAGATCTTCTGACTAAATGAACATAAAATTTATGAGATAACTTTATATAAAGGATTAATATGCAGTCCATTACATAATAATACCTACTTGTAAATTTTTGGAAATTGTTATGAACACCATCTATCAGAGTGTTTTTCTGAAGGTTTGTGATGATGGTGTTCTAGCTGTATTTTTATATTGGACTATTTCCATCATCTAATATGTGTGTTGAATGTCTTTAGAAAAGTTTAATTTTTAGTTAAATATTCCATCTATCAGAGTCTGTATTACATCTAAATGTATTTTTTGACTTATAAAAATTGTTTTAAAATAGTAAAAGTTTTCTACAAAAGATAAAACTACTAACAAAAGTGTTAACATTTTTAGTAAATAATCGCAACAATAATTAATATATATATATATATATTGTACCGGTCAGAATTGTATGTTCGTCTAACAAGAGATAGCATCTAGGCAAAAGTACCTTGAGTACAATCATGTGCAAGATACATAAGTCAGGAACAATCATGAACTCTGCCCTATTGCCTATTTTCCAGATCTATAACATTACGAACAACATTTCTGATGATAACAAATGAATATTCATTCCTGTCCCGGAGCAACAGCGGAGAAACAAGAGATCTATAAAGAATGATAATACTACTAGGCTTCGAACCCCCACCACCAACAGAATGAAATAGCTTAAGATTATAATTAGACTTTTCATCAAAATTCATTTATAAATCTAAGTTGGCCTGTCAATGGAAATGAGCTATATATAACGCAATCTATTTAACGATGTGTATGCATAAATCTTGAGGCAAAGCAGACTTAAGTACTAATTATATGGTTAATAATTTATTAATATTGATTAAGAAAAATGAATAAACAAATATTTAATTTAACAAACAGTCGCGAATCTATATTACATATAACACTAATAGAATTTTGGTTTTCACTTGATTATAAATGTTGATTTGCGTATTGAAGGAATTACATAATAATAGCACATAAGTTAATGATTAAATAATACGCAATTTAGCAATTGAATACGATGATTAAAAAAATGTACAGATAGTCAAAAGATGCAGCCTAATATGCTAACAGGAGATACCAATTTTACCATATTATATAACTTGGATGCTATGATTATTTTATGAAAAATTAGTGCCCTTAAAAACAGGTAAATGGGATATATATAAGTTACATCAATTTACTATGGTTCATTTGAACCACACACGAAAATATTTTATACTTTACATTATTCACTTAAGTAGTCATTGGACCTGGAAATGTTCAAACAGAAAAGTTATTTGTATTTTATTCTATTCTTTTCTGACTGGAAAAGATTTATTTAGCATTATTTGTTAGAGCACTCAAACATTGTCTCAATGAGAGGGCGGGTAGCTTAAATAAGCTTTAGAATGACATTCCCTAACTTATAACATAAACGAAAATATGAGACAGATTTAGAAATCATGGCATTAGGTCTTACAGATTTAAAATGGGCAAATAGAATTGTTAAACAAGAATCATAATGCTAGAAAAGATTGAGTCCATTTTAGGATGAACGCTTCATCAATTATATAAGAATATGAAATGTGCCTGTATACGTGACAGGTCAGCATTTGAAAAGGGAATGGCATAGGAATATCATGGTCTGTTTGTCCAGTGTTAACTCATGCAGGTCCTAAACAACCACCTGACAATATCCTGGAGTCAGTGCTTCCAAACCCCCATTCAAGGATATGCCATAAGTAAAAGAATCCCGTTCCTCCAGGTTTTAAGTTTGACAAAGCAAAATAAGGAAATTTCGTAAAGTTATCTAAGCCAAGCAATGCTAATAATAAAAAAATAAATCAGGTTCTTAATGACACTGATATGTGGATTAAGGCCCTCATAATTTAATAGAATCTAGCATAATGATATGAAATAATTTGATCCCTCTTGAAAGGTACGCAAATGACCTTTAATATTAGTTAGGGTGTCACAACATAAAAGAGGGAATATTGTTCTTTTCATTAAACAAATATTAATATGCTAACTAGTAATTAATTCCATAAATAATTACCATGCTAGATGGTGTGATGGGCAAATGATTGACCATATAATAAAAAAAAACCCAGCAAAGGTAAGGTCATTAAGTTTACTTTAAAATATAATATGAAAATAAATCAATAGCGTGAACATGGTAATAAAGTGATAGATTAAATGTAGCAGTGAATAATCTGCCACTAAGCAAATAGAATAACTTAAAAAAATATTATTCAATCAAGCGAACTTTTAGTTAAGTAAGAAAGCTTACATTTACGATTTAACATCTCATAATATCGAGGATATCTAATAAGAAAATTTAGGATTGTTCGCTAGATTGAACTATTAGCATATTAAATTAAATCATACAAAATTTATAATATAGAAATTAAAAGTTTGCCGCATTTAAAAATATTAAAAATAGAAATTGTGAAACCCAGTAAAAAAATGCATTAAAAAAAATAAAGTTATAGATTTATGCATTAGATTTTTATAACAGAAAGAGAAAGTCATTACTCTATAGAGTTGTTACAATTAGCATGACAGTGCCCATGTTTAAACAGAAAGAGAATTACATTATAAATGATTTAGGTTTTAAAATGAAAGTTTTGAAAGAGTTCATATTAGCAGCATGATTAGGATTTACCTTCCATTACTTGATGTCCATACGGATTGGTAAGTGTAAAATTATAAAATGAGGAAAACACGGTTAGCAAGGCAAATTTTTGAAAAATAATGGCTGGCATCTTGAGATAGTTAGTTCAGCATTTAATTTAGGTAGTCCATAAGTGGGGATAGCAGGTTAACATAGCAGTATGGAAATGATTTTTGGAGAAGAAAGGGGAAGCAAATTTAGTCCCTCTACTCAGGATTCATATTTCAATATTTAAATTGATGTGGGTCTGTTCTGAAACACTTGGTAAAATGGTGCACTAAGAGACTTAGTCTAAAATTTTGGCTCTATTTATATGTTAGCAAGACCTTCTAGAATATTTTCTCTTTCCACTTGATGAGGCCCGGATGTCCATTAAGTGGCCTGAATGCACCTATTCTTTATTTTCAATGATAATGCAACAAGTTCTAGAGAGTATTGTTTTAATCTATTTCAAGAATGGAAATAGATTCAAAAGATATAATTTCCATTAATATTATGTTTGCTAAGGAATTTTAATTTATTAATTACCCTTTTTAAATTAAATCTAGAATATTCTTTTATTTATAAGTTTCAGAGTTATTTTAATTACTCTCTAGAACTTTCTTTGGTATTGCATCATAAAATAAAATATGCGAACTATAAAATAAATATTTAATTATGAAAAATATATTTTTAGTAATATCGAACACACATAATGATTATTTAAAGGAAATGGAAATTTAAATATTTCCGACTTAAAATTATTAAATATTCTTTTATAATAAAACGTTTAACTTATGAAAGTACAAAAACAAAGGAGGGTTTTAAAACTTGTATGTGTGTCCTTTCACTCTCTAGTGATTTAACACATATATAGTTGGGTCTAAACCTCTGATTCAAGGTTTTGAATCACCAGACAATGAAGCAAAAATGTGTGTAACATATTTTCCACTTCAATATATATATATATATTCATCTGATCTAATAATGTAATGAGATGGCTCTGTGATATTTGTAGTTAGATATGTACTACAATGATCCTAGATCAACCCCCAATGAAATAGAGGTGAGTAGGAACTTAATCTAACCAATTAAATAAATTGTTTTGATACGTAATATTTTATTGCCCATATAACATTGATTTCCTGAGGACTTAATCATATAATAAAACAAATTTATTCTCTATGAAATTGTCAATTCACATTATTAATGTATTATCAACACTTTTAATCATTATTCATCCACTGCTACAGGATGTCTCATATTTAATCCAATTTCTCTGATTCAAAGCCTCTCTTCTCTATATCATACTAGCAAATGTTCTTATTTCATCTATCCATCTCATATATAGCTTCTTCCCAAGTCTTTTATAATTTTTTGGATTCAGAGACTTCAATTGTTCTACTATCATATCTTTTAGAAATATGTGCAGCCCACTTCTCCCATTATCAATTGGCCTGATGATATAAAAATAACCTAATTAATTAATGCTTATTGCTATTTTTATGAAAAAGCATTATGGGAAATGAATTCAAAAGAAGTGCTGATTATGGTAATTAGTGATACTACTAATATTCCTGCTACTGCTATTAGTTTTATTTTTATTATTAAATAATCAAAAGATTTTTTTTAATTTCAGTAAGGTTTATAATAACCTATCAATGAGTTTTTTCCTAATTTCTGCTTAAATTGATTTTTTTTGTCTATTATAATAATTGGCTTGTTTATAAGTTAGTATATACTTGGTTTTTATTTTTATTTAAAAATATATTGAAATAATCAAATAAAAAATAGTCATACATCACATGACCACATTCTCTTAAGCTTGTAAGATATAAGCAATGATCATTGCCAATTGCTCAACAAGCTTTGTGATAAATGCTTAGCCAGAGAAAGCATTTAAAATATCTCTCAGGACCCCCCCCTATTCTCTGACCATGGTTCCGTGCTTTGGCACTCCTCAGAGAGGCGTTAGGATATCTTCAGACACTAGCAATATAACATTGCATAAGACTTAAAGCAGGGACTATAAATAGTCAAATAAAAAATAGAGTCATAGAAGACTACTAATATATGGTTTGGCTGAAGATCTCTCAGCCCCATATAGCTATTTGAGTTGGATGGCTGGGTTTGAAGACATGTAGGTGTTTGAAAAATTCAGATTTTTCACTCAATAGATAACTTTTAGATAAATGCTGGCTTTGGGTTGGTATTTTTAGATCTAGTTTCTGAAGCTACCCTAGCGCCTCTCTGAGGAGTGTCAAAGCATGAAACCATGGTCAGAGGTTAGGGGGGGTTCCTGACAGAGATGTTAAATGCTTTCTCTGACTAAGCATTTATCACAAAGCTTGTTGAGCAATTGGCAATGCTCATTGTTTATATTGAAATAAACATTTTCTTTTTGAAAAAATCCATTTCACTTATTAATTCAGAATCAAAAACAATGTTATAAATATTTATTCCTACATTGCTTTTGTTCACAATGTTCAACTTTTCATTATAATTTATTTAAGAGTGCAAATAACATGAATATTAGTTTAAACAGACACATAATATCATATTTGTATTAATATTTTGTGTTGTTTATGTTCTTGAAAAGGCCACAATAGTTGAAACATTGAGAACAAAAAATGATACATATATAATTTCATACAGAAAATATGATTTCAATATTACTTTTATTTATATGAACTGAATCAAGTTTTGCAAGATGTTAGTAACCAAAATTTTTGAATTCATATATTTAACTCTTTTTTTATTTGAAGTCACATTACGTGAGTTAAATTTTTGCATTAAAATAAAAAATTAGAATTAGGTTTTATTATTAAAAGTTGTTTATATATAAATAAATATTGTTTTATAAATAAACAATAATGTAACACATATATACATAAAAGAATAAATTAATCGATAGTATAATTTTAGTAGCTAATTATATACTTAATTATAATTTCATTATATTGTATATATTAATTAATTCACTTCATTAGATCTACAAAAATAAAATGTAATTAGTTTCAGTTATGTCTGTGTATATATATTTTGATCACATGATCACTATTTCTTATGCTAGCACATATCATATCTGTTATTAAAACAGGAAAAACTCTCCATACAGTAGTGCCACTCAGTGCCAACCAGAGTAATCAATGGATGCCAGAAGGCTTGTGCATAAAATCCCCATCTAGTGCCTACTCATCCAATATTCCCAGACTAGTTTCTGGCTTGTGGCTTTCATCAGTGAGGAGCTTTGGATCTATATAAGCTATTGAGCTTAGGTTAAAAATATTATTGTGGTTTCAATTTTATTCTCATAGTTTTGTAGTTAACTAGAGATAAAAGGTGGCTGCCGGAGGGTTACATTAGATCCTAAGATCTAGGTGCAGTGCTCTCAGATGCAAAGCTCCTCACTGACAAAGGCCACATGGGATATTGGATGAGTAGGCACTAGATGGGGATTTTATGCACAAGCCTTCTGGCATCCATTGATTACTCTGGTTTGCACTGAGTGGCACTACTGTATATTTAGATATTATCTTATTAATTATAATACCTAAAAGTTACATAACTATTGACTCATATATAAACTCTACATTTGTATAAAAAATTGAAGTATTTCAAATTCCTACTGATACTGAATTATATTTTTGTTTGTTTTTACTTTTATTAAGAGCTGCATTTTTAATAAATTAATCACATTGTTAAGAAAGATGATTTACATTAATTAGATTTCCTCTTAATATTTCCATTTTGAAGAAGAAATTTTTAATATAATCAAATGTAAAAGTTTTAGAACTAGTTAAATGTCTCTAATATAGACCCAAAATGTTGCCAGAGGTTTTACATATCACATGATCTCCATTTCTTATGGTTGCTCATAACTAAAACTCTCTATATAGTAGTGATGTTTAGTGGTTTAATATCAATCCTGCCTAACAGTATAGTGGTAGCTATGGTTATTAAAGAACCAAAGACACCAAAATGTATGCGTATTGAACTGAGTTCAGACCTATATGACTATATAAGCTAATGAGCTTGGATTGAAAATATTATTGTGTTTTCAATTTTATTCTCATAGTTTTGTAGTTAAGTAGAGATAAAAGGTGGCTGCTGGAGGGTTGCATTAGATCCTAAGATCTAGATGCAGTGCTCTCAGATCCAAGGCTCTTCACTGATAAAAGTCACAAGCTAGAAACTAGTCTGGGGATATTGGGTGAGTAGGCACTATATAGGGATTTTACGCACAAGTTTTCTGGCATCCATTGATTATTCTGGCTTACACTAAGTGGCACTACTGTATAGAGAGTTTTGCCTGTTTAATAAGATTTTACATAGTGAAATTTCTAGCAAATCAGACATTTTTATATCTAGTGAGCAATTTGGAAAAATCATATAGAATAGATTTTGAGTGTGCACTGTTACTATTAATAGAAATATAGGAAGAAAAATAGAGTAATATTTGTTTCATTACTCTTAAAATGTCCTTTGATAAAGCAAACTAGGTTGTTTTGCTAGATATTTTGAAAATAAAGTTTATATATTAGAAGAAGATATATTTATTAGGATATGTATATATTTATCAACGATTATAATAAGATGTATTGATTTTACATAAAGAATAAATTGAGATCAGAGTATATGTGAAAAATATTGCTTAATATAGGTTTAGAAATATTTATTTAATGATTTTTATTTTGATAATGATTTTAGAGTTAGCACTCTGTTAGATGATACTTCCAGAACTTGAAAATAATGAGAGTGATTCAAAATTGTTATGTAGGATTGATAAAACATATAGAAAGTTTAGTATGTAAATGGATGTAAATGAAACTAAGCTGATGTTGAGATGAAAACATTAAAGTTAAGGTTTAAAATTATGACTTTTATTATATTTAGAAAATTGGATAATTGTTGATAAAAATAATAAAACAATTAGAGGATGAGCATTGTAATTAGCTAAACAGATTTTTGTTAAGGTAAAAAACTTTTTTGAGGTTGATAATATTAAATTTGATAAAAGAATTTGTGAAATATTTTGTTTGAAGAACTCTTTTAAAAGGGGGAGGGGAATCGAGACTTTAGAAATGTGATACAGAGAGAAAAGAAAATGCTATGATGGGAAGTAGGATAAGAAATATAAATGTGTTGAAAAAGTAAATAGAGAATATTTCTTTTGAGGATAAACCATCACATGATCACCTTTTTTTTAATGCTTACACAAGATATTTATACAGTAGCAAACTATTTTCTATATAATAGTGCCTCCTAGTGAAAGTTCTAGTAATCAATTGATACTAGAAGGTTGTGCATTACAATCCTTATCATTACTTTCCCATCTAATATCCCCAGGCTAGTTTCTAGTTTATGGCTTTTATCAATGAGGAGCTTTGGATCTGGGAGTAGTGTATCTGGATCTTTGTTTCTAATGCACCAAATCTCCAGCACAACATTCTACTATTTATTGATTACTGGAGCTTGTATTAGGTGACACTACTGTGCCAAAAAAAATTGCTATAGAAGATATACTTTGACTCAAATGAATTACAAGAAATATTTAGTAAGGTCTCTGGAGGGGAAACAATGATATTCTTAAGAAAAAAATTAGTTATAAGTATTTAATAGGTTATAATTGAATCCAACACTTTAGCATCAGATATAGTAGAGATGGAACCATGATCCAAAAGCATGAACTTCAGAGTCCATACTCTGCTGTTGCATCAAGCCTTGCAGGGCATTAAAAGAATGTTACGAAACAATAAGTCTTGGATAAGGTGATTTGGTTTGGTATATGATATCTATTTTTAGAAAGTTAATTAATGATGTGATTATTATAGTAATATCTCCATTTGGGAAATAAATTGTTAAGATTAAAAATGGAATGAAATTAATTAATAGAAAAAGAATAAATATATTTGATTCCTTTCTACTTACCATAAAATATGCAAATTTCAAATTAATGAAAATAAATTTATAATTAATGAATTTCATTATTATATTAAATTTTAAACAAAAAACTGTTAATTTCAAATAATAACCTTTTTTGTAAACTTATCATTTTACATTTTAAAAATATATTAATATTAAAATTTTGATATTATGAAATTCAGCATTGCAATTAATGATTAGATTTTAATCAATAACTACATTTTGATTGACAAGTGTCAAACTTACTCCACCCACAACTTTGACACAATCCACTCTAGATAAATACATTAATGATTATCACTAATCATTAATTAATCTAGAGATTATCTCTAGCTTAGATATCAATTTTAATTAAAGATTAATATATCAGTTTTTATTAATTAAACACACAAACATGGTATTATTTTTCTTTCCCCCTTCTTTTTTTTTTTTTCCCCCCCCCCCCTTCCCCCCCTCCCTCCCTCCCCCCCCTCCCTCCCCCCCCCCCCCCCCCCCCTTTTTGTGTGTTTTTTTTTTTTTGGTGGGTTTTTGTTTGTTCCGATAACAGAAGATTTTTTTTTTACCTTTCTCAGCGTAATCAGTCTAATAAGTTAAACTATGTAATGCCAAATATTTTGGGTAATTTAATACTAGTTTTTTACCCCATTGATCTTGAATCCATTTAGAATTCAATGAAATATTAATGACTTATTAAAAATAAAAGTGAAATTGATTTTTTCTTAATATTATATAAAGAATATACAAAATTCAATCATATATGTAGATATATTTTACAAAATATCCAGTCCATAAAATTTAAAAAAACGTTATCAATTTTATTTAGGTTAACACATTTTTGGAGCTGAGCACCATAATCATATCTATTCTCCCTAATATCCAAAGACTGTTTTAAAAATAATTAGTATTATTAACAATTAATATTATTATCATCTTTTAAAAATGCTTTAATTTACATATTCCAATAATTAGATAATTCGGCACTATTCAATCTTTTGTTAATAACATTATTATTGTTGAGATGTACCTTGCCTCTCTTATTTTTCTTTTCATTTTACGTAGAAAAGTTTAATCTTTTGCAGGTCAATACCTGTCCATGCTCCTTTTACTGTACTTCAAAGTATGTAATAATTGCAGTGAATTGCACTGTCTCTTATGATGCCGATTTCATTTTATACCATTAACCTTTGTTCAATGTAAAATAAATATACTGAACTCTTATAGGATTGTTGCTTCACGTATCTTGTACAAAGTGTATGGCAAGTGAATTTACCACATTGTAAAAGTAAATAAATCATATAAAGTTATTCAAATATTAATCTCAATTTGATGGTAAAGAGTGATGGACACACATTTATATATTTACCATACCTAAAGAAACTAGGGTTGTAATCCATAATAGTTCTCATATAACAATTAAGCTTTATTTTTTTTTGTCCAACAGTAGTTAAGTATATTAAAATACGAACGAAAAAAGAAGATAGAGTGAACTTTATTTTGTTTATTATATATAGTAGTAAATGCAATGAGGAAAGTTTTTCATAGATCAATCACAAATAATTATACATAATCTATTAATATTATTTATTTACGTCCTCTATGGAAATTTTAGAAACTAACAATCTTATGTCCAACCTATATATGTATCTTTATATTTAGAAAATTAAAATTAAGGAGATGTTTAACAACTTTAAAAAGTGTTTTTATATTCACCTAATATGACTAAAATGGTATTTTAATTTAATCCATCAAAATGCTTAGACTCTTAGGATGTGAATGATTAATGCATTTTGGGTGAGAAAGGAAATAAAGTTTTTGACTTTTTTCATTTTTAATAACTCTTGATCTTTTAATATTTAATATATTTTTAAAAAATGATGAATTAATTGATTTTAAGTAAAGAAAAAAATGTTTTAATGCAGTGCTTTTCTGTTTTTCTGTGCTAACTTTAAAAGTTAAAGATTAAAAGGCAGTTATGTCAGTTGAAAAACTGATCATTTCGTAAAATGAATATATTAAAAAGAAAGGAATTATTCATTTTTAATACTTTATTATTTAACGATATCTGCGCATGCAAATAGTATTTACATTTCTAAACTAAAAATGAAACGACCAAAATAAAGGAAAGAAAATTACCGTATTTAACAGCATATAGGATGCGGCGATTTCTAAGATACTCCCCTTTTTTTATGTGTCAAAGCGTCGGCCGGGAAGCGAACTCCGGGACAACTGCTTGTAAGGCAGCTGTGCTAACCACTCGGCCACTAACGCTTGACACTCCCATTTTTATATACATTTTTAAGAAAAAAAATGTTTCATTGTTTCATAAATTTCCATAATGCTTTACTGTACTAATTTTATAGTTATTTATGTCTACAATAAAGTAACTAGGAAAATTGTACTTAGGTACCTTTTAATCTTCATTCTCAAAACCAGAAATTCATCTCCAGAGCAAAACATTTTGAAGATTGTCTCTTCTAAACTATATGCTATTTACCTTGTGGATAGATTTATATTTTTAAGACAACTATTTTATATATATTTTAACCATTAAAATTTTTTTAAAAAAAATTATGAGAATATTAAGTTATTTTGAATGTTCTACTCTGATATGATTATGAGAATATATATATATGTTATGTTGCTATTTATAGCTTATATACATGTGTATTTGTAAATATTCATAAATATTTTTTTGTTTCACAAAACGACAAAATGCAATAGAATACCCCCCCTCCCCAAAGTAAATTTTATTAGTTAAAAGATTACAAAAATTTTCGGGTACACTTACCCGTTGAGGATTACAAAGTGTTCAATGTCACATGGTAAAACAATTACTGACCAGGTTTATATAAAGTGCATATGCTCGATAACAATTATATCCATAAAAGGGTTACTATAATTTGATTAATGTGTATCTGTACATGGATAATAAACTCTTGACCCGCAGCTGAGCCATGTCAAGACCATTATAGGTACCTCTTTCTCCTAACTAACAGTCCAAATGTGCAGGGACCACATTCAGTCTACCTGCCCAAATAGAATACTTATACATGTATAATAATATAAACCAGAAGTTTTAGACTGACTGAAATTTCAATTCATAATTTTGATTATCAGGGCATAAGACACATTCTATATTTTGGGCGTATTGAGAGGGAGAAAAAGTGTGTCCTATACACAGGCAAATACAGTAATAAATATGTTTAAAATTAAAGTACATTCTTTAATGTTTGAATAAAACACTGAACAAACAATCTATATAAATAATTGTTACTGCAATGGAGTAAATATTTCTATACCAGTGATCAGATTTTGAGGCCCAATATGGAAAAAAAAACCTTTTAAACTTTGCAATTACATTTTCATTTATAATTATCTGTATGCAATTATATTACTGCTTTTTTAGATGGGGAGAATATAAAGAATTACTAATATATGTAAAAGATACAAACAACATATTAAGAGCAAAGCTTTATTAGTACAGACAATTATGAAGTGCTGAACATGTTTTTGACTGGATTCACTCATGGAAGTAGCAATGAATGTGACAGATGTGGGAGGCTTCTGATGCAGTTTATTGGAGTTTATAAGAAGTGCGAGCATTGGAAATGGCAAGCGGAGCTGTGATCTGTAGTCATAAGCTCAAGAGGCTATCACACTATAAATACATTAAATATAATCTAAACACACTTTCAGTGCAAAACACCCTTTTTAAACACACTTTGCAATATAACATTCACCTTTGAAATGAGTGCCTTATACCAAATATATATTAAGGTTTTTTTTTATGTTTATATTTTGTCCATGTAAAAATAGTTATATCATTGTATATAGATGATTACATTACAATGCCAAATTTTACAGTTTATTACTGCATATTTGTAATATAAACATCCAGTAAACAGGAGCTATTAACTTCTACAACAGGAAATTGTGATGGGGTTTTTAGTTGAGTTATTAAAAGTTGTAAATGAATATTTTAATTGATATATTAGAAATTATAAAAGATCTCTAAAATATATATGTATTATATATTAAATCCAAGATGTGAAATTGGGCCAGTTCATTTACATTATTGTTTATCTCTCTCCCCCATATGTGGTTTCTTTAAGACTAAATTATCAGAAATAAAAAAAATCTAAAATGTATTATTTTCACGGGGAGTTGAGACACAGCTATTTTACTTTACTATGGTAATAGAAAATAGAGCCGTTAAACACATTCCTTATCTGTGCTGATGTCCAAGAAAGAAAACAAACACAAAATACATTGGAATATTACAGAATAAATAAAAATAGAATTTTATAAAAATTCAGTTACAAAAACAAATAACTGAATATGATTTTCTTTCCATCACAACTCCATGTTTGTAAATTAATGAATGACAGTAGCAGCTACTTTTTGAAGGCATCCATTACAAAAAAAAAATCAAATCAAATGTCACTTGACCTAATTTAATAAGCTTGTATTATTTGCAAGCTCTATATATAATATCTAAATGTAAAAATAGGTAATTTTATAATAGTTATTAAAAGAATTGTTCCTTATAGCACAAAAGCCTCTTCTACTATAAAAATAAAACAGCAATTACTTCTATTAAATATTTACATTTTTCAAAAGTAATAAAGAACAGTTGAAAATTGAAGTATAAAACAGATATTACATACCAGTCAATATCAGATATACTTATGTCATACTTTTCATTAAAATAAAATAGATCACATAATAGTCTTGCTTTGACTCTTAAATGATTAAATAAATCCATATTTATCACTAACAGTTTTTATTTTGTTTTATACTTAATCAATCTGACAGTTTTGACTGAACAGCAGTCTTCTTCAGAACTATAATATATATATAAGAGTACATTAAATAGTGTGTTCCTCCCAAAATGACACCTAACTAAAAAATAAGCCTTAGCGTGATTTTGAGGGTGCTCATAATATAAGCCCTGGTTAAGGTCGGCAGCTCAACAGAAGTCTTTTGTTTTTCCCATTGAAACATACGATGGACACATTGGATTATAAAATAATGAATGAATAAACAAACAATATTATTGACATTAGTGCTTTAAATAAATGGTTATATAAATTGTATGGTTCTTTTATATTTTAGCATCGATTATTTTTGACAAATGTAATTTCTACCTACATAAAGAAACTTTGTCTACCACAAATCAATATAACAGACAATTTATAATCTCATTTATATATTTTAGGTACTTATTTTCTTTTATACTTGGATTTAGTTTTAGACTTTCAATATGGTAGCTTTTAAATATTCAAGATAAAAGAAAACTCCTGAAAGACTTTATTAAAATAACAGTGATTTTTAAAAATCAAAGTTTGTGAGTCAGTAGTTTTACTACATTTTGCATCACATCATTTTCAAGTCTAGAGCTAAAAAATGATCTATATGCAAGTAAATTATATCTTTGTGGGAAAATAAATATAACAAGATAGCATCACTGGTATGCATAAAGAATATAAACATTAGTGGTGTAGAAAAATATAAAATGAAGAGATGAACTCATTTTATCATTGATACAGACAGCTTTCAATTTCTAGTTTTAGATAGACAAGAAGTGAATCGCTATAATGACAAATACATATCCAACTTCTGGAAATGATTTATTTTATATCTTTTATTAGGATGAATTTTTTTCTTATAGACATCTTGAGATTTGTTAACTTTTGGAGTACAAGATAAAAATGAAGAATTCTTATGCGATTATTTTGGTAGATTCTGTAACTATGGATTGTCACAGGTAAGAAATATTATATACAGTTTGAATAAGAATTTTATGAGGAATACAAAAAAATTATCAATGAAAATGTAATTTAAACTTAATTAATGATAAATTAGAAATTATGAACAAATAATAAAGTAAGAATTATTTCAGATGTTGAAAAATTTTTCCTTACTTTTTTAATGGTAATCACTATTTGTTTTAGCTTTATTATTTTTCTTAGTTTTTCTATTTTCTGACAATATATAGCACTTTGTTCTAACATTATTAAAACTGAAGTTATTGTGAAAATCGTGTCTCAAGTCAGTGTTTTAAAAATTCAATATGGTGCCAAAGCCATTAATATAGTTAAAAGCTAAAAGTAAAATATAAAAATCATTCAATTAGTTTTTTTTTTTTTTTAGTTAGCATAATTTGTTTTTAAATACTTAGAATGAAAATCATTTGTGTGTTTTGTATTACCTATTTAATTAAAAGAATTAAAATTGGAATGAATAGAAATACATATAGATTGTTAATCTAGATAAACAAAAGAAAGAAATTACAAATGCTAAAAGATTATAGTCAAACTTTTACCAATAATTAAATATGTATCAAAGGAATTTATAGAAAGATAACTTTGTAGCTAAAAAGCAAAAAGAAATGTACTAAATTATCAACTTGTATTTTGATAACAAAACAAAGAATGAAAGTACATGCGCAGAAATCTCAAACTGGTCGAGGGTATAAAAAGAAGCAAATAACTTCATGCAGGGTCTTGTTTTTGCTGGCTGTTTTCATGTGTTCTGGATGGAGTGAGAGGTTGTTTTCCACAACTGTAATAAAATGCCTTCATCAAAGACTACTCATATGCTGAATCAATTTGTCCAGAATGAGTAGAAACCAGAGCATTTGCAGACACCTTTTTTCATCATAAAGAGGTCACTCCAAAAAATGTTTGAATCTAGCCTTACTACAGGCCAGAAATGTGAGAATGTTGATAGAAAAAATCAAAGTTAATTACCAATGAGCTCTTCATTCCAAGAAACACATGCATGTTACAATAATCAATTATCTACATAAACCTATGGAATTTACCAGTAAGATACTATTCATACAATAATTGTATCTGATTCAATATGTTTGCAAACTAACCCTAACTAGAAGCTTTCAATACAAATAAAGGGAAATTTGCTGTTCTATTCTCCGATGAAATGTTTTAATTATTTGGTTACCATTATTATCTGGATGTGTGTGTATATGTTCCTTCTATTTTTATTAATAATTCATAATTATCATCTAAATATTTTAATTTGTTTTAATAAAAATATTTATCCTTAGTATAACACTTTCATTGTGTGCTCTTAATTTTAGCTTATTAGATTTTACATTGTTTTGAAAAAATGTATAAATTACCTATATCAATATGCTTGTTTAATAGTCAATGCCTGGGGAAAATTCTTATAAAAGCTTAAGTAAGACTAAAGAAAAATCCTGATAATGTTACATTTAGTTATTTACTTTGAATTGACAAGATGTGATGTGGTGGGAATCCATGGGTCTACAGCTCTGACATCTTCTTAAACAAATAAAAAAACTGATTCCACCGGCAATTTGAATCAGAATAAAATATTAGGTCAGTTAATCAGGAAATATAACTATGTTTTAGAAATATCTGAATTCACATATGAATGGAATAAATCTTACATAGTTTGATTAACTAATGCATTATTCTGTATAATGTAGGCAACCTAATCAAATGATAAAACTTTACAATACTTATTAGAATGTTCATGTACACTGAGAAACAAAATAACTAATAAACATTTGGATCACTATGCATGGTTATCAGTATTTCCTTTCTCTTGTAATGTTCAAATATAAGTATATGTTGTTGTTTTTTTATAACTTTTTCATTTAATTTTAAATTTACATTCAAATAAGAATTGTAGTCTATTAATTAAAAAAAACAACAAGTGACACATCACTCAATAAATTTGAATACCATTGCATAGGATAGTGACTAAAATATAAGGGTAATTGGACATGTAAAAAAGAATTAATATGTATGAAGATATCCTAACATGTCAAATTTTATTTATTTATTTATACTGAGATTTCATTCATTGTTGATTATCATCTAAAAAGCATTCCTATATTTTAACCCAAAATAGCTTTATGATTTTGCTTTAAAAAACATGTTTATTACTTTTATCTTCCTTAAGTTCTTATAACTTTTTTTAATTCTATTTTGTTTCCATTACTTCTTCTATTTAATCTCTACCTCTAAGAACATGTTTCTAATTTATCCATACTTTGAAAAAACATTTTTTTTCACCCTAATTGAGAAACATCAATTGTAATTTTGAATAATAAGTGGATATCAAGTGACATAGCATTGTAATATCCTCATCCCTGACAAGTTTTTTTTTTGCTTTCATCAGTGATAATTAGGGTTCAAATTTAAAATAATAACCACCTTTAAAAGTTTGGAATCTAAAGTTAAACATTTGCATATTTACAAAGATCATCTGATTAGTTTCTATATATTTTAGAGATCCCAATTTTATATCAACTGTAATCTGTTTGTACTCTTTAAAATGAAGATAGTTAATACCAATAACAATGTCATATGATTTTTTAGGCATACTAGTGTGCATTTAAATGTAGTTCTCTTCATCCCTTATCTAAAGCCATCTTTGACTTGAAACAAAAACAGGTAGTGTCCAAAAATTAATTGATTCAGTCACTTGCAAAAATTAGTGATTGAATTTATTAATTTACAATTTATGCTTTTATTTCAAGTTAAATATAAAAATTCATAACACGTATAAAAAATATTTTGTAATAAATGCTTTTACTTACTGTAACTAAAAAACCAAAAAATTATTATTTTGACTTACAGATTATAGAAGTAAAAAGTGATATTTAGATGTATAAATGCATTTAATCCATGTTTTCATTCAAATCTTTTCTGTTGGTGAAGACATAGCGAATGTTCATTGATTATTTTAACCTTATAATAGGTAACTCTAAAGTAAAGTCAATTGATCTTAGAAACAAATTTTTAGCCCTATAAGAAATCGGGTGATAATTTTCCTTCATTTATAATCTCATATCATTAAACTTTCTGTGTTTTACTTATTCTTTTTTTTCTGCCATAAACATATTACAAGTATTTTTTTAGATCAAAAGGTTGATGAATTAATATATATGGAAATTTGTAATAAACATTTGATTTTATATATGAAAATAATTTTTATATATATTAAGTTTTATGATCAAAGATTTTATAACATATCTGGACTATAAATACAATATGCAAGCAATATTTTTATCTATTATTAATGATTTATTATTATCTGCTTTTCATTAATACAAATGTATTTTTTAACATGGATAATTAATATTTATCTATTAGAAATCAATAAACAAGACTCAGAAAATGCTTTTCTTGGTTTTGTATATCTTTTATGCTCATTAATAATTATAGGTTTAATGTTAAATATCTTTAAATAATTCATTAAAGGTTAAAACATAATAATTTCCAAAGCAAAAGAAAAGAGTGAAGGTGTTACTTGCCAGAGGCTAAACTCTCCAACCATTAGTGCCACTCAGTGCAAGCCAGAGTAATCAATGGATGCAAGGTTTGTGAATAAAACCCCTATTTAGTGCTTACTCATTCAATATACCCAGACTAGTTTCTAGCTTGTGAGGAGCCTTGGATTTGAGAGCACTGCACCTAGACCTTAGGATCTAATGCAACTCTCCAGCAGCCATCTTTTACCTTATTAGCTAATTATAAAGCTTAGTCCAAAATAAAAACACGTTAATGTTTTCAATTTAAGCTCATAAACTTGTATAGTTGTATAGAATCTGATTCAACATCCATATTTTTGGGTTTCTTTGGTTTCTTAATAACCACAGTCACCTATAATCTTATTGGACTGTATTGGTATTAAACCACTAAACATATCATGATCACCATTTCTTATGCATAGACACGCTGTTTACACATAAGTTGAATTCTCCATACATTAGAGCTAATCAGTGCAAGCCAGAGTAAGCAATGGATGACTGAACAAGCTAATGAGAATTGAAAAGTGTGTTTCTATTTTGGATCCAATGCTTTATAGTTAGCTAATAAGATAAAAGGTGGCTGCTGGAGGGCTGCAATAGATCCTAAGATCTAGATGCAATGCTCTCAGATCCAAGGCTCTTCACTGATGAAAGCGACAAGCTAAAAATTAGTCTGGGGATACCAGATGAGAAGGCACTAGATAGGGATTTTATGCACAAACCTTCTTGCATTCGTTGATTACTCTGGCTTGCACTGAGTAGCACTAATGTTTGGAGAATTTAGCCTCTGTGTAAGCATAAAGAATGATAATCTTGTGTTATCAGGTTTGCTAGCTGGCATAAAATAATATTTACGTTTTTTTCTTTGTTTTATTTTCTAAGATCAGTTAAATATTTATATATTATTTAATAATTGAATGGTTATGCAAATTTTGTTAATCTAAAGTCGACCTCCAGATCTTAGGCATGATGCACTCTTAGGCCCTTTGTAACTAATAATGATTTTTAAAAAAGGCGGCTACCCATGATAAAAGTATATTCTCATTTTTTCTTTTGATTCATTAGATTGTTTAGACTTGCTATTGGACAAAACTTATCCAGTAAATAAGAAGCAAAGATTACTAAACAAAGTCTATTGTTTCCAAACTTGTTTAGACGATTATAGGTGGTCGTAAAATTTAAGAATTCTTGGAAATGTTAATAAACTTAATTGGTCCATGCAATTACATTCTCCCTCTGAATATCTTTAAAATGTAACTTTTTCGCTGCTGAAGTTTAGAAAAGATTTTTTTTTTATTTTGCTAGATAGGCTTTTATTTTATTTTAGACTTTTGCTTTATTTTTAACAGTATCCCACGGAGTCTGCAGTAGGCAACTGGAACACAGGCTTCACAAATTCTAGCCGACTACCATGGTTAATAATTTTAATACTATTGCCATTTTTTAAAATTATATTAAAAGAAAACGATCTAGTTGGATCAAAAGTTTTTATCAGGGATAAACAACCCCTTTTAGAACAAAATTAATGACCGCCGAAATTACTATGGTTATCTTAGAAATCACGTGATATTAAAATTTTCCATTGTCCGCTTTGCATACACATACCTTGAACATTTGTTTTCGAACATCTTGCGTTTAACTATATCTAAAATTAACTTTAATATTAACAAAAAATAATAAATATATAATTTAAATAATTGAGTTTTGTATAACATTATTAAATTTAAATCTTGTATTTCTTTGTTCTTTTAACTACATATCTCATAAATATTCTTTGATAAATATTAAAATTAGAATAATTGCCTATATTACTTTAATCATCTTTTTTAAAAAAAAATTAAAATAACCTTTCACTTTAATGTGAATAAAAGATTTTAATCTCTACAACTTTCAAAAACAAATAAACAAGTTTAAAACGAAAAACAACTTTACGCGCGAAACAAATAGACACAACAAACCTCTATTTATATAAAGTGATAATTTTGACTGTAACTATGTATGATTAATTACTAAAATATTATTAAAAAAAACTATGTACAATTAAAGTGAAAAAAAGATCGTGTATATCACAAAATACCTGCAGTTAATAAAATTTAATAAATGTTAAATATATTATTACATAAATATTTTAAAGTAAATAACTATTTCATTTAACAGAAAAAGGGAATAAATTCATTCAATAAATAACATAAAATCACTTAAGGAAACATAATATCCATCTCAAACTACAGGAAAAACATGCTAAGTATAAGAGTTAGAGATGGGGCATAATGAATAGATATGCTCATTTATCAGTTACAAATAGTTACATTCATTATTACGGCCTAAAACTCACATAAAGCTCTTAAAAATGTATGACAACAAAGAGATATATGCTGAGAAAAAAATTGTAGATAAATATATACTAAAAACCAAAAAGACATTAGTGCTTGATTTCTAATTATTTACTATCAAAAAATCAAAAATGAATAAAATATAATTGACTGAACAATGAACTTAATATGCAAAAGTTTTGTTATCATGCTATCTTAAATTAAATGACTTTTTAAATTTCCATAACTTTTTAATTTATGTAATTGTATCTTTTGTTAATTTATATTCGCGAAGAGTAGTTATAGTCTTGTAAAAATGTATGAGTTTCACCAGATCTAGATTCAAACTGTATATCAAGGGCAAAGCATATAATATGATAATTACTATACTATGAGGCTCTTAATTGTTAGTGATAAAAAAAAGTGTGATAAAATTATATTATTGACCATTATCTTAAATCAATCATTATATTATTCAAATTTCCTCTTTACTATATTTCTCCAATCTGATGTAAACTTCTATTTCAGATTCATCCATGAATTATACCTGCTTGCTGTTAACTTTAGGATTGCATTAGCCTAGAGGGTGGCAAACTGTGGTTCTTTGATCTTAATCTCATAACTCTTTTTATCATGATAAACATAAATACATTTATTACTTCCTCTTGTAAATAAATATTTTGATGATTCTAGGAGAGGAAAATATGGATTACAACATTGTTTTGTTTTTTTAATTCAATCTTGGAATAATAATTATAGTGTATAGTGAATATTTAAATATTAGAAATTTGTAAATAAATCTAACCATCAAAGTAATTTTTTGTTTTCATTTATTTATTTTTAACAGAAATTTTATTTTCATTAGGATGTATACAGATTTTATTTGTTCTATTACTAAAATAAAAATTCAATTAGGACAGCTATTCAGAAATTCCTATATTTCATGAACATATTTTTCACCTCTATCCTTGCAGCTAATTAATTGAGGAGGGGGGGGCAGGGTAAACAAAATGGCTCTTTGTGTTAAAAAGTTTGCTAACCCCTGTACTAGCCCCAAAAAATGTTGGCACAATGTTAATGTTAACAAAGAGAAAATATTTTTACACATAATACTATCACTTAGTGATAAGCTCAAATAATAAGGTGCAAATTTAGTACGCGATCTCTGCCATTTTGAATTTCAAAATCGACCAAAAACATCGTCTGACACATCTAAGAGATAAAAAAAGTATGCCAAAACGCAAAAAAAAAAAAAAATGAAAAATTTCAGATTCTGTATCTCATTTAAAATTATATATCAAATAATTTATATATAGAGAGAGCAAGATTACAAATAGAATAGTTTTAAAACTTAATCAATAAACGTTAGCCATCCTTCGTTAAATATAATACATATTTCTTAGAATCTAAACAATATGCTTTGATATGACTGGGGGGGGGGGTAAGAAAAGAAACTTTAAATAAAAAAAAAAATTAAATCTTGTTATTGTTGAGTTTAAAATCTAAGAAGTTTTGCTCTGCTCTCCCTCAAGAGGGAAAAACAAACAATTTAATTTCTCTCATCATTCAAAGTAAACTATAAAAAATCCATTTTACAACTTTTTATAGATTCTAAAATTAGTGAAATAAAGTTAAGCCAGTAAATATATATACAGTCTAGTTTACAAAAATAATATTAATTTCTATATACATTTGTGTACAAGTAAGCAGTCTATAATAGCGGTATTCATATAAAAACTAGAGCTCAAACGAACAGCAACACATCCTCTGTATTTTTCGAACATAGTAAACAATCTGGACACAACTTCATACCTGCCAACCCCATTATTTTATGTTCAGAGCCAAATGATTACAGGAGAAAAATAAAGGAGGCATTCTATATTAATAGAGACATCCATGCCATTAACAGAAAGGACACATGCTTCGAGATCTCGAAAAAATGGGCTACGTAACAGTAGCTTATTTGAATATTCACATTTGCATATATTTATTACACTTTTCATGAAGGCTATGAGTATGAGGCATAGTTCCTCGAAAACGTTCAGCCGAAAATTTTTAATAGTAAGTTATATTTTCTCTAATTAATAATTACAATTAAGTATTTTTGTTTTTAAATAATCTTTAATAAATTAGCTGAAATTAATATTATTTTTGTAAACTAGGCAATTTGGTGTTTTGTTTGACTTATCTAATTATATATATATTTAAAAATTACATTCCATAGATTATTTTTTTGTTATTGCAAATGTCACGTCAATAACTAAAACTCAACAATAACAAGATTTAAATTTTTTTTTTTTAGTTTCTTTTCTTACCCCCCTTCCCATTATATCAAAGCATATTGTTTAGATTCTAAGAAATATGTATTAAATTTAAGAAAGGATGACTAACATTTATTGATTAAGGTTTAAAACTATTCTATTTGTAATCTTGCTCTCTATATATATAATATAAATTATTTGATTTATAATTTAAAATGAGATACAGAATCTGAAATTTTGCAAACAAAGAGAACATCTTCTGGTAATAAAAAATACGATTAATTGTAAAATGAATTAAGTTTTAGTTTGACTTTTATATATATACCTTCGATTTTTCACGTTTTGTCCTTACTTTTTTAGGTTTTCGTTTTTTTTTTTGCATTTTCTCGTACCTTTTTATCACTTACATGTGTCAGACGATGTTTTTGGTCGATTTTGAAATTCAAAATGGCGGAGATCGCGTACTAAATAGATGCTTGATATTTTTTATACTAGATCTTATATTAAGTAGTACTATTGTGTGGAATTTTTTTTTCTACTGCTTAAATAGTTTGTGTAAGCATAAATAAATGGTTATCGTGTAATGAGAAAAAATATATGTAGATTAACTTAAAATAAGTTCATATCTTTTACCTATGAAAATTTGCACTTTAATTACATTAAAATATGTTAGTGTCTTTATTATGCGTGAATTTATAAATGTATTTAACTTTGTTTTGCTGTGCTATTCTACCTCTTAAATCTTTTATCAGTATTCTGTGAAAATTTTACTCACTAATTTAATGATTTGCTCTGTTTAAAAATTGTACTCATTTGATATTATAGAATAACTTGTAGTAATTTTTATTTCTCTCTTGGATAAAACATGTGAATTACAAATGTATTACTTATCTAATTTTCGTTTTTTTGTTAATAGCTCAAAATATAATCCTAATGAAAACTTTTATCAAGATATTTGTCTATATATGATTTGATATTTTTTATACTTAAAAGATATATATTATTTTTAAAATATTGATAGAAAAAAAAAACCCTTTTATTTCTATTCTTTCCATAATACTCATTTTGAAGTTATTTTCCTATAAATGTGTAACAAATTACAATCTAAAATTGTTACAGTTATCAAACTATATTTTTAAAAACATACTCAATATAAAGACTTATGTAATTAATATATATAAGAAATGGAAACAATGCATAACATTCTCTGAAATTTACATAAAATGATTGGATTTCTTTTTCAATGGAGTGCTAAAATTCAAACTTTCTTTATTTAAAGAGGGACTCTGGCTAGAATAATATAGCTATGGGATGTTTCAAATACTTTTTAATACATATATGTATCCAAATATGTATTAAGTATATATAATTGCATATGTAACCATATATCACACCAGTTTTGTCTTTTCTTGTGCTCATGCAATTGAAAATGCTACTGAACTAATGTTTTCATATATATAGCTATTAATATAATGATTATACATCTATATATTTACATTTATATAATCTATTCATACAAATAATTTGCATTCATACAATAGATGTTCATAAGTGTAATATATATATATTATAACAGGCACATACGTACGTTACATTGTTTTTTATTAGTAAACATTAAAAGAATAAAAGTTCGCAAATAAAAACTTCTTTTTTTAAGAATTAAAAATTGAAAATTAAAAAATCATCTTAAACTCTTATATATATAAATCGCACAGATGAAAAAAAAAATTATTAAACGAAAACTTTATTAAAGAAAAAGTATTTTAAAACTAAATTTTCAGTAAAGATTTAAAGATAAAAATATATCTTTAAGTTTGAAAACAAATTAATTAATGTTATTGAAAAATGGAAATGATTATTTTAATTAGTCCAAGTGAACAAGCCCTTGGGCATTTAAATGTATAAGCAATGGTCAGATAGGAAAACAATAGAAACTTTTAGCAAATGAAAGAAATCCATCGGGAAATCGGACCTCAATGAAAAGGTTTTCACCATCATGACGTAATGTTGAGTTAATCCACAAAATTATTATAAAAGGAAAGGTTTGAAAATAAAAGAATTAATTAGTTATTACGAGAGTACAGATATGTGTTAGTGTGGAGTCGAAGGAGAAGGGATTGAAAAGACGCACTCTTCAATCCCTTCAGTTCTGCTAAAAAAGAAAGAGAAATGACATCGTTTTCTATGTTAAGGACCAGCTCAAGTAAAGACCTCCGGATAAATAAAAACAATGGCTAACTGGATACCAATATCTTCAGTACGGCGTGGAAATTCCCGTTCAAAATTACCAACAATGGCAAGCAACTGTAAAGGATAAAGCTGGATGTTTTAAAAATCGTAAGAACTTTATATTCATTTGAAAACAATAAGAACTCTAAATTCTAAACCTTTTAGTAAATAATACAAATAGAATCCTATCTGACCAATGTAAATTAATGTTAATAATGTTATTTGATGTATTTATATATTTTTTTTATTTTTATTTAAAATCATTTCCATTTTTTTTTTTTTTTGTTCTTTTAAGTTTTTAATATGATTTTTGTTTTTCGTTAGACTAAATTACATAAATGTTAAACTTAAGTCGGGCGTGAATGGCTATATAGATTTGTAAAGTTATATTAGGGGAGGGTAAATCTTAGGTTATTTGTTTCATAGTTGAATTAGGTCAATGGATTGGATATATTGATGTAGTTAGTAGATGTAGTATGAGATCCACTATGGGCAGGATTGCATATATATGCCACACACCTTCTGTTTGCCTATGGATGGGTTTGTAAGTCGGCAAAGAACCGCAATCCATTCCTATGGAGTTTTTTGTTTATTGTTCTACTAGCCAATAGATGTAGCATTCCTGTTGGTGGAGAGACGATGTCTTCTCTAACTCTACTTACTGTTCAGATGTACATTCCTGACAGTATAGTATTTTGTGTTGTCGTATTTTCATGCTACATTGAATACATAAATGTATCAGATGGATTGATGCCAGTTTGACTGTGAACTTTTTGCCTAAGGTTAAATCAGAGAAGAATATTTTCTTTTCAAATGCAGATCTATGTAGTTTATTCATACTCGACACTCTAAATAAAAATGCATTAAATTTAAGTTGGGTATAGACGTTTGCATGGGTTCATTACGGGTTGATTATGTTTTTGTTTTTCATATTTGGTCAAAATATATAGACATTCAGTAAATACTGATACCTTATGGTAGGTATTTAAGATGTTTTTATGGCAGATGTCTTTTATGTTATTGGTGTCAATGCGGTGTCTTATGATGAACACCATTGGGTTTCTTGTATTCCCTATGCAATTGACAGTATCAATGATTTTGTATTTTGATCGTTTATGTTTATTTTGAAATGTTTTTTGACCATGTAATCTATGTAACCGATCAATACTCAACATTAAAAACACATTTTATAAACCCATCTGTGCGAACTTATAAAAAATTAAAATGTAAACTTATAATATTATAAAAATTAAAATGTAAATTTAAATTCTAAAATCAAGTTAAAATCCAAAGTAAAAGTTATTCTAAAATAATGCTAAATTTTATATATGTGCATAAATAAATGTTTGTGTGTTAATTACTGGCAGTGGCTTATTTTATTCTTTTTTATATATTCTTAGATAAGAATTTATTATGAAATTTAAATCTTTGCTACTCCCTGAGCTAGTGACAATGGGCTAATGACCAGAATCAAAATTTATAAAAAAAAAAAAAAAAATTTTGTTTTTTGAACTTATGTATCTGCCTACTTTATAAATTTTTCTAGGTTCAAATGCCTAGATGGCGCCCTGTAGTGCAGATCATGTTAAGTCACTTTGCCGGATCATTATAACTGGCCACCCAACTTGGGCCAATCTTTAATAAAAACCACGTATACCCTGAGCAAATTTCTTTTTTCAAAATGAAATATGTTTATCTGTTTACATAAAGTCGGATACTTTAAATCTTATAAAAGCACTGCCAGAAAGAAATAGCACATATATTAAACACGAGAAAGTATTAATAATATTAAATTGTATTTAATTAAAAAGAAAGTCAAAAGGTTGCAATTAATATGTTTTTTTTTGTTTGTTAATATATATTATGCTTTAACGTGTATAGGCGCGCACAGCCACGTAAGTTTATGATCGAAATATGGTGCCTTACGATGAGTACCTTTGGGAATTACTTCAGTGTAACCCTATGTATGCATTTCAATCAGTCATAAATAAGTTGGTGGTATTTGTAATTGTGCTGCAAATATACACGTTTAAACCCATTATTTCTTAAAACATATTTATCTCAATGCAACCTTCTTTAAATAAATAATTTATAAAATTTGCTTGTCATGCCGTGTGTAAAAATAAAATGGATAAAAAATTAGAACTCTTGTGGGGAGGAGGTGAACGTAAATGGTCCTTAGGAAAATGATAGTCAACTTTTTTTTTTTTGTATATAGTCTTTATACTAACTGAATGTTTTGTAAATTTTGTTAATCATGTACCGTAATTACTAACCCTAAGTAAAATATTTTTTTTTGTTTATTTTTTTTTTAAGCAAGTTTACTAATATGTAACGGGCACATACGTATGTTACATTGTTTTTTATTAGTAAACATTAAAAGAATAAAAGTTCGCAAATAAAAACTTTTTTTTAAGAATTAAAAATTGAAAATTAAAAAATCATCTTAAACTCGTATATATATAAATCGCACAGATGAAAAAAAAATTATTAAACGAAAACTTTATTAAAGAAAAAGTATTTTAAAACTAAATTTTCAGTAAAGATTTAAAGATAAAAATATATCTTTAAGTTTGAAAACAAATTAATTAATGTTATTGAAAAATGGAAATAATTATTTTAATTAGTCCATGTGAACAAGCCCTTGGGCATTTAAATGTATAAGCAACGGTCAGATAGGAAAACAATAGAAACTTTTAGCAAATGAAAGAAATCCATCGGGAAATCGGACCTCAACGAAAAGGTTTTCACCATCATGACGTAATGTTGAGTTAATCCACAAAATTATTATAAAAGGAAAGGTTTGAAAATAAAAGAATTAATTAGTTATTACGAGAGTACAGATATGTGTTAGTGCGGAGTCGAAGGAGAAGGGATTGAAAAGACGCACTCTTCAATCCCTTCAGTTCTGCTAAAAAAGAAAGAGAAATGACATCGTTTTCTACGTTAAGGACCAGCTCAAGTAAAGACCTCCGGATAAATAAAAACAACGGCTAACTGGATACCAATATCTTCAGTACAGCGTGGGAATTCCCGTTCAAAATTACCAACAACGGCAAGCAACTGTAAAGGATAAAGCTGGACGTTTTAAAAATCGTAAGAACTTTATATTCATTTGAAAACAATAAGAACTCTAAATTCTAAACCTTTTAGTAAATAATACAAATAGAATCCTATCTGACCAATGTAAATTAATGTTAATAATGTTATTTGATGTATTTTTTTTTTTTTTATTTTTATTTAAAATCATTTCCATTTATTTTTTTTTGTTCTTTTAAGTTTTTAATATGATTTTTGTTTTTCGTTAGACTAAATTACATAAATGTTAAACTTAAGTCGGGCGTGAATGGCTATATAGATTTGTAAAGTTATATTAGGGGAGGGTAAATCTTAGGTTATTTGTTTCATAGTTGAATTAGGTCAATGGATTGGATATATTGATGTAGTTAGTAGATGTAGTATGAGATCCGCTACGGGCAGGATTGCATATATACGCCACACACCTTCTGTTTGCCTATGGATGGGTTTGTAAGTCGGCAAAGAACCGCAATCCATTCCTATGGAGTTTTTTGTTTATTGTTCTACTCGCCAATAGATGTAGCATTCCTGTTGGTGGAGAGACGATGTCTTCTCTAACTCTACTTACTGTTCAGATGTACATTCCTGACAGTATAGTATTTTGTGTTGTCGTATTTTCATGCTACATTGAATACATAAATGTATCAGATGGATTGATGCCAGTTTGACTGCGAACTTTTTGCCTAAGGTTAAATCAGGGAAGAATATTTTCTTTTCAAATGCAGATCTATGTAGTTTATTCATACTCGACACCCTAAATAAAAATGCATTAAATTTAAGTTGGGTATAGACGTTTGCATGGGTTCGTTACCGGTTGATTATGTTTTTGGTTTTCATATTTGATCAAAATATATAGACATTCAGTAAATACTGATACCTTACGGTGAGTATCTAAGATGTATTTATGTCGGATGTCTTTTAAGTTATTGGTGTCAATGCGGTGTCTTATGATGAACACCATTGGGTTTCTTGTATTCCCTATGCAATTGACGGTATCAATGATTTTGTATTTTGATCGTTTATGTTTATTTTGAAATGTTTTTTGACCGTGTAATCTATGTAACCGATCTATACTCAACATTAAAAACACATTTTATAAACCCATCTGTGCGAACTTATAAAAAATTAAAATGTAAACTTATAATATTATAAAAATTAAAATGTAAATTTAAATTCTAAAATCAAGTTAAAATCCAAAGTAAAAGTTATTCTAAAATAATGCTAAATTTTATATATGTGCGTAAATAAATGTTTGTGTGTTAATTACTGGCAGTGGCTTATTTTATTCTTTTTTATATATTCTTAGATAAGAATTTATTATGAAATTTAAATCTCTGCTACTCCCTGAGCTAGTGACAATGGGCTAACGACCGGAATCAAAATTTATAAAAAAAAACAAAAATTTTTGTTTTTTGAACTTACGTATCTGCCTACTTTATAAATTTTTTTAGGTTCAAATGCCTAGATGGCGCCCTGTAGTGCAGATCACGTAAGGCCATCTATAATCCGGATCATTATAATATATATAGAGAGAGATTTACATATATATATATATATATTATTTTACTGTACAATGAATAACTTTTAATAATAAAGAAGGAAATAAACCTCCAGTAATGCACTGTATATAAATGTATATTAAAATCTCCTATGCACTCACCCACCAGAAATAATTTAAATGCATAGGTGAATTTATTTATGCTTAAAACATATTCTTATATACACCAATCATTACTGGCTGTGCTTATCTCAGAGGTTGAATCCATTATATAACTTATGTTCAATTTGACAATTACATTGTACGAATTTAGATATTTTAGCAGAGGAGAGAGACAGAATCTCATCTTTAACCATCTGCAATTAAACATATATGGTTCTAATTATGAATAAATGTAAATCTATTATTATTAACAACTAAAATAATTGTAATCATAAAGAAGGAAATGAACATTCAGTCATGTACTGTTTTTAAATGTATATTAAAATATCTGTATAAATCGTTAAAATTAAATTGCTTTTTAATATATATATATATTTAATTTAAGAAACTATTTTTGCAATAAACTTCACATTGAGCAATTAGTCCATTCTCAATGATATCCACAAGCCAAGATTCCAACTTGAACTAAATGAATCAAAACTTTTTCTTTGAATCATTTCAGATTATCATTATTTAATGCAGCTAATCATTTACAAAAAAAAATGTTTAGTAGCTAATCATTTACTAGTTATTTAGCTATTTTTAGCTAGAGGGTAGCAAAGCAATCTGAATTAATGAAATGAAAGCTATTACACTGACTGTAAAAATAAACAAAAAATTACAGTAATATAATGCTATCTTCACCAACTAGTGGGAAGTGTCTTACTTCTAAGGGTGTTATAATCATGGTTTAATTTTTTAAAAGTCATATTTAGATTCAAGAAACAACAATAAAGAATGACATAAACCATGGAATGAAAGCAAACCATGAGGCTAAAGTAAATCATAGACCTACTGGCTTTCTCGTCTATGATCAGAAGAACTCATATTACAACTGTCCTTTACTTTTATAATCAGAACATCAATTTATTCTGGGATCATTGTTTCTACTAAAAATAAAAGAATATTTGCCAATCAATACTGGATAATGAGCTGCACAGTTATTTTCCAGCTACGTAGAAAAATCTGAAACTTGTTTTAAAAAATTAGCAGTACCTAAACAAAAGTTCACTGTCCATTTCATTATAAACAAGAATAATGGGACATTGGACTAAGACATCAATATTTTCATTATAAAACGTTATGTTAAGATCATCATCATTTTCATTAAATATTGATCAAGTGCAGGATGAAGATCTTACTACATTTGTTCTTGTTTCTTGTATCTGTAGCCTCTCTTCTCTATACACATCAGCAAACTTTTTTATTTCATCCAAACATTTCACATGTGGTCTCATTCTAGTTCTTTTACAATCTCTTGGAATTCAGTTTAAAACTTCAACTGTCCATCTTTTATTTTCTCTTCCTATAATATGACAAGCCCAGCTTTATTTTATTTATTTGATTCTATAGTAAAACCAATTTATAAATCTGCTGCTAAAAATAATTTTAATAAGAATAGTGCTATATCTGTTCTTTCTTCAATTGCTAAAATAATAGAAAAATACATTTATAAAATAATTTTAAAAATTTTAACTAAGAATATTTTTTTATTATTAAAAATCAATATAAATATATAGAAGGAAGAAAAACAACTATGTTATTAGAGAATTTTACAAATAAAATTAATAATGCATTAAATGATAAAAAAAATATGTAACTGTAATTTTTTTTCATTCACAGTTTACCAAATTATGGAATTCGAAGAAAATTCCTCAGTTTTTTTTAAAATTTACTTAAATGATAGATTACCGATCAGGCTAATGCACATGCGCTTTACAGATTTTTAAACTATACACAAATGAATACTCTCATTCTCAAACACAGGATAAAGTCTTTATGAAAAGATAGAATGAATCCATCTATCTTTTCAACCCAAACATTTAAGTATTGACCAATCTTAAGTATTTGGAGATGGGAGCGTGAAGATATTAAGCAGTGACTTTAAATTACTTTATTATACCTTATTATATATATGTTTAACTTCAACTAAGAATGACGTATAGTAAATTTTAAATAATTTCGCAAACGTCATTCATTCAAGCATAATAAACTAATTTAAAGTGACTGCTTAATGTCTTCATGCTCTCATCTCCAAACACTTAAGATTGGCCCATACTTAAACATGTGGGTTGAAAAGATAGATGGATTTATTCTATCTTTTCATAAAGACTTTATCTTGTGTCTGAGAGTGAGAGTGTTCATTTAGTTTAAATCTGTAAAGCGCATGTGCAATAGTCTGATCGCTAATTTACAATTACAATTTATTAACATAGCGCTATATACATAAATACCTTATTAAATGATAGATATGTTGTATAAAAATATCAAATGTATAGAGTAATGAACAAAAAAATTTATATGGAATTCCTCAAGGTTCTATACTTAGTGCACTGTTGTTTTTGATTTTTATAAATGGTCTAGGAAATATTAATTTTTTTGGATCAACATATTAATATGCAGATGATACTGTTATTATGAGTGTAAATAACAATGTTGATATTGCAATTAATGTCAAGAAAGTCTTTACAAAATTGTATTTTGGTGTTTTGAGATAAATAGAGAAAAACAAAATATATGTTATTATGCTTTCCTCATATGAAATATAAAAATACTGATAAACATCTACATTTACAAGAATGTTTATTTGACATATGTAATGATAATAAGTGTATAATAGTGGAGCAAATAAAATATATTAGATATCTGAATGATGATAAATGAAAAAAATTTCTTGGAAACATTATATATAAACATAGTAATCAATACATGTACATATTTTATAACAACGTTCTACAAAATCAAAAAGATTTTATCTTTAAATATTTTTATTCGTATATATAAATCTTTGTTGAATGTTTATTAAGATATGGAATAACACTTTACGATTTTGCAAGCTTTTCTATTATTGATAGATTAGCAAAAAATAAATAATACTTCTGTATATAATATAAATATAAAATAAAATAACAATTTGTGTCAATTGTTAATACAGAGTTTCTTTAATAAAAATAAAATAACATACAAATAATATTTTCAAGCACTTTCAACTCTTACGAGTCCTTATCAAGGCAGTGTAAAAAATTCTATTTTCTCCTAGGTGATGAATTTAAAATTTCATTGTATTGGCCAGGAACAACTAATCGGAAAACTGGTTAATTTCGAATTCATAGCACAAGATGAATTTTGTATAAGATATGATTATTTAATCTTGTGTTTTTTATCATGTGTTTCATGCATTAATATTGTAAAATCCTTTGGACTACATATGTGGCCTGTATTATTTTGGTGAACATAAAAAGCTGAATAAACTGTATCATCTTCTCTTGCTCTATTATACGTATATTTATGTTGTTGAAGGCGATATTTAATATTTGTTTTGGTTTCTCCAACATATATTGCACTACAATTTATTTGTGGGCATCTAATAGAGTATACAACACTGCTTTTATCCTCCTTATTTATTATTACCTTAGAATTATTTATTAATCTATTAAGATTAGGTGGAGTTCTTCATGCTAATCAAAAATCTTGTCTTAAAACTTTTATTATATTTTTATTAATATTGGAAATAAAAGCTAATGACATCCATGGTTTATTATTTATATTTATATGGTCACTATTATGACATTGTTTATAATGCTTCAATACAGCAGATAATAGCATTTGTTTATTATAACCACTTGTATTAAATCTTCCATATAACATTTTATATTATTTTTCATAAACATTTCATTTGAACAGAGTCGTTGATTACGTGTTAAAAAAGCTCTAAAACCAGCTAACTTGTGTACTAAAGGAACATTAGATGTTGGATGAATGTAACCTCTATTATCTATATGTTTTACAATCATTTTATATACTAATTTATCATCTACCCTTGATATTTGCAAATCTAAGTATTTAATACTAGAATTGTCTTCTCTTCCTATTGTCCAAACTAAACCATCCTGGTTCTGCAAACTATCAAAAATTTGCTTTATAATGTCTGGTAGTCCATATATCAAAACATCATCCACATATCTACAAAATAATGAGTTCTCATTTCTTACTAATATGGGATGCACAATTTGCTGTTCTATATTATCTACAAACAAACTACTTAATAATCCACTTACAGCCAAACCCTTTGGCCATCCTTTTTCCATTCTATATAAGTTACTACCATGTGCTGCAACAATATTATTGCTTATCCAAATTAAAACATCTATAATGAAAGATATTTTATCCTGTGGCATTTCTTTAGCACACAATTTATCTCTCAAAATTGTAATAGATGCAGATCGATCCACTGATCCATGTAATTCCACCACATCCAATGAAATAAACTCATACCCCTTAACTATAGCTGTTTTATCAAGTATAGTAGCACAATCAAATTGATGATTTTAATGTATATTTTCCAAACCCAACAAAATCTAAAATCCACTTAACTAAAATTTTTGCAAGCTTTTGATAATATGCCCTTGTAAAATCCATCATTAATCTTAAAGGAGCATTAAGCTTATGTGTATTTACATTCGCAAACATTTGCGGAATAAAAAAGTTGCTGATGGATAAACTTCCCTATATTTTTTATAAAGGCTATGAAAGATAAGTTTGTTTCAAAGATTTTAAGAGCATGTGGTAAAATGTTTCTTTCTAATAAAGAATATAGGGAAGTTTATCCATCAGCAACTTTTATTCTACAAATGTTTGTGAATGTAAAAACACATACGCTTAATGCTCCTTTAAGATTAATGATGGATTTTACAAGGGCAGATTATCAAAAGCTTGCAAAAATTTTAGTTAAGTGGATTTTAGATTTTGTTGGGTTTGGAAAATATACATTAAAATCATCATTTGATTGTGTTACTATACTTGATAAAACAGCTATAGTTAAGGGGTACGAGTTTATTTCATTGGATGTGGTGGAACTACATGGATCAATGGATCGATCTGCATCTATTACAATTTCGAGAGATAAATTGTGTGCTAAAGAAATGCCACAGGATAAAATATCTTTCATTATAGATGTTTTAATTTGGATAAGCAATGATACTGTTGCAGCAGATGGTAGTAACTTATATAGAATGGAAAAAGGATGGCCAAAGGGTTTGGCTGTAAGTGGATTATTAAGTAGTTTGTTTGTAGATAATATAGAACAGCGAATTGTGCATCCCATATTAGTAAGAAATGAGAACACATTATATTGTAGATATGTGGATGATGTTTTGATATATGGACTACCAGACATTATAAAGCAAATTTTTGATAGTTTGCAGAACCAGGATGGTTTAGTTTGGACAATAGAAAGAGAAGACAATTCTAGTATTAAATACTTAGATTTGCAAATATCAAGGGTATATGATAAATTAGTATATAAAATGGTTGTAAAACATATAGATAATAGAGGTTACATTCATCCAACATCTAATGTTTCTTTAGTACACAAGTTAGCTGGTTTTAGAGCTTTTTTAACACGTAATCAATGACTCTGTTCAAATGAAATGTTTATGAAAGATAATATAAAATGTTATATGCAAGATTTAATAGAAGTGAGTTATAATAAACAAATGCTATTATCTGTTGCATTGAAGCATTGTAAACAATGCCATAATAGTGACCATATAAATATGAATAATAAACCATGGATGTCATTAGCTTTTATTTCCAATATTAATAAAAATATAATAAAAGTTTTAAGTCAAGATTTTTGATTAGCATGGAGAACTCCACCTAATCTTAATAGATTAATAAATAATTCTAAGGAAATAATAAATAAGGAGGATAAAAGCAGTGTTGTATACTTTATTAGATGCCTACAAATAAATTGTAGTGCAATATATGTTGGAGAAACCAAAACAAATATTAAATATCGCCTTCAACAAAATAAATATATGTATAATAGAGCAAGAGAAGATGATACAGTTTATTCAGCTTTTTATGTTCACCAAAATAATACAGGCCATATATATAGTCTAAAGGATTTTATAATATTAATGCATGAAACACATGATAAAAAACGCAAAATTAAAGAATCATATCTTATACAAAATTCATCTTGTGCTATGAATTCGAAATTAACCAGCTTTCCGATTAGTTGTTCCTGGCCAATACAATGAAATTTTAAATTCATCACCTAGGAGAAAATATAACTTTTTACACTGACTTGATAAGGACTTGTAAGAGTTGAAAGCACTTGAAATATTATTTGTTATTATTTTATTTATATTTAAGAAACTTTGTATTAACAATTGACACAAATTGTTATTTTATTTTATATTTGATAGATTAGCATTATTGCAAAAAGAATAATTGATCTAAGAGAACAAAATTATATATTAAAAAATAGTGAATACAAAAATAATATTTTATCATTCAATCAACTTCTCAATTACATAATTATAGAGAAAAAAAACCTTATATAAACAATTTGAAATGTGTCTAAGGAAAACAGATATATACATATTTTCAAAATATTGTAATAAATATGGAATTAGATTAAGAAATCATTATGTTCCTAAATTATTTGGTAATTTACCTATTGAATTAAGAAGCTTGCAACATTATAGGGAAATAAAAAAATAAATTAAAAAAATAATATTAAAGAAGGGAAAAGAGGGAAAAAATAGTATATAGCAATATATATATATGAGTATCTAATGTTATGTAATCAATATTTTTATTATGTAATTAATATATTATTGAAGTGTGATTCATAGTTGTTGTTATTAGCATATTTTATATTCTTCATACATCAATTACTATAAGGGACTGATGAGAAGAAAAGACATTCTCTCCAATCTTTTCATTCTCTGGATGTTTTAGCAGATTTCAATATTTGTTTTACTCTATAGTAAAAATATCTAGGTATTCATTTACTGATTAAATATTAAATGATTAGTTGACTTGCTATGGGCCAGCTATTTGAAAAACTAATGCTAAGCTTTTCTGAGACCTATAAATATTTCAAATTTTTCTGCAGAAAAAATGTAAACCATAGACTGGACATGCTGGAAAAATCAGAAGTGATTACACCATAAAGTTCTTCATTGATATATATTAATTAGTAAAATTTGTTATTCTTTTTGCTCGTTTATAATAAATTGGCCAAATATTTCTAACATTGACTAAAGATAAGGTTTATTACATGTATTTATTTTATAAATGTAGCTGCATATACTTTCAGCTCCAAAAATCATTTCTAATAATGGCTAAAGAAAATATTTATTTTTATTAAACATAGCTGAACTGCTTTCAGCTTGGATCTGGTTTTCCAAGCTGAAAATGCACTCAGTTACATTTAATAAAAATAAATACATATAATAAACCTTTTCTTTAGACAACATTAGAAACCTTTCCGTCAATTTATTAATAAAATAGTAAAATCAATATAGCGCTAAAAACGCAATAACTGCAAAGCTAAAGATGTGTAGTGTTTTATTAAATCAAACGCTGAGCGTTTTCAAGAGACACGGCTCTCATATTCGAGCTCGTATTGTATAATAATTGTTAGTTTAATTATATGCAAATATATGCAACTTTTAAGGATTCCATTTCTTGAATATGGAGTAACAAGATTCTTTCTGGTTGATGGCAGTTATTGCGTTTTTAATGCTATATTGATTTACTATAGCAAGCCAACAGGCAAAGTTTTAAAAAAACTAAATTCGTATTAAAATAGTAATAAAAAATATTAGATAGAGATTATATGCACAAGCCTTCTGGCATCCATTGATTACTCTGTCTTGCTTTGAGTGGCACTACTATATGGAGAGAGTTTTGCCTATTTTAATAAAAATACTATTATACAAAAATCAAAATTTGAATTAGCCATATAAAATTTACTATAAACAAATTTGACACTTTTAAGTATTCTCGTACTCTTCTCTAGAACCATTTATTATAATCTTGATTAATTAATGAATATCACATGGATATGTGATTATATTCACATTCCAGACTAGTTTCTGACTTGGGTCTATGAGTGAGTTTTTGCAAAACTAATACTACCACATTAAGTCGACATCTTTTAATTCTTTTTTAATCTAGATAACAATCTGAAATTCAAAAGCAATAATATTTTGAACCCAAATTAATTTGTTTGTATAGTTATGTGGATCTACCAAAGAATAAATGTTTGGCTCATAATTATCATGAGACTGAAATTACCAAAGAACATAATGATGGTATCAGCCCTATATAACTACATTATAAAGTTGGACTGGGTTTGAAACTATAGACTTTTTGAATTTTAAGATATTTGTTTGATAGTAAAACTGATAGTAAAAAAAAGTTTAAAAATATCTGTTTGATATGAAGTGCAGTCCATAAGTTCTTATTAATGAAGGGTGCAAGCCAGGAACTAATCTGGAGAGGGTGGATATTATAACATTGCCATCTGATAACCATTGATTGATTATTCTAGCTTACAGTAGGAATCTTTGGAGAAGAATGGAGAGAAATGCTATTAGAAGCACAAGTAAAGTGTAAAAACAGAACGTTTTATAACGTTTTTTGATTAATCTATACTAATTATCAAATATATAGGATATATGAGCACAGACTTTGACATGACCCACCACTCTCCACTTCATCTCATAACACTGATAAACTTAAACACATATATGTTGAAAAGATAAATAATCACCAATATACATATTTCATATACTCTATATATTACATATATAGACACAGGTATATAATAAGCCTGTGTTTCAGTTATTACATAATAGAGATGTCTGCCCATCCCTTGTATATGTATTAAATGGATTATATCCGGTACATGAGGGGTCAGATTGACCTTAGATTAACATGGGTGTGACAAGAATCTCGGCCTCAGGGTGGCCTTTGAGCATTCCATCATCAGATTTTCAATTGGATGGACTGTTGAAGAGTTGGAGGGTGGAGTAGGTTGTAGCCTGTCTGTTAAAGTATGAGGATTGGCTATCTTAATATATATCTGAGCACTTATAGCATATGTGTGTAGAGATGGTAATCTGGACCAACTGATGATTGCTAGTTTAGCATGAAATATGTATATTGGTGATTATTTATCTTTTCAACATATATGTGTTCAAGTGTATCAGTGTTATGAGATAGAGTGGAGAGTGGTGGGTCATGTGAAAGTCTGTGCTCATATACCCTATATATATTATATATAGACACAGATCTATAATAAGCCTGTGTTTCAGTTGTTACTAATTATCAAAATATATATGGCCAGCTTAAAATCATGCTGTCATGATAAATAGCATATACCCAGTGTGTATATACACTAAGATTTAATATTTATTACATAATTATAATTATTATAATAAATTTTATATGGTCAGCAACATTTTCCATTATATTGTGATAATGTATATGTGCATGCACTTAAATTACCCTTTTTTAATTAGCAGAAGAGATTAACTAATGCAAATGAAAACTTAATTTCAAAAAGTATTTTAAGAAAAATGAAAATTGCCTTCTGATGCAAAAAGTTGATGGATAAATCATGTGGTAACATTTAGTAAAACGACTTCA